>JANAVB010039837.1:0-347500 GCA_029216955.1 Iris pallida | reverse complement strand
GACTTAAGGACAGGCAATCCTAGCTAATTTGACTATTCTGAGATCATTGGTATTGTCTATTTCAGTATCCGGGGACTGTTGTACGGGTTTTGACTATTGTGGCACATTGAGTAGTTCAGACTGCCGGTTTCACCAGCACAGGACCACAGGCGAGTACAGTTTATTGTCTGCATTTCGATATTGATCTTTACTATATTTCATTGATTAGTCATTGGTTATGTGATTTTTAAACTCTATTATAAATTATTGAGTCGGGAATGAGAAGTACCAAGGATGTGTGATCTGACCATAGCCCGTGTTTATTTTCTGCAAGTAGACATTATAGCCCGTGTTTACTTTCTGCAAGTAGTATAGCCCATGTTTATTTTCTGCAAGTAGTGTAGCCCGTGTTTACTTTCTGCAAGTAGTGTAGCCTGTGTTTATTTTCTGCAAGTAGTGTAGCCCGTATTTACTTTCTGCAAGTAGTGTAGCCCGTGTTTACTTTCTGCAAGTAGTGTAGCCCGTGTTTATTTTCTGCAAGTAGTGTAGCCCGTGTTTATTTTCTACAAGTAGACATTGTAGCCCGTATTTATTTTTCATGCAAGTAGACCTCCTAGACCGTGCGGTGTAGTACCCCAGACCGATCACATATCAAAGGTACTTCTAACAGTTGGGAAAATATTTTGTGTCTATTTATTGCTATTGGTTTTTCGTATTTACTGTTTATTTTCAAAACTCATGATTGATGTCTAACCTTTGTTTTATAGTCATTTTCTTTATTTGATATTGCATTCAGTGAATTGTGCTCGTTCCATTCCTGACTGGAAACCAATATTTTTCAGGTTAGCCGTGGATTTACTTAGCATGGGAGATACGGGGATACTTACAGACAGAAGCTTAGAGACTAGCTAGATAGTTGAGTGGTAGTCAT
Source organism: Iris pallida (assembly GCA_029216955.1). Lineage (NCBI taxonomy): Eukaryota > Viridiplantae > Streptophyta > Magnoliopsida > Asparagales > Iridaceae > Iris > Iris pallida. The sequence goes on along the minus strand of JANAVB010039837.1, from coordinate 346,590 downwards.
TCTATAATTGTACAAGTTTATGTTTTCTACAAAAGTAGAACTTGTGCTCTTTGTAAATTAAATTAATTTTGTGAATGAGTATTATTTGTGATTCTGATCTTCATGGCCGTGACAGCGTTCTACCGCCGACACTGCGGCGTAGGCTGGCTTGGACACGTCTTGTATCCGTTTAAAAAAAACGGGTGCGGGTCATGACAAGTTTTTGTGGTGGCCCATGCAGGTCAGGTTTCGCAAATCATGTGAACTCATGATAGTACTTAAGTTAGTTGTACTATTGCGAGCCTGCGACTCGAAAATGCTCATTCACGAATTAGAATTAATTTAATTTAAGAGAATGACTAGGACTAGGAGTCCCTTATACAAAATTTACCGGTGGGTAGTCTAGGCCATGCAATTTAGATGAGGAGTTATTAATGTTGATGGTTTGTCAGATCCCCATAGGTACACTATTATCTCTCGATATGACGACACGATCCAAAGTGGATAGATTATTCATTTGGTGAGACAGGGCATCATATAATTTATGATCTAACCTTGATGAATTGGGCAGACCCTTCTCTTTGCCTCTTAGATATCATCCTCATATCTTAGTCGAACTGTCTATTTAGTTTCTATTTGCCCTAGGAATTAATATTTTTGTATAAATTCTGATTATTGTTATCCCCATACGGACCTCAAGTTAGTTTCGGTTCAAAGTTTTCCTCGATGTTTGAATACACATGGAATAGATATTAGAATGTTTGTGTATCTTTTTGTCTTCAGTTATTTCCTCCCCGCTCAATCTTTTATTTTAAGGGTTGATAGGGCAAATATTTATGCCTTATTTTATAGTCAACTTGTTTGAATCTCTAGAAGCTCAGGGATTTATTTACAGATATAGTTACGAGAATGTTAGTTAACTTACACTGGCAGGACAGCAGCGCACTGTCGCCATTTATTTAAATTTTGGAGATTAGGGATTCACTGCAGCCAGCAGCGCTCTAGCGAGACACGACCCCTAGAGTCGAAAAGAGATTAGGAAAATATCGGTTATAGAATTTGCTAGAGATATGACTAGTGGTCCACTCTTGATCGTAGTTATCCTTGAGCCAATATTGGATAGAGTTAAGTAATGTTCGATTTGTATTATATTTGAGTTACGAAACCAAGGATTACCACAGCCCGATTTTACGGGCGAAGCATAGTCCTCGGTGAAATGACTTCAGACGTGATTACAAATTAAGGATACTATAGAGGATAGGACAGTGCCCTGTGTGTCCCATAAGATCCAAAGCCAATAGTAGTGGAAGCTTGTAAGTTTGGTAGCATGTCTTCCGACCAAGCACTCCGTATGATCCTCGTGATCTATTGATGAGGAAATTGATTGACACTAATAGGTTTACCTAGAATGAAGAATTTAGAAGTCCATAAATCATTAGTCGACCAAGGCCCTAAGGATAGGATGATAGTGGGATGTCTATAGAAGCAAGAACACCAGGTGAAGTTTGATTCCCTCTAAACTCAAACTACTTGTGCCTTCTTTCAAAAATCTCGCATAATTGTATTCGACTATCTTAACAAACGCTGCTGTTACAGCATAGTTTTGCAAGCTCACTCTGTTCTCGAGCTTGATTCGAGGCATATGTTTAGTGGGGACGCCTGCTAACTTATTGTCTAATCGGAATTAGTATATTATGGTCTGATCAACCATGATGCATTTGGTTCGCTCTTCGTTTAATTACACTACGTGGATGGAGATATATAGGTATCTAGGATCTCATCCGCGACTGCTTTGACAATTCCTCTTGAATTATACGTTTGCCCTTGAATCACGTGATTGTATTCAGTAACATCTTTCTTGAACTCTTTATTGTTTTTGTCTTTCACTAGTTCGAAAAGGCAGAAGCTCGTAATTGGTAGAGAGATACCGCATATCCCCATGGCTATGGTAGTGGTATACACAAGTGTAGCTACCATCGGCTAGTCATATGACTGAGTTACTCGTTCTCCTCTCGACCCTCAAACAACTATTGAGACCTTCTAGCCATTCGAATTTGTGAATGATTAGGGTTTTACCCTTAGTCGAAATACCTACCTAGGAGACTACCTATTCATTAGAAACCAAAGGTTGCGAGTCTCTAATTATTTGCTGGAAGCTTGTCTTAACTAGCAACCCTTAAGCCTTGAACCAACCCTTCCTCGATCGAAGCCACAGTTAGACCTGAGATGAGTGGACAATAGGGTAATCATTCATCGTGACACTCATCCCAAGATTGGTTTCCAACAAATATTGCTCTAGTTATGTAAGTTCTATTATTAAGACCTAACTAGTATTGGAAAACCACAGTCACTAGCTTAGCAAATACCATAGCTTAAATACCCTGTAATATTATGATCTACCAGTTGTCAACAGCAATACCTGATCTCTACAACCCTTGTGACCATAGTCTGGCAGGTTTGACACCAATAGAATTTCTTGACTCAATTGTTAGAAATCTTTTCTTATGTTGTGCCTTGGAGTTGGTTACCCCGTCGATAACTCTTTTACACTATGGCCGAGTAAATCATCCTATTTATCGACCATATGTAATTACACATGCACTCGTTTTCCATTTATTGAGGAACGACTCTTGACTTGGCTTACATCTACCGTATCTCGATACATCGTACCTTATTTTTTTATTAACAAGAGACGAGGTGCAATATCAGAACTTTGGGATTCTTCTAACCCCGTTATTCCTAAAACCATATCCAAGCTTCTAAGGTGGGTAGACTGTAAGCCTTCAAAAAAAATTTGGGATGTACGAGAATTACCGATTGATTAGAGTAATTTCTATTAGAATGATAGTTAGTGCCCTATGGACTCCCACTTTCCATTTAGATCATTTTGTGTCCCCGACCGTGTCATTAATATTCGGGACACGAGACCAGCGGTTACCTTCCAACAAATTTTATATGCAAGATCTAGACGAGTCCACCTTCATCTAGGTATATCATGTCCCACTCAAATACGTCCCCTTGTACTCTATTTTTATGGTACGACTTTCAGGACAAAAGGACTAGGTATAACCCTTACCATAATACCGGTATGCTTTCCAACTCCAATTAGAGACTCAACCTCGACTCCAATCTTTCGACCCAATATATGGTTGTAGTCTACTCAAAGTCACTACGCACATGTCACTAGTGTGCCACTCAATTGTGCCTTCTCGTGCTACTTAAACACAAGAGTCACTGAAGGCACATTTTTGGGCCTAGCTAACCAATCCGACTGGCAACTAGCTCAACCACTTGGATCGAAATCTATTCTAGGTTACCCCAACCTAGTAGAAATAGTTCTATCATAAGGATCTTGTCCAGTCCATATAGATTGAAGTTCAAGGTTCATCCAACCGACGATTGATGTCCAATCAGGAACCCATTAAGACCCAATAAAACCCATCCATGCGAACCACCATTTTTGGAATAGATAAAACCGAACTATTTGAGATAGGTCCCTATACCGATTATGGAGTTCCCACCTCTTAGAATGTGAATTCATTCTTAACCCTTAACCCATTTACCTGGAAGTCGCGATACGATCTTGTATTGCATTTATATTCCTTGCTCGTACGTTTAAATAACCACGAAAAAGATCACCACCTTGACTTCTCGAATTCCGTTCTATTAGGAACCTTGTTTAGATAAATTTTGAGAACGAGATTTCTGTATTGCATGGATTGCAAGCCCTTTAAGAAACAAGTGTTCTTCTATTTAGCAAGTGACTAGACTAGATTAGCTCATCTAGCGAATAAGACTATAGGTTCATGAGTACTCTTCCTATCTGTATTATTGTATATTTCCTACCGCTTTTTAAACTTCATAATTGCTCTTGATTGTTCTTCCTTGTCTTCATGTCCTTCCTATTTCAGAGCAACGAATGGTCATGCTTATTAGAGTTTATCAACATTTCTTAGCTACTTGTGTAAGTTTGATGCTTGTTAAAGTTTGGGTTGCTTGATAGATAGGAGAGGATGATAGATGCCATGTACAGTAGATATCTATTGGTAGAAATTTTAGCAGTTAGTTGGAAGATTATAAAGTTTTAGCGACAAAAGATTTGATGGAGTAGTGTGACCAAAGGTGGGTAGAAGTCCTCCAGTATTCGGAATTACAAAACGGCTAGAGAAGGTTATAAAATATTTGAGGAATTAAATTGAGGAGATTAAGATAATAGTAGACTTAGAATTTTAAGGAAATAGTTATGAATTAGAATTTCGAGGACGAAATTATTTTTAAGGTGGGTAGATTTGTAGCTCCCCTTCCCAAAAATTTAGAAACATTTATTATTTAATTATTTTATTCGAATGGTGATTTTAGATTTTTGGAAATAAATATGATTTCGTGAACACAATTTTAGGTGAAAGACCTACATTAGAAATTAAGATTTTATTAGGTCCATCGAGAAGATACAGATAAATATATGTATATATATATAGGTTTATATATATTGGATTATATATAGGAATATACGGGCACCTAAATATTTTGTGTAAATATATGTATATAGTATAAAGAGGAATATAATATTTATCGATATATATATATATATATATATATATATATATATATATATATATATATATATATTAAAAATATATATATATATATATATATATAGATATATATATATATATATAGATATATATATATATATAGGGACACATATTTGTGTAGATATTTATATATATGTGAATAAATAACATGTATATATATAGATATATATATATATATGTGTGTATATAGATATCAATTGATGGATATATATATATATGTATATATATAGGAATTTATATATATGAATTGTATACATATAGATTTATGTGTGTTAGTATACCTATAATTGTATACATATATAAATGTATATATGTGTAAATGTATTTATAACTTATTAAAGTATATACATATTATATTTATATATAAATACGTGTAAGTGTATGAGAATACATATATAGATGGAGTGTATATACATGTATATATATATAAATGTATATACATATAGATAATAAATAGAATGGAATAATAACAAAAATAAAACCCATCCCAGCCCAACTGAACTGAGCCCAAGCCCAGTCGGGCTAGGACACACACAATTGCAGCAAACCAGCTTAGCAAAGACCTAAAACAGAGCAGCTAACAGTAAGCCGCCCCCCCCCCTCCATAATACCCGAACCCGGGACTAATACACAGTCGACCCCTGTACAGTTACGTCGCGTATATATTACATTTTTGCATCAAGAGATTGAGATCGAAATTCACGAAACCCTAGCGCCAACCCCTGGCCACCTACCCGGCGTGGGCGCGGCCGCTGAGGGCCACCGTCGGCCGGCCACGTCGCCGCCGACCCGCGCGCGTGCGGTGAATCAAGAGCAGGACAGTGCAGCGACAGTCATCCGCGGGGCCGACTTCGCGGTGATATTCCGTCGTGCTCGCTCGACCGTTTTGGGAACCGTCTTCTCCGGTACGTTCCCCATCTATAAGGCTTTAAATCCCTTCATGTAGTTTGTAGGTGATGGTCCTGTATTGCCCGGTAAATCGATGTAAAGTTCATCGATAACCTGTTTGGAAAACAGTACGTTTAACAGTCCTATTGTCTATGTTTAGAGGTCGTTTCCAATCGATCTAAGGTCATAATAGAAATTCTAATTGAACACATTTTTTAGACAACATATAGGGCTTCCCAACCCTTTTTGTGGATTTGAAAATCATCGACTATGCGTCGAGAAATCGAATCCCAAAGTTTTTCAAAAAAAACCTGTTTTCAAAAAATAGAAAATTCATCCACACGACGTGCGTCACGCCAATCCGGACGACGTGGTCGTGAACCGAATGCATCGAAAGCTGTGTAATGGTTTTATGGTCATGTGGGCTTTGACGGAATTCAAATTGGTCGCGTGTGCGCGACGAATTTGATGCGTATCCGTCGAAATTCCTCGTATCGTGCACTTTGTAAATTCTTCAATTACCTTGTGCACGCTCGTCAGATCGAGACGAAACTTGTGCCAACAGAACCGTATCATTTTTCTGGTCATGTATGCCATGTTTGGTCCGATTCTGAGACCGTTGATAAAATCATCGTTTTGCGGGCCCCACGGTCCCACTCAACGGGTGATTTTGTGCACGGCCCGCCGGAATCTAACTTTGGACATACGGTTGGGTTCGTATCGAAAAACTGGATCCGTAGACATGTAGTTTGACGACTTTAGAGACCGTTAACTCTGGCACACTTTTCGGTGCAAAGCGGGTCCAACGGCGGACACCGTTTTGATCCAAAATTACCGTTTTGACCCAAAATTACCGTTTTGCCCCTTTGTCCAGAATTAGACTTAAGGACAGGCAATCCTAGCTAATTTGAATATTCTGAGATCATTGGTATTGTCTATTTTAGCATCCGGGTACTGTTGTACGGGTTTTGACTATTGTGGCACATTGAGTAGTTCAGACTGTCGGTTTCACCAGCACAGGACCACAGGCGAGTACAGTTTATTGTCTGCATTTCGATATTGATTTTTACTATATTTCATTGATTAGTCATTGGTTATGTGATTTTTATACTCTATTATAAATTATTGAGTCGGGAATAAGAAGTACCAAGGATGTGTGATCTGACCATAGCACGTGTTTATTTTCTGCAAGTAGACATTGTAGCCCGTGTTTACTTTCTGTAAGTAGTGTAGCCCGTGTTTATTTTCTGCAAGTAGTGTAGCCCGTGTTTACTTTCTACAAGTAGTGTAGCCCGTGTTTATTTTCTGCAAGTAGTGTAGCCCGTGTTTACTTTCTGCAAGTAGTGTAGCCCGTGTTTACTTTCTGCAAGTTGTGTAGCCCGTGTTTATTTTCTGCAAGTAGTGTAGCCCGTTGTTTATTTTTTGCAAGTAGACATTGTAGCCCGTGTTTATTTTTCATGCAAGTAGACCTCGTAGACCGTGCGGTGTAGTACCCTAGACCGATCACATATCAAAGGTACTTCTAACAGTTGGGGAAAGTATTTTGTATCTATTTATTGCTATTAGTTTTCTGTATTTACTGTTTATTTTCAAAACTCATGATTGATGTCTAACCTTTGTTTTATAGTCATTTTCTTTATTTGATATTGCATTCAGTGAATTGTGCTCGTTCCATTCCTGACTGGAAACTAATATTTTTCAGGTTAGCCGTGGATTTACTTAGCGTGGGAGATACGGGGATACTTACAGACAGAAGCTTAGAGACTAGCTAGATAGTTGAGTGGTAGTCATTCTATAATTGTACAAGTTTATGTTTTCTACAAAAGAAGAACTTGTGCTCTTTGTAAATTAAATTAATTTTGTGAATGAGTATTATTTATGATTCTGATCTTCATGGCCGTGACAGCGTTCTACCGCCGACACTGCGGCGTAGGCTGGCTTGGACACGTCTTGTATCCGTTTAAAAAAAAACGGGTGCGGGTCGTGACAAATTTTTGTGGTGGCCCATGCAGGTCTAACTGTGGCTTCGGTCGAGGAAGGGTTGGTTCAAGGCTTAAGGGTTGCTAGTTAAGACAAGCTTCCAGCAAATATTGCTCTAGTTATGTAAGTTCTATTATTAAGACCTAACTAGTATTGGAACACCACAGTCACTAGCTTAGCAAATACCATAGCATAAATACCTTGTAATATTATGATCTACCAGTTGTCAACAGCAATACCTGATCTCTACAACCCTTGTGACCATAGTCTGGCAGGTTTGACACCAATAGAATTTCTTGACTCAATTGTTAGAAATCTTTTCTTATGTTGTGCCTTGGAGTTGGTTACCCCGTCGATAACTCTTTTACACTATGGACGAGTAGATCATCCTATTTATCGACCATGTGTCATTACACATGCACTCGTTTTCCATTTATTGAGGAACGACTCTTGACTTGGCTTACATCTACCGTATCTCGATACATCGTACCTTATTTTTTTTATTAACAAGAGACGAGGTGCAATATCAGAACTTTGGGATTCTTTTAACCCCATTATTCCTAAAACCATATCCTAGCTTCTAAGGTGGGTAGACTGTAAGCCTTCAAAAAAAATTTGGGATGTACGAGAATTACCGATTGATTAGAGTAATTTCCATTAGAATGATAGTTAGTGCCCTATGGACTCCCACTTTCCATTTAGATCATTTTGTATCCCCGGCCGTGTCATTAATATTCGGGACACGAGACCAGCGGTTACCTTCCAACAAATTTTATATGCAAGATCTAGACGAGTCCACCTTCATCTAGGTATATCATGTCCCACTCAAATACGTCCCCTTGTACTCTATTTTTATGGTACGACTTTCAGGACAAAAGGACTAGGTATAACCCTTACCATAATACCGGTATGCTTTCCGACTCCAATTAGAGACTCAACCTCGACTCCAATATTTCGACCCAATATATGGTTGCAGTCTACTCAAAGTCACTACGCACATGTTACTAGTGTGCCACTCAATTGTGCCTTCTCGTGCTACTTAAACACAAGAGTCACTGAAGGCACATTTTTGGGCCTAGCTAACCAACCCGACTGGCAACTAGCTCAACCACTTGGATCGAAATCTATTCTAGGTTACCCCAACCTAGTAGAAATAGTTCTATCATAAGGATCTTGTCTAGTCCATATAGATTTAAGTTCAAGGTTCATCCAACCAACGATTGATGTCCAATCAGGAACCCATTAAGACCCAATAAAACCCATCCATGCGAACCACCATTTTTGGAATAGATAAAACCGAACTATTTGAGATAGGTCCCTATACCGATTATGGAGTTCCTACCTCTTAGAATGTGAATTCATTCTTAACCCTTAACCCATTTACCTGGAAGTCGCGATACGATCTTGTATTGCATTTATATTCCTTGCTCGTACGTTTAAATAACCACGGAAAAGATCACCACCTTGACTTCTCGAATTCCGTTCTATTAGGAACCTTGTTTAGATAAATTTTGAGAACGAGATTTCTGTATTGCATGGATTGCAAGCCCTTTACGAAATAAGTGTTCTTCGATTTAGCAAGTGACTAGACTAGATTAGCTCATCTAGCGAATAAGACTATAGGTTCATGAGTACTCTTCCTATCTGTATTATTGTATATTTCCTATCGCTTTTTTAAACTTCATAATTGCTCTTGATTGTTCTTCCTTGTCTTCATGTCCTTCCTATTTTAGAGCAACGAATGGTCATGCTTTTTAGAGTTTATCAACATTTCTTAGCTACTTGTGTAAGTTTGATGCTTGTTAAACTTTGGGTTGCTTGATAGATAGGAGAGGATGATAGATGCCATGTACAGTAGATATCTATTAGTAGAAATTTTAGCAGTTAGTTGGAAGATTATAAAGTTTTAGCGATAAAAGATTTGATGGAGTAGTGTGACCAAAGGTGGGTAGAAGTCCTCCAGTATTCGGAATTACGAAACGGCTAGAGAAGGTTATAAAATATTTGAGGAATTAAATTGAGGAGATTAAGATAATAGTAGACTTAGAATTTTAAGGAAATAGTTATGAATTAGAATTTCGAGGACGAAATTATTTTTAAGGTGGGTAGATTTGTAGCTCCCCTTCCCGAAAATTTAGAAACATTTATTATTTTATTATTTTATTCGAATGGTGATTTTAGATTTTTGGAAATAAATATGATTTCGTGAACACAATTTTAGGTGAAAGACCTACATTAGAAATTAAGATTTTATTAGGTCCATCGAGAAGATACAGATAAATATATGTATATATATAGGTTTATATATATTGGATTATATATAGGAATATACGGGCACCTAAATATTTTGTGTAAATATATGTATATAGTATAAAGAGGAATATAATATTTATCGATATCTATATATATATATCTATATATATATATATATATATATATATATATATATATATATATATATATATATATATATATATATTAAAAAAAAAAATATATATATATATATATATATATATATATATATATATAGGGATATATATATATATATATATATATATATATATATATATATAGGGACACATATTTGTGTCCCTATATATATATATATATATATATATATATATATATATATATATATATATATATATATATAGGGACACAAATATGTGAATAAATAACATGTATATATATAGATATATATGTGTGTATATAGATATCAATTGATGGATATATATATGTATATATATAGGAATTTATATATATGAATTGTATACATATAGATTTATGTGTGTTAGTATACCTATAATTCTATACATATATAAATGTATATATGTGTAAATGTATTTATAACTTATTAAAGTATATACATATTATATTTATATATAAATACGTGTAAGTGTATGAGAATACATATATAGATGGAGTGTATATACATGTATATATATATATATATATAAATGTATATACATATAGATAATAAATAGAATGGAATAATAACAAAAATAAAACCCATCCATAACTGAACTGAGCCCAAGCCTAGTCGGGCTAGGACACACACAATTGCAGCAAACCAGCTTAGCAAAGACCTAAAACAGGGCAGCTAACAGTAAGCCGCCCCCCCCCCTCCATAATACCCGAACCCGGGACTAATACACAGTCGACCCATGTACAGTTACGTCGCGTATATATTACATTTTTGCATCGAGAGATTGAGATCGAAATTCACGAAACCCTAGCGCCGACCCCTGGCCACCTACCAGGTGTGCGCGCGGCCGCTGAGGGCCACCGTCGGCCGGCCAGGTCGCCGCCGACCCGCGCGCGTGCGGTGAATCAAGAGCAGGACAGCGCAGCGACAGTCATCCGCGGGGCCGACTTCGCGGTGATATTCCGTCGCGCTCGCTCGACCGTTTTGGGAACCGTCTTCTCTGGTACGTTCCCCATCTATAAGGCTTTAAATCCCTTCATGTAGTTTGTAGGTGATGGTCCTGTATTGCCCGGTAAATTGATGTAAAGTTCATCGACAACCTGTTTGGAAAACAGAACGTTTAACAGTCCTATTGTCTATGTTTAGAGGTCATTTCCAATTGATCTAAGCTCATAATAGAAATTCTAATTGAACACATTTTTTAGACAACATATAGGGCTTCCCAACCCTTTTTCTGGATTTGAAAATCATCGACTATGCGTCGAGAAATCGAATCCCAAAGTTTTCCAAAAAAAAACCTGTTTTCAAAAACAGAAAATTCATCCACACGACATGCGTCACGCCAATCCGGACGACGTGGTCGTGAACCGAACAAATCGAAAGCTGCGTAATGGTTTCGTGGTCGTGTGGGCTTTGACGGAATTCAAATTGGTCGCGTGTGCGTGACGAATTTGATGCGTATCCGTCAAAATTTCCCGTATCGTACACTTTGCAAATTCTTCAATTACCTTGAGCACGCTCGTCAGATCGAGACAAAACTTATGCCAACAGAACCGTATCATTTTTCTGGTCCTGTATGCCGAGTTTGGTCCGATTCTGAGATCGTTGATAAAATCGTCGTTTTATGGGCCCCACGGTCCCACTCAACGGATGATTTTGTGCACGGCCCGCCGGAATCCAACTTTGGACATACGGTTGGGTTCGTATCGAAAAACTAGATCCGTAGACATATAGTTTGATGACTTTAGAGACCGTTGACTCTGGCACGCTTTTCGGTGCAAAGTGGGTCCAACGGCGGACACCGTTTTGACCCAAAATTACCGTTTTGCCCCTGTGTCCAGAATTGGACTTAAGGACAGGAAATCCTAGCTAATTTAACTATTCTGAGATCATTGGTATTGTCTATTTCAGCATCCGGGGACTGCTGTACGGGTTTTGACTATTGTGGCACATTGAGTAGTTCAGACTGCCGGTTTCACCAGCACAGGACCACATGCGAGTAAAGTTTATTGTCTGCATTTCGATATTGATCTCTACTATATTTCATTGATTAGTCATTGGTTATATGATTTTTATACTCTATTATATATTATTGAGTCGGGAATGAGAAGTACCAAGGATGTGTGATCTGACCATAGCCCGTGTTTATTTTCTACAAGTAGTGTAGCCCGTGTTTACTTTCTGCAAGTAGTATAGCCCGTGTTTACTTTCTGGAAGTAGTGTAGCCCGTGTTTATTTTCTGCAAGTAGTCTAGCCCGTGTTTACTTTCTGCAAGTAGTGTAGCCCGTGTTTACTTTCTGCAAGTAGTGTAGCTCGTGTTTACTTTCTGCAAGTAGTGTAGCCCGTGTTTATTTTCTGCAAGTAGACATTGTAGCCCGTGTTTAATTTTCATGCAAGTAGACCTCGTAGACCGTGCGGTGTAGTACCCCAGACCGATCACATATCAAAGGTACTTCTAACAGTTGGGGAAAGTATTTTGTGTCTATTTATTGCTATTGGTTTTCCGTATTTACTGTTTATTTTCAAAACTCATGATTGATGTCTAACCTTTATTTTATAGTTATTTTCTTTATTTGATATTGCATTCAGTGAATTGTGCTCGTTCCATTCCTGACTAGAAACCAATATTTTTTAGGTTAGCCGTGGATTTACTTAGCATGGGAGATACGGGGATACTTACAGACAGAAGCTTAGAAACTAGCAAGATAGTTGAGTGGTAGTCATTCTATAATTGTACAAGTTTATGTTTTCTACAAAAGTAGAACTTGTGCTCTTTGTAAATTAAATTAATTTTGTGAATGAGTATTATTTGTGATTCTGATCTTCACGGCCGTGACAGCGTTCTACCGCCGACACTGCGGCGTAGGCTGGCTTGGACACGTCTTGTATCCGTTTAAAAAAAAAATAGGTGCGGGTCGTGACAGAGAGCAATACTCGCAGCTCAAGAGAACTCCACTCTACTATGTTTGTTGAATGGACAGCCTCTGGAAAGTGTGGACAATATAGTTCATAAGAAACCGGGTTTTTTGTTTGGCGATGCTATCAAGAAAATGTCCCAGCCCAAGGCTAAGAAAGAAGGCAGGGTGTATCAGTGTAGTGAGGGCAGGATGATGTACCTCCCAGAAATGTCGAGATATCTATCATTGTCGTGATATAAATTTTCGAGTTATCCTCGCAGGATGGTATGGGATATAACTCCATAGCAGAAGGCAAGAGTGGGGAGAATCTGCTATAGACTCGGTCCACATAATAGAGACCAATTCTATAGTACCTCAGATAAATACAGCTCCCATCTAAGAGGTTTGATGCCGCGTTGTGTACCTCCCGAGGATTCCTCGCTGTTACTCCCAGTCAGAGTACCAATTTTTGCGAATGAGTTTGCCAAGGTTGAAGGAAGATATCCGGACCATACCATACGAATGACAGGCCTGGTAAATCCATATAATAAGCGCTGGAACAGCTTGGCTAACTGGGTTCTGAATCACTTCAAAGACATGCTTCTGGAGATAGGTCTTTATGAAGCAGTCTGGGCTACAGTTTATGGGTTTCGCCCGAATGTGCACATATCCTGGCTCTGGTTAAGACCGGAACCTTTATGACCCCGCATGGGGAGATCGGCTTTGTCCTTCATAAGATGAAGTTTCTTTCTCTCCTTCCGATAGGAAACAACCCATACGAAGAGTATGTACCTACCAATGAAGATTTGGACATACTATTAATAGAAAATCCTGAAATAGTAGGGGTTTTGAGGAGCTCTTGTGCCACTATAAAATATGCTCCCTCTACTATAAGAGTGCCACTGTAGGGACTTGCTACACATCCAAGTGGTTGCCTTATTTATTCTTGGGTCATATTTATGAAGAAAAAATCTTCGATACTCAGGCTTGTGACCCTTGTTTCTTCAAACCACTCGACAAAAGTGACATCCAGAAACTAATGGAGAAGTATGATCGGCATGACGAGCTAGATGAAGATTGGTCCCCTTTCAAAGCCGGTGATACGATCGAGAGTTATTTCAGACAAGGTTATAGACCTATGTCTAAAGAAGCCCAGTTGGCTGGCTTTCTTTCTATATGGCTGTGACGGTTTGTAGTCGCTGGAGGCAGTGCTGTCGACAGATTTCATCAGGGTATCCTGTCTGCTGCAGTACGCCTTGTATTTGGTTATAGGATGGACCTCCTTTCAGCGATGACTTGTCGCTTAAATGCGGGCCTGCGCTTCTTTGTATACACCATGTTGCATGATAAAAATGCCAAAAATAAATTTCCCCGTACTGAGATGCCCTACACATATCTATACGGGTGGCTGCTCTTGCATTATCCTGGTTTGATAAACCCGAACATGAGTATAGTAGGAGGGGACTTTATGAGGCAGTATTCCAACGCCCATTGGAATATCAGCGCATTATTAGAATGCCGACATGCATTGAATAAGTATTCTGGATGGAGATTCTAATGCATCCCTCCCCTTCAAGGGTATGAATATTTTCCTCCCAATCTTATGGATTTGGAAGCCATATTGCTCCGTCTGATTCCCTCTACTTTTGAATGGTTGAAGTCAATTCGGCCATCTCATTTAGTGTTTCGGTTTGAAGAAGAGTGCTTCTTGGAACCATATCTGCCAAGCCGATTTGCCCGACAGTTCAGCTATGATCAACTACATGTAGGGAACGCCATAACTTGCCTAAGTGCCTGAGGTTATTTAATTGATGAGGCCAGGGAGTAGGAATACTACAATGCTCGGGGCACCAAAGCTATATTCTCCATGCCGAATGTCCCTTCCCAGACAGGTCCATGTATGTTGTACACATACGCAAATTTCTATACTTCAGCGAATACTTTTGCTGAGAACTTCAATCTGTCCTATAGCTTTGCGAGCGATAAAAGTACGAAGGCTGGGGTTCATACATCATTTTCATTCAGAGATGTTGAAAATCAGGATCCGGCCGATGATCCATTAGAAGCTTCCCTCATAGGATTTGTTGATGAAGCGACTGATCCACTAGACGTACCATTAAAGGTACGAAAAGACAAATCTCCTGCTAAAGGTCTTGGCAGGAAAAAGAGAGCTAGAGAACCATCAACTCATGATGATCTCCCTTTTCCACTCCAATTTGCGGAGAAGAAGAGGAAGACTGTAGTGGCTATAACCGAACCAGTCACCACCAGGACAACACGATCCCAATAGAGTGGGTGAGATGACTCCTTCATCAGTTCCAAATCAAAGCGGAGCCATTCCAGAAGAAATTTGCGAAGAAGAACCAATAGCACCCCTGCATCGGAAGCCTAGAAGGATGTTACTAGTGTCCAGAGAAGATCGTCTAAGAGTGGGCTCTTGATCCACTCTATCTGAACCAGAGACACCGCTACCTTTGCACCAAGTTTTACCACTTCAAAAAGGTAGTTAATATTATTTTCGTAAGATCATGCCTGACTAAATTTTGACATATTTACTTTTTTTTTACTGCAGAGATTAACGTTTCGGCTCCGGTCATAACTATTCCTGTAACTGTGTTAGCTGCCGCAGGAATTATGATGTCATCTCCAACTCCAGGAGTTCCAAATACTACACTTCCTGAGGAGGAACTGCCTAATCCTGATGTCATTGTTCCTTCTGTGGCCCAAAATCCTACTCAATCTCAGGAGGATCAAGAAATGATAGCGGCTCTTGAAGGCTGTGATTTTGAAGATTCCTCAAATGAAGGTGACCTCACCATTGCTACCAAAGGTAAACAAGCTTCAATAGAGGTTATATTGAACGAAGAGGGACCGGACGAATGAGGGCCAGACCACTGTTGCGGGTGAAGAACACCCCATTGATGATGAAGGGCACCTAGGATAGAGAACTGATGAACCCAAAACTCCTGAAGAGGTTCACGAAGATCAGCCTGGAGCTTCTGAAGCAGTTAGGATTATTGAAGATCCTAAAGCTGATACCACAGGAAAGACCCCTGAAGATCAAACCCCAAAGGAAACAAACACAATCATCCTCCCTCTCCAAGCAGAGTCAGAGGCTGGAAGCAGCCGCTTTTTATCAGGAGGTTCAGAACCTGGAAGCAGTCAAGCAGCAGTATCTGAGAACACAATGTCGAGACTTCGTATAGAAGCAGCCATGCCTCGTGAAACACCATATGTAATACCAGGTTCAGGTAAATTTTTGATTTTTATTTATCCTAATTCTTCTGATAATGTTTTAACATTGGTGTATATAGATCGCAGAAGGACCTGTGGGAACGACTAGCTCGACCATGGCTCCTTTGGACAGAGGGACTAATGCAGGAGAAGGGAGCTCATCCCAGATGCCCAAATTTGGGTCTCCCGATGCACAGTCTAAAGTACTTCCAACTGCTACAGCAATAGAAACTCGGGAAGAAGTAGTGGCCACACCAGGTGCCATAGAGACAAAAAAGTTTGTTGTAGCTTCTTTCAAAAATGCCTTCTACACATCTCTGAGGCCTTTGGTTCAGAGGGTGATGGAGAGGGATGATGTTCCTTTTTCAACAGTCAGAAACCCCTCGTCCTATATAATCGAAGGTATTCGCGTTATTGGAGACCGAGATCTAGCAACCTATCTAAAGTCTACAAGGATCTTCAAAGAGGGAATATTCGACAACTCGTGGATGCTGAATGTGACGCCATGGCTCGTGAAGCTGAAATAAATAAGGCTAATTTTGAATCCTTCTTAGTGGCCTTCTCTCGACGTTCCGCAGAGATGGACACCCAGATTACTGAAATAGCCTCCGATTTCGAGTGTCATAAAACTGCAGCTATAGAGAAAGAAAAAGAAGTCCTTGATCTGGAAACTAAAATTGCTCGACTTTAGGAACAGCTCAAGATGACTAAACAGCATATAGAAGAAAAAACCCAACTGTATTAGGCTGCTGCAAGCTAATTAGAACTTTTGAAGCGTCAGAAGGATGAGTTTGTTCGGATTCAGAATGAAGAGATAACCCGCCAGATGATCTCTCTACATCCCTTCGACCCAGTAACTGGAAGAGTCCAAGCTAAACAACGGGTGCTTGAGTCTTGTATTGAACGAGCAAAGGCTTTGGGGAAACGGATCGCAGATCTTAGCACTCAATCTCTAGAATAAAGAGATCCCTGTTGTTATCTCTCTTCTTCTTCTTTTTTATATATATACATATGATGTATTTTGCAACATCATTAATGAAATAATTTTTGTGGTTCCATTACTTGTTACATACCTTGTAAAAGATATAAGTAATAGATAAGGATAGGAAAATATGTTCAGAGGTACCGGACGTGACATATCTTCTAAAAGAAAATAACAATATTAATTATATCTATTCAGAGGTAATATGGACGTAAAAAGAAAATAACAATATTGTCATTTCAAAAGACGACTTTATCAGAGGTAGTGTGGACGTAACAAGTCGCTGATATAGATGATAGAATTCAGATGTAATGTGGACGTGAATCTATGGATACAGAAAATAGAATTCAGAGGTAATGTGGACGTAAACTTATTTTTTTCTATTGATGATCTTCAAATCGGTTAGGACTTAAAGATAGGATATCATGTCTAAAAAGAAAATATCTGTGATAATACAGATTTATCATGAAGAAAGATATCTTTTAAAACAGTTGGGTTTCAAAAGACAAAATTGATGATTCGTATAGACTCCACCGGGGATTTTGAGAGGAAGGGTATTCCTAATTCTGGAGATACCAAAACTCTTGTTTATCCGCTTCAGGGAGGCTTTTACTGACAAATATCAGTTTTGGGGAAATTTTATCTCCAATATTGACTTAAACCAACTGATCTTCAGTAGGTGGCTCACGTTGTTCAAAGCGAAGCTCACATTGAGTATCCATCCTTTGTGCCCAAGGATCAGATTTAGAAGCTTCGGTAAAGTCTTCGTCATCTTCCGAGAACTCGGCAGTCAACATATTGGAAGATAGAGTCACGCTATGGACGTGCCCTACACTTGTGTCTGAATCCCATGAGATAGAATCAGAAGAGTTAGATCGTTCTTCTTCCTCGGATTCGAAGGCTTCTGGAGTCGGAATTGGTGAAGTATAACCTAATCTCCGCTTCATTTTACTGTAGTATTGTTGTAATTTTTCTTTCGGAGCAGGAATACGAATAGGAGTTCGCCTTCCTTTGCCGCCATTGAGACCAGCTTTAAAATTATAGCCCATCTTTTGAATGATATCTTTTGATTGCGAACTATAACGACGTAGTTGAAGTCTTCTGTTATCATGATTTTCTTCTTCACTATCGGGCGTGATCTTTTGTTCCGTTCCTTTACTAAAAAGTATAAGAAGTTCATTTTTCATCCTGAAAGGAACTAAGAAGAAGGAGTCCTACATTGACTCAAGCAATACTTTGTTTTGGGAAGCTTCGACTGCTCCTATGGTAAGTGGTTCGAAGTTATCTAACATTTTTAAATAACATCGAATATAATAAAGGACATCAATATACTGTAAAGGAGATGCTACTTTATTGATTTGTACATCATCATTTACAACATGATTCTTAGCCTTCAAAGAAGGCTTAGTAAGGTTGATAACCAGAGAAGGAGAAGGAGAAGGTTTGTTACGACGAAGGTTGATAACAAGAGGCTCAGAAGAGGTGAGCTCCCTTTGTTCCTTTTCTACAGCAGGAGGCTGTTTGTTATGAGAGGAAAGATGTATAGTCAATGTCTGAGAAGAAGAGGGACAAGTAGCACATCCTTTGACGGGGATCATGAGAACATCTTTTGAAGTATGTTTTTGATCTTCCTCACTATCCATTGCCAATACAACTTTCATGAACTCCTCTTTGTACATCCGAGAGTCCGTAAAATATGCTTCAATGCCCCTGAAAGGATTTAAATCGGCTACTTCCTTTTGGACTTCTCCATTGACATCCACATAGTTGAAGCATTGATGTAAAGTGGATGGTACAATGTTATGGTCATGCAGAAAGGGTCCTCCCAGCAAAGCATTGTAAGAGCCGTGATTATCAATCACGTAGAAAGTAACCTTCGTACGAAGATTGCCTATTTGAACTTTCAGGCGAATCTTTCCCAAAGGTTCACTTCTTCTAGAATTGAATCCCAGGATTGTTATGATGGTTGTCGAAAGATTGTGTACGGGAATCTTCAATGCATCTAGTAGAGTCTTTGGCATGATGCTAAGTGCATACCAAGGATCGATCAAGGTACGATCAACCTTCATGGTATCAACATATCCCGTGAAGTAGAGGGGTCGATCATGACGATTATCTTCCAACAACATATTATCTTGTGTAAAGGTGATGTTTGGCATTAGTTCCATCACACTATGACAATGAAGGCATGTTATAGGCTCATCCTCCGGCTTCTTGAGAAGTGCTAGACAAGTCTCAGCTTGCGTCAAAGCTTCACTCAACGTTTTTCGAGTCTTCCTCGAAAGACGGAGTAGCTCAAAAATTGACAATCTTGTCGGAGTATTGGCCAGCTGAGCCAGTATATCAAAGTTATACGACTTCTTAAGTCCCAAGGTTGAAGTCTTCTTCAATACTTTGTCGAAACGGATAGGCTATTTTCCTTTGTCGACTGTCGTCGGTTTGGGAAGAGTTAACTCTATTGGGGTGACGGAGATGATGGATTATTGACAGCAGGAGGAGATGATGCTTGAGGAGCCTCCAGAGCTGGAGCAGGGTTTTCTTGACCTTCTGAATAGTCTCTTAGGTAAGGTTTTCCAAATCTGGTACCAGTTAAGACTTTTTCTTCGGATACAAGCTCAAAGGACACCATATTGCAACTCTTTACCTGGGTTTTATTTCTAGAAGGTTTCTTTTGGCAAGATAGAGAGTTTGTCCAGTAACCCAAACCAACCCGAGATTGGTTGTGAGAAAGACATAGAGAAAGAGGTACATGAGATCCCTTTCCGTGATTCAAACCAGAGGCCTTTTGTAGATCATATCCCATCTTCGTCATGAGTTCACGAGATTGTGGACTATACAGATGGAAAGCTGGTTGGTATTTAGCTTCTGATTTTGACAATGTTGTCTTATCAGTAGAAAAAGAAGAAGGATTATCTGCTGCCGAGATGAAGGTAGCAGTTAGAGGTGGAAGACAATGTTCACCAAATGAAATCATATGACATAATTTATTTTTAGTGGCCTTCTTGGACTTGGTGGACGAGGATGGTGTTTCAAAGTCTGCCACTAAATCTGGATGGATCCATATAATCTCCTCTCTATCAATAGACAAAGGAACAATACCATCTGTTCGTGCAGGTGGAAGATTAACAATTTCCAGAGTAGTTCTCAAAATGGGGATGATTCCGTCATGTACAAGTTGAGCTAGAAAATCTCTGAACTATAAAAAGACGACATTAGTCGTACAGTTTTCTCGTCTTGCTGGAGAGTGATTGCACCAGAATTGACCATCTCCTAAATTTTACCCTTGAGCACATAGCACGCTCGAGTTGGATGTCCAATAAACTTGTGGTAAATACAATATTTAGGATGGTCAGTCTTACCAACTTCATCTGGCCGTTTAGGTTCTGGCAGTTGGAGTTTATTGCTCTTGATGAGGCAATCAAAGATACTTATGATATCATCTTTATCGAAAAAGTATTCTTCTTTTGGACGTGGTGCCCGTTGTGGTGGTGCTGTAGGGGTAGATGTTGGCTGATTTACATTGATGGCTAGGACTTTTTTGCCTTTGAGGTTAATGGCCAAAGTTTTCTTTCTCTTATGATTGTTCTGACGGCCATTATTATTTGGTGTAGTATGTTCATCTTTGTCAAGATTAGGCATTTGAATGCCTAATTGCTTGAATTTGTCAACGCTCTCTTCTGCCGCTTTGGCATTCATTATGAAAGAAGGCCAATCCTGGAACTGTGTTGATCCTGTCCACATGCTGATTATAGGCAACAATTTTGATTTGTAAGTGTCTATAGTTAAAGCATCTAGAGTTCCGAGAGGTATTTTGAGTGCTTCACGACGGAATCGTTCAATGAAACTTTAATAGTTTCATTATGTCGTTGTTTGATTTTGATGAGAGCAGACATAGTCATGTCGTTGGTTCCCTCATAAAATCGTTCCAAGAACATTTATTTGAAGCCAGCGAAAGAGGTTATACACCCATCTGGTAAACTACGATACCAGTCATATGCTGTACCAGCTAAACAGGCGACAAATACTCTAGTAAGAAGAGCATCATTTGGTTGAAGTTGATCAGTCATTACTTCAAAGTGATTAAGGTATTGACTTGGAGACGTGCTGCCATCAAATAGCATAATAGTAGGGGGTTTGTATTTAGAAGGAAATTGACCTCATTCCATTCTATAGGATAGGGCTATTTGATCCCAAGTTTCTGCAGGCCATCCTTCTATTTGAAAGCCTCAAATTGAGTACGTAAAAGTTTTACGACCTCATTGGTATCTCCCGTTGATTGTGGAGTAGTGGATTGATTCTATGTGTTAGGAGGGGGTACCGCATGATAAGTACCACCCCCGGCACCAGATTGACTTGGAATAGCCTGCGCAGGAATAGAAGCGGTATAAGGAAATTGTACCCCCAGATCAATATTGGTGGGAACTGATGTTATCATAGGTTCCTGAGTCGGAATCAGATTTGCGACCGGTGGAACTGTATGTTGTGCCATAATCACAACATGCATGACTGTCATTATCTCAGCCATGTTCTTCAAACTAGCCTCCAAAGTAGCAATTCTCTGCTCTTGACTAGAAGAATTGGAAGTATCTTGATCCTCTGTAATGGCATAAGTAGTCACTTCTCTAAACCTTGAAGACGAGCTAGTGGAAAGAATGGTCCTTTCAGAACTTTCACTGTCAGCATCAAAATCACATAAAGAATTATCCCCAGAATAAGTGATAGGGATATCTTTTTTATTGAAGGAATCTTGGTTAGAATCAAAAAGATTCCTTTGACCGATTGTGTCTCGGCTTCTTGATCTATTATATTGATATACTCCTTCATTGGATTCATGAATCTGATCTAAGTATTGCTGACTAGGATTGCGGGATGCATTACGTCTTGGACGTTTTCTACCCCCAGTGCTTCGAGATGTCATGTTGACAGGAGCAAAGAGTAATTCATCTTCGTCCACTAGGATTGGTTCAGGAGTCTGAACATAATTCAAACGGTCAAAGACGGACCACTTGGCTGATTGACACCAGCATTTGATGACAACTTCATTGTGGTGATTACAATGATGCTGTTGTTGTTGGACCACCGTTGGACAGGATGGATTTGCAACCTTTTGCTTCTGTATTAAGAGTTCACGGAGGTCACTAACAGGATAAGAAGAAGTTACAGGAATGTAGTCTTTGGTGATATTTGGGACATGATTCCTGTTCCTGAGGTGTCTTGTACCTTGAGTGTACAAGGACGTGCTAAGCTGGTTAGCATAAGTCATAGGGTCTTTCACCACAGCATTCTTCCTCTGGTGTAAGTTAGCAATTGGTGTCGGTTGCGCTTGATACATCTTATGATTTTCCAAGGTTGAGCCTAATTGGCACCTGTTGATATAGGTGCGCAAGTCTGACAGATGAGCTACTTGTGCATCTACTTGAGATACAGTAGTTTTCCTCGTCGGGATCTTAAAATACATAAGGTTGGTAGATCCTGCCCTGATTTCTTTGGAGTAGGCATAATACCCTTTTGCATGGAAGGTTTATTCTGAATAGAACCCATCTTCCCGACAGAGATTTGGTTGTCTCTGTTAAGAAGAGCAGTACTTTCCACCCAGTCAACGACTCTAGCAGAATAAGGAAAAGCTAAAGAGCGTTTTCCTCGATTTAGTGATTTCTCACTAAACTTCTAATTTGGTGGCAAAGAGGGTATCACTAAATAGTGCTTCTCTTTACGTTACGCTAATGCAGAAGTACGTGCAGGTTGCGCCCGGGCATGAACATGCGCAAGTTACGCCAGAACAGAAATATGAGCAATTTGCGCTGGAGCAGAAAAGGCCAAAGGGCGCTTTCCTTTATTTTAAACAGCAGTGTGTCGAGGCAGAGTTTCCTTCAATTTCAGAATTGGAGAAGTGGAGAGATTAGACAAAAGACTGTCTTCCTTAGGTTGCGCCAAAGCAGTGATGGGTGCAAGTTGCGCAGAAGCAAGAATAGGTGCAGGTTGCTCCAGGGAAGAGAAGGCCAAAGGGCACTTCCCCTTATTTTGTACAGCAGTGTGTCGAGACAGAGTCTCCTTCGATTTCTGAATCGAAGAAGTGGAGGGATTAGCCAAAAGACTGTCTTCCTTAGGTTGCGCCAAAGCAATGATGGGCACAAGTTGCGTAGAGGCAGGAGATTGCACCACCGAGTACTTAGGAGTCCAAACAGAGCACGTCTTGCTCTTAACAGCGACAGCAGTGCGCTTGGCACCCCCAACATTGATCATGGTCTCGTAGGCTGTCTGGTCGACTTGAACGACCAGGGTCTTCTGCGTCTTGCCGATCGATGCGGTATCACATTGAGTTGTTACTTTCTCGTCGGAGGAGAAAGTCATCCCCAGCAGAGTCGCTATTTTGTTTGCAAAGAACAAAAGTTTTATTACAAACTAAGAAAAGAGTACAGGAGTATAATTGATTTCTGTGAAAGTACAACTATAGGAATCTGATCAGAAGACGATCACTTTATCCCTTGGAGGATGTGATATCGAAGACCCGAGCCTCTGGAGGATGCAACAGCACTTTAGCAGGAGATTATGATCATTCTTGATGCCTTGTGATTGATTTGAAACTGTAGCAACTTGTGCGAGAGGTTGCACCAACTGCTATGGACGCGTGACATCGTTTGATTGAGATGCACGTGGTCGTGGTCAATGTAGTGGACACGCTCTGCGAAGTTGGTGGCTTGCGCGTTATGTCACCCTGTTAAAAGTAAGAATTGATCAAGTGGCGCCAACTTGTCAGACTGCGCATGGGCGCAACTGGACAACTGGCGCCTTTGACTTGGTTACTTTTGTGCTATAGTGGTTAACCCTCATGCCATACAGTGACTTGCACGAACCAGCTGTCAGCATTAATTACATGCTGACAAAATCTTCTCGAGCGCTGCGTTGCGCTAGATTTGAACGGATTTCCCTTAATCTCTGTGCTGTCAGTTTGTCAGGTAATGATGATGCCGTTACAGCTTCTCAAAGAAGTACGCCACATGGCGCTCGCGCAACCTGACATTGGCGCAGCCTGTGCTGCACAACTTGATTGTTTGGCGCATGTAATGTTTTAGCTCCATCTGATGATCGAACACCTAAATAGGTGGTGCAGCTTAATTTTTAGCCTCTACATAGTATACGAAAGCGAAGCCATGCTCCATTTGGAACTCCAAATTCCCTCTCTACGGGAGTCCCTTAATAGTCATATGACTACAGAGGATAATCATCGTTTGCGACTACAAGAATTAGAAGCACTTGATGAAATATGCCTTCAAGTTCAACAGCGCATTGAGCTATACCAAGCACGAATCTCAGGAGCCTTCAACAAAAAGGTTAAAGAAAGGTCATTTCAGGTCGGTGATCTTGTCCTATCTGTTAGAAGGCCAATGATTATGACTCACAAGACTGCTGGAAAGTTCCAACCTAAATGGGAGGGACCGTGTTGTTGAAACAATCTATTCCATTGGAGCGTACCGGCTGGTAAAACCTAATGGAGATTTGCTCATGATGCCCATTAATGACAAGTTTCTCAAGAAATATTATGTGTAAATGTCCAGTTTATCTCCCATTCCTACATTTTGTTTTTATTACATCTTTGTTTGAATGTCTACCATGTCCATATTACCTCTGAGTATGCATTCTTATCGGTCAATCTTGCTTCAACACGTCCATATTACCTTTGTTGGCAAGGCGGTCACTATGATTCATCATCCAAGTCGGGTTCTACACAACACATCTATATTAACTCTGTTGATAAGACCGTCGCTATGATTTATCGTCTATACCTAGTTCTAGGCGTATTCATGATAAGTCTACTAAAAGAATAGGATTCTTGAGAGAACAAACATGTCCATATTACCTCTGAGTTGTTCCTACGTTTCTTACCTCTGAGTAAGTTACTGAAGTAGAATCCGGTGTTTGTCATGTTCATATCACCTCTGAACAAGCACACAAATGTCACAGATATAACAAGACAAGAAACACGGCGAGGAAAAGAGATTGCTTTATTATTTTTTTCTAAAAAGACAAGGGTCTACAAAAAGCGGAAAACCCCAAAAGGAAAGAAAAGAAAGATCAGGGTGATGTTAACACAGAGTTCGTCAAGTCCCTGCTTTAACATATTCATCCACTTTTGGACCTTTGCCTTCGTCTGGCACTCAGCGTGTTGGTTCAGAGCAACTTCATTCTCAAAAGCAGCAAGCTTCTCCACAACCACATCCAGCTTAGCTTTACGCTTTCTCAGATCAGCCAATACCGGAGCGTGGTCTCAATTTGTTGACAAATGAGCTCATAGTCTCGTGCGTTCCCCTGAACTTCGGCCTCCAGGGCCATCATCGTGTCTTGGAGCTGTTTTATCTGTTCTTTGAGCCTGCCTATACGCCCGACGAGGCCCTGTCGAATGCCCAGGATGGACTCTTCAGTAGACGCTAAGTCAACCTCTTTGGTAGAAGCATCTAGCAAATCATGCTCAACAGTCGCCAGATCGGACGAATAAGATGCCTTGGCTACAGAGATTTCCTCTAATAATATGCTCCTCTCCTCAGCAATCAAGGCATTGGTATCAGCCGATCTCAAACTCTGGAGCTCAGTCAATCGAGCTTCTACCTCTACTACCATCGCCTCCAATGCATCGGCTATTGTCGTCTGGCCTTCAGAAGCTCTTATGGAATTTACCTGGGTTAAGGCAGCTTTCTTAGCGACAAGAAATGAACGGCCATGGTTCAGAACCTTCTTCACACCTCGTTGCAGGACGAAATAGAAAGCTTAGATAAAAGCCTTCATATATTCATCCTTCTCTGCAATCAAAAGAGGCATCATCGGCACAGTAGAGGAACCCGATGGAACGACAGCAGATACCGCCATAAAGGAAGTAGCAAAACTTAGAGACCGAGCCACCGACGGCTGGATAGATTCACCCGCACTCGGGATCGGTTCTGTTATGTCCATCACGGCTCCAGATGAGATCACCGGCCCAGAAGTACCTCTGACCAAAGTCAGGTCTGAAGATAGCTTCCCCGGAGATAAAGACACCGGCACAATCTCCTGCTCCCCGCTGGCTGATGATATGGCCGGAGTGGAAGCCAATTAAAGCGCACCCGATACGGCGGAAGACCGTCGAAGGGGTGACATAAAGAGAATCTTCAGCGAATTGCTGCCCTAGCCGAATAAGGCGGAGTACCCCCTAACTCGGCGACCTCAATGGTTTGTGTTAATGAGGGATAGTATGTGGGTAAGTATCACCCTCTCCTACTGTTGGAGCTGGAAGCCCCCCAGTTACCCCCAAAGTAGGTGCCTCACAAGTTTGGAGAGCGACCGCCTCTCCTGTAGTCCCACCGTCGATGGTGGCTATCAAAGCGAAAGAAGTAGCCTCTACTCCCTCTCCCTCATGGCCAGGTTGGTGTCAGCCCCAAGCGAAGGCCCCTCAGCTATATTCTCGAGAAGTTTGTTGGGTTGCGGCGCGACTGTCTCTTTCTCGGGCACTGCACCAGTAGCAGACGATGGGCCCCCTGCGAAAAAGAAACAATTATTTCTTGTCAAGTGTCGATAAAATACCCCGAGTAAAATGCCTTACCTGAAGAACACGCTCGTGCCTGAGATCTGTGTAGGGCAGCTAGCAAATCATCGATATCCCCTTCGGTGAAGTCAAAAGAGGAAGTGATAACTTCCAGATTCTCCTCATCATCGGTCCAAGAGACCGTATCATCTGCATCCTCCTTTCCTGGGGTGGAAGAGGGTCAGATGCTCTTCAGGGACATTCACATCCTCGTGAGCAATCTGCAAAAGAGGAGGAAGAGTCAAGAAAGGACCTTCCCTATAAAAGAAATAAAAAGGTTGATCGCTTACCGAGAAGGCCACTTTTGAAGCAACTTTCTTTCGTTTGAAGCGAGGAGACGAGCGAGTGGGGGCGTCTACCCTTTCTGTTTAGCTGGCCGGAGAAGTAGCCCTGACCCTCTTTGGTTGGGGAACAAACATCATCCCCTTTTTAAAGCTCTCCTCGCAATCATAATTTGGAGGAGGAGTATTCGCCACACAGTAGAAGTTTACCACAGAGAGCAAAATATGTACCACCGGGGCCCGCATAGGAGCCAAAAAAATGCACAGGTGCAGCCAGCGTTGTAGTATTGCCAAGCCTGGGCACCGTCAAGCAGACTACCCTTATGCCGTAAACAGTCGTTGGCATTGATTTGCAAGTGTTGAATGTACCCGAATTGGCATGCAAAGCGACTCGGTAAGTAGGGCTCTAGGTGCACCAGTGAAATGCTTCCTCGGGTAGGTCAGTGGAATACGTTTCTGAATCCACCAATTCACTCTCATCGCTGAAGTCTTTGTAAGTTGGGGGCACCTTGAAGGGCTCGTACCCCGTTAGATACGCCAATGCCTTTCTACAACGAGGGACATCTTTGTGCATCCCGGACTGCTTCCTATAACATCGAAGGAAGGCATCCCCTGGCTGGACAGCAGATGCCATGCCTGGACCCATCAAATCCGGATAATATAATACCATCCAGTCCATCAAGTAGTGATAAGGCAATTCTGGGCGAGGAAAGTCCCCCTTACCTCCCTCATAGACCAGGATTTTGTCCACAAATTGCCTAAGGCCCCGTTGGAGGCCATAAACCATTATAGGGAGAAGAGCTAGCTTCATACCGAATACTAGCTGTACTGCAGGGAATACCAGAGTCCGGCTTAACCTTTCCAGAGAACCAGAGCAACTCGGAACCATGCAATCTCGGAGCCAAAACATGATATACGCCGCTAGCCGAGCTTTGACGATAGCGAGAATATATCGTGATAGAAGTCGTAGAAGATGGAGTCACTCCGATCTCCGATGTCACTCTCACAATGGTTTTTTTTCCCTATTACTGCCACAGATTTGGCAATCTCTTCGGCTATGGAAAATGGATGAAGACCAAAAGCGGTCTTTCCCTTCGGCACCTTCCCTTGCATAAATATATGACGTTTCCAGTCATGTGTATGGGGGGTCAACTTGGAGCGCTCGTTACGCTGGAATATCATGTGATGGCACATCAACTCTTTATAAACCTCCATTATTTCAGAATCTTTAACTTCCAAACCCTCGATTTCCTCAGAAGTGGGGGTATATTCTTCATAGGGTTCGTAACCCCAAGGCAGCTTCGAGGCCCAATGCATCTTATGTAAAGCGAACCCCATCTCTCCGCCAGGTGTAAAGAAAGTGCCCGTTTTTGAGTTATACATCTCGACCAGTGCCAGGAACAGCAGTTTGTTTACCTCTACCCCATACTGGGTAGCCCTAATGGCATAAAACAAACCTAATTTTTTAACAAATCTTCGTATTCTGCGAGGATCCATTCGGTAATGGTTTCCCAGTCCTTTGAATGGTGTACCCACCTGGCAACGCAATATACACCCGAAGGATAGGAGACGCTCTTCTCCAACATTCGGTTGGCAAATATGGGAAAACAGAAAGGCATCGACTCATGCTCCGCTGCACCTATTAGTTTACCCGAGTAAAAAACCCTAGCTGAAAAGGAAGGGCCATCTCTTCCAGCCTCAAAAACATCTCGGGTCGTGGAACCAGACTTCAACTTGAAGCAGCCTAACAAAACCCTTACATGAGTAGGGGTCAGATTCCAATCCATCCTCCTCTTCGATGCTAAGCATGTGAAAGCTAAGAGGGGCAGATGACGGTCCGTGGCAGGAAGATACACGTTCACTCCATTGGATACGAAGTACCAGTCATCCTTCAACATTAGAATCTCATCAGCGTGAGATGCCACGCGGTCGCCAAATAGAAACGACGGCCTCAAGTACGAACCATGCGTGCCATCTCCTTTTAGGATCTTTCCCAAATTTAGCATGTGCACCAAGAATCTCGTGACTGCTCTTCAATTATAGTCATACGTGCTACAGATTGAACTGCCTTAATCGTGGCCTTGGCAGGCTCCGCCACGTCTTTTATAAAGTTCAAGCCAAACAGGCAGAAGGAAGGACCGATAAGGACTTCACCCAAGGGAGGCACCGCTATAGACACTGCAAAAAGACAGACAAAACAAGTCAAAAATAATTCATACAAATATTGAAGAAATATAGTACATGTATTTTAGGCGTATGGCCCAAAAAGAATTAACATGCGCTTGTTGGAAAAGGAAGCATAAGATCATCTAGCACATGGCTCAAGTAAAGGGCGCATGAAGTAACCCCCATACACATGTAAACCGACGGGAGCATGGAGTGACCGCACGCACAAAATGGCGCACAGTCTAGTTTTGCTAGGCGTATAGAACAACAGGCGCGTGGTTCTCACGCGCCCAAAGACAAATGCATCATCCTCACAAAATGGCGCACAGTCTAGTTTTGGTCATAGCAATAGCTCCATTGATCAGCAGACCAGCTCTGCTTGACTACTAACTAGAGAGATCACCAGGTCCTCAGGGGACTAGCAAGGTACAGTAAAATATGCCAAGTAATAGTAACAGTAACCATAAAAAGATAAATATACAAAGGGCATCTACCATAACCAATCTAAGTGATATGCATATGAGAACATGTACTAGAATATCAGACTTCCTCCACTAAAGCTCACGAGCACCTCAGTAGGATATTGTCCCCAGTACCGTGTCTTGGGACCAAGGACAATCAATTCTCGACAGTGATAGCATTTACTCTGCTACAGAGCTAAATGGTCACGTAAACTACAAGCCACACGAATAGGTTTGATATTGTAATCAGGTTCTCCCTAATTCCTATGTCTAGAGTCTAGCGATGTCAAGTCCGTACAATCATCTCGATAACAATAACAATAATGATGAACAATCTAGAATACTACTACGTGGTCATATACCATGAATACTCATGAAAACCTTGCATCATGAACGTGTCGGTGTCCTGTGGTCAATCGTGTCAATGGATACGATAATATGCAACGTCATGCCTAGTGGTGATATTCGATATCTGTAAACTGACATCGACACCCGAGTAACCCTCTGACGCTAAGTACCAACGGATCCTACATCCACAAAGTCTATACCAAGAAATAAAATAAAACAATAAGACAATAAAAATAAAAATATATTGGACCATTGGCAACGTACACTTGCATGGAGGTTGCACAATGACTAGACGACATCTCGCGACAAAACTGTCGTATCAATAGAAGCATCAAAAATGAGTCTTCTACGAACAACTCCGGATGCTGAAATAGACATCACCATCAGTCCTGGAATAAAAGAAATAGGTAAGTTTGGCTACACATAAGTCTAATTCTGGACATAGGGGCAAAATGATAATTTTGGGTCAAAACAGTGTCCGTCGGTGACCCACTTTGTACCAAAAAATGTGCCAAGACAAAGATTGTCCAAATTTGACAAATTATATGTCAGTCTTGGCCAGAACGGCGCCATGAGTCCAATGGGGGTGTCAGATTTGGAATCCGACATCCCGGGTTAAAAATTAGAATTTTATATGTTGGAAATTACGATTTCGAATGACCAACTTTGGCATCGATTTCAACCAACCAAACGATATCCTATGGAACTGAAATTTTTATGCCATAAAGTTGGTTATACCTGCTATATAGCATAGTTTGTAGTTCATCAAATGGAACTTCGATGAGAGAGAAATAAATTCATGAAGCTGGATCTACGAATTTGTCCAAAATAAACATGTTTTAAACGACCAAGTTGGTGGTCGGTTTTAGTCTATCTGTAACGCCCCAGTCCTAAAATACAAAGGCTAAGTACGTAGATATGCCAGCTGCATACATACGAAGTATACTCCAATATATGGAACCATCATATGTATACATAAGCTGTAAAATATAGTAACCATGAAACTAATCTCATCCACAAATAAATATATTATAAAATCAACTTATAAATGTCATTTGTACAAAACGTTGGGTGGAGACAAATCCACAACCAACTAAAGAAAGAGAAATACATAACAATGATAGAAGAGTCGAGCGAAGCGAAAAGACGATCCGAGAGCTATCATCGTAAAGGTAGATTGTAAACTATAACCTTGGCTAGAGCACCTGCGAAAATCATAAAACACACCTGGAGAAATCACCAGGTCCTCAGAGGGACGTAATAAGATACAAGAAGAACATGCCATTATAACTGCAATATAAATACTATAAAACTACAACACAACTGGGTCTCTAACCATCTATTTGATATGCACTTTGAGGACAACGTTCTATGCAGGGGCTGTAGGATCAGCAGATTAAGAAAAGAGTGACAGTAAGTAGCGCTCATACGAGACACTATCGGCCCGGGGTAGTAAGTAGCGCTCATCCGAGTCACTATCGGCCTAAATTGTGTGTAAAAGTAAATGTAGCCCCTAGGCTAGTGGCTGTCCTCTCCCCCCAATAATAATATACATGTGTCATAACCACGACACACCAACACATGTAGCTTCCACAACACTGTTTTATACTTAATAATTGTCAAGTCTTCTAACATACATCTATTGACAGTTATTTCTACGCATACGTACGGGGGATCAGCCAATACGCAAGTGACCTCTATATGTTACTCACAACTCACACACAACTCGTGTACAATCGTGACAAGTTAATGAGACACTAAATTTGAAGATAGTCCCTTACCTCTAGGCCCACATGCAAAAGGGAAAATAATAAACTGGAAATATAAATATAATAATTGAATAATAAAATGCAACTAAAATGTATAAGCAGTAAATATTTCAAGGTATCTTGCCTGGTGTGTCACCTGGCGCGATGATCCGACAAGTTCCGTTTGTCAAATAGTCGTGTTCAATGGATTAAGAATCCGAAATTGCGAGAAAAATAGGAAGGCACAATTAGACATGATCAAGGATGATAATTTGAAAAAGAAAAAAAAAACAAATTTGTGGGGATGTATCCTAACTTTAGAATTTATTTATATTACATCTAAAATATATTTATTTGCAAAAATACCTTTTATGAAAACACTTGAAAAAATATTTTAGGGAAAACTAAGATTACCAAAGATGAAATTTTATAGATAGAAAATCTATATTTTTATTAGTAAAAAAATAATTTAGATAAATATGCAAAAATACTAGGAAGTTATTTTATAACTTGGAAATTATATACCTATGGGTTAAAATATTTTGTATAATTAATCTAGAAAATTTTGGTAGGGTTAAAACTAAATTGGAAATAATTTTGGAAAATGTTATTATTATTATTTTTTTTAATAACAACAAAATAGTTCAGTAAGAATAATTCCAATAATAATCACTCATAACAATTTATATAATAATATAAACAATTTAACAATTTATACAAAAAGAACGTATATAATAAAAAGTAGTAGCCTCACAAAATATGGAGAATAATAGCAGCATACGGCTGCTCTCCTCTTCGAGGAGTTTCCAGCTACAAAACCCAACAAATAGGGAGAGAGAGAGAGAGGAACAAAGCAAAAGTCAAAGAAATGGAGAGAGGTGAGAGCGGGAAGAAGGGAAGAGATGGAGAGGGATCTCACCGAGGTCGACGGGTCGAGCGGTAAGGGAGATGACGGCCTGCATGCACGACGGAGGAACTGTGCTGCACACGACGGCTGGCGACCTGCGGGCGGTGCTTCGGCGCTGGAGTGTACGAGGTCGGGCGCCAGCGACCCTGAAGTGGTGGCGGCGGATCGCCGGATCCGGGCGAGGAGGACGCCGCTCGGATCTCAGCGAAGAAAGCTCGTCGACGGGGTCAGCGTCTGTGTCGCCCTCCCCGGTTCGCATCTGAGGTGGTGAGGCACCGTGGTGGTGCGACGAGGCGGCCAGGTTAGGGCTTCTCTCCCCTTCTTCTTATCACGGATGATGGTGGTGGTTGTGTGGATTGCTGCGGGGACAGCGACGATGATCGAAAGTGCAGGACCGGGTTCGGGTGCCGGGATCGGCGGGGTTGGCAGCTTCGGCCAAGAGATGGGGTGACAGTGGTGGTTGCGTTATCGGTGGTTGGGTCCATAGATGGGAGGAGGCTGTAACGGTGGCGGGGATGACGCTGTGGTGGTTTTCGAGAGTGGTAGTTCGACTGGGAGGGTGCTGATGGTTCGGCCAGAGGGGGTTAGCCAGAGAGCGGGAGGTGGTCGTAGCGGTGGTGAGGTGTCGGAGACGACAGTGAGGAGGAGCGACATGATTAGGTCTAGGATTTATTTGTGTCGGGTTTGTCGACACTGGAGGAAAAATGTATATATAGAGGATGGAATAAGAAGCTGGACACGATGCACATATGTTGGTTATGGAATTTATGGAAAAAAGTGAGCAGTGAATCTCTCCTTATATATGGAAAAAAGAGAGCAGTGAATCCCCCTGCCGCTCGACCCGCAGACCTCGATGAGATCCCTCTCCATCTCTTCCCTTCTTCCCGCTCTCACTTCTCTCCATTTTATTGACTTTTGCTTTGTTCCTCTCTCTCTCTCTCTCTCTCTCTCTCTCTCTCTCCCTGTTTGCTGGGTTTTGTAGCTGGAAACTCCTCGAAGAGGAGAGCAGCCGTATGCTGCTATTATTCTCCATATTTTGTGAGGCTACTACTTTTATTATATATATTCTTTTTGTGTAAATTGTTCAATTGTTTATATTAGTATATAAATTGTTATGAGTGATTATTATTGGGATTATTCATACTGTACTATTTTGTTGTTATTAAAATAATAATAATAATAATAATAATAATAATAATAATAATAGTAGTAGTAGTAATAACATTTTCCAAAATTATTTCCAATTTAGTTTTAACCCTACCAAAATTTCTAGATTAATTATACAAAAATATTTTGACCCATAAGTATATAATTTCCAAGTTATAAAATAACTTCCTAGTATTTTTGCATATTTATCTAAATTATTTTTTACTAATAAAAATATAGTTTTCTATCTATAAAATTTCATCTTTGGTAAACTTAGTTTTCCCTAAAATATTTTTTTCAAGTGTTTTCATAAAAGGTATTTTTGCAAACAAATAAATTTTAGATGTAATATAAATAAATTCTAAAGCTAGCATATGTATCTATTCCCACAAATTTCTTTTTTTCTTTTTCAAATTATCATCCTTGATCATGTCTAATTGTGCCTTCCTATTTTTCTCGCAATTTCAGATTCTTACCCCATTGACCACGGCTATTGGACAAACGAAACTTGTCGGATCATCGCGCCAGGCGACGCACCAGGCAAGATACCTTGCCATATTTACTGCTTATATTTTAGTTGCATTTTATTATTCAGTTATTGTATTTATGTTTCTAGTTTATTATTTTCCCTTTTGCATGTGGGCCTAGAGTTAAGGGACTATCGTCAAATTTAGTATGTCTCATTAACTTGTCACGATTGTACACGAGTTGTGTGTGAGTTATGAGTAACATATAGAGGTCACTTGCGTGTTAGCTAATCCCCCGTGTGCATGCGTAGAAATAACTGTCAATAGATGCATGTTAGAAGACTTGACAGTTATTAAGTATAAAACAGTATTGTGGAAGCGACATGTATTGGTGTGTCGTGGTTACGACACATGTATAGTATCATTGGAGGGAGAGGACAGCCACTAGCATAGGAGCTACATTTACTTTTACACACATTTTGGGCCGATAGTGACTCAGATGAGCGCTACTTACTGCCCCGGACCGATAGTGTCTCGTATGAGCGCTACTTACTGCCACTCTTTACTTAATCTGTTGATCCTACAACCCCTGCGTAGAACATTGTCCTCAAAGTACATATCACATATATGGTTAGGGACCCAGTTGTGTTGTAGTTTTATAGTATTTACATTACAGTTATAATGGCATATTCTTCCTGTATCTTGTTACGTCCCTCTGAGGACCTGGTGATTTCTCCAGGTGTGTTTTGTGATTTTCGTAGGTGCTCTAGCCAAGGTCATAGTTTACAATCTACCTTCGCGATGATAGTTCTCGGATCGTCTTTTCGCTTCGTTCGACTCTTCCATCATTGCTATGTATTTCTCTCTCTTTAGTTGGTAGTAGATTTATCTTCGCCCAACATTTTGTACAAATGACACTTATAAGTTGATTTTATAATATATTTATTTGTGGATAAGATTAGTTTTATGGTTACTATATTTTACAGCTTATGTATACATATGATGGTTCCATATATTGGAGTATACTTCGTATGTATGCAGCTGGCATGTCTACGTACTTAGTCCTTATATTTTGGGACTAGGACGTTACACTATCAATGGATCGAATTAACGGTTAAAATTTAGGTGAGCGAAGGGGTATATACCAAGATTGAGACAGAAGAATCGGACGATGATCCTACGATCAAATTGTCTAGAAAACGTGTCCATAGTTGCTGGGATGAAACAAAATTCTGTACTCGAATTTACACGCGTAACGACGAAATCTGGTAAAAAAATTCACGAATCACGCGCTTCAGGCGTTGGGGATGAAGCTGACTCGACATAGGGGGTCGCCAGGGACGCCAGGGCTGGGGGTCGCGACGACGTTGGCACTACCATTGTGCCGCTGCTGGTTCGTCCGCCTGTGCGCGTTGTATGCGTGTATGGCGCCACGTTGCCCAATCGCGCCTGGCCGTGCGCGATGGTGCATAGGCGATAGCTGGTGGTCGGAGGTGGCGAGGCGGAGGAGTGCGCCGGTACAGGGTGGCCGCACGGTGGTAGTTGACCTTTGCCACCACCCCTGCAGCTGTGTCTTTGTTGGGGGGAGGTTGGGGCTGTAAAGTAGGAATAGTTTTTTTCTTTTTGGTTTTTGATATATATATATATATATATATATATATATATATATATATATATATATATATACACACACACATATATATATAACCTAATAATATAGGATGGCTCCTCTTTCCCTCCTCCCTTCTTCCTCCCCCCGTCCTCCTTTCAGCGGAGTCCTGGGCGGGCTAGCCGCCCGGCAGTAGCCGGGCCGCTTTCTCTCTCTGGGGCCCCCGCACTCCTTCCTCCCCCTTGTTCTGTTTGCCTCCGCCATGTCTTCCGGCTCCCCTCCCCCCTCTCTGTCGTCCTAGCGACCTTCGACCGACCCCATGGTCGGAGGCCCTTCTCCGTCTGGTCGGCGCTCTCTCGTCCGGAGCTGCGGTGGCTCCCCCTCTCTCCTGGCCTCGCCGGGTGGACCCATCCACCTGCTCGTCTCGCTCCGCTTCGCCTCCCGCTCTGTCTCCACTTTCCTCCCCTCTCTGCCCCCCTCCGTTGCTCCGCCCCCATCCCTCCGTCGACCCTCCCCACCGCCAACCCCCCCCCCCCCGTCATCGTCCTTCCGCCACCCACCCCCTCTACCCCTCGTCCTATCCTCGTCCCCTCTGTCCCCCTTTCTCCCCCCAACCTCCTCCCTGCCTCCTTTCAAATTTCGAACGAGGTAGTTTCCCGCCCAACCACCACCCCCTCGTCCCTTGTGGCGCAGACGCTATCTAGCGTTGTGCCAGGCCATGCGCCACCCCCATCCTCCAGTGCATGCGACCTCGGGCTTAGCACCGGTATGCGCTCGCCTGCACCCCCCCCCCTCTTCCTACTATGTACCTCTAATTATGCGCACCATATCTTTTCCTCCAGGAAGCGCACCCAGGTGTGCGCATAGCCAAGGCTCCCTGCTTCCTCCTATGCGCCGCCCCTCTCCCTCCCCAATAAGACCCCTCCGCTCCCCCCTTCCCTGAGATTTCTTTGCGCCCGATCTCCTCAGGACCTTCTTTGCGCCCTCCATCTTTCGAGATCCCAATGCGCCCCCAAGTCTCCCCTATGCGCCACACCCCTCCTTTTGCAGCCCCCTTCAGCTGGCCTCCCCCATCCCAGCACACCACTCCCTCTGGCCCCAGCCCCTTCCTTCGGCGAGGGGCTCCCTCATTGGCCCTGGGGCATCTGGCTGGCACCGCATTTTTGCAGACATCTTGCGACCAGACCGAGCGGCCCAGAAACTACCCATCCTCCCTGATGTATCCCTCACCGAGATCGAATACCCTACTCCTGTGGAAGGGCAATTGTGATCTATTTCGTTCTTCTCTGAGGACCTGGACTTGCTCTACGAGAGGTTCTCCTCGACGTTCGTGTTGCATTTCCCATCGGGATGCCCCATGCTGGCGTGTTCAAGAAGAAGGGGCAAAATAGAACCTTACTGCAGAATATCGTGTCGCTCCTCTAGACCCCAAAAATATTCTTCTTTACTATCCTCAGCATCAGATCAAATGATTGTCCAGTCTCGGGGACCAAACAAAATAGACTTCAAAAGCATGAAGGTGGTCAGATGGTCACAGAATCTCAACCCAATTGAGGATTCCACCATTGTGTCTGTATGGGTCACTCTGCCCAACCCACCCCTGATATGTTTCATACCTGCAGCCCTGAAAATAATCGTCAACTCCTTCGGCAACTTCGTTGCTATGGCAGAGGAAACTAGAAATCCGACCAGAGCCAATTATGCCAAAGTTTGTATGGAACTGGACATCTCCACAGAACTCCCTAAATCCATCAACATTGAGCTAGGAAATAAGATTCACTCGCAGCAAATCCTATATGATAACAACATCATATACTGCAACTACTGTAAAAAAAGAGGACATCAGATCGAGCAATGCTACAAAGCACACCCAAGTTTGAACCACAGGCAGGCACCTAAAGAACCCACATCGAAAAAGACTCAGGAGCAAAGAACCCCCATTTTACCCCCTTCCAACTCATATATCAGATTCGAGGCCAGCCCAACTTCGATTCAGACATCCAAAAATAAAGACGGCCAGGAAAGTCCCTCCATCACCCCTAAAAGCACCGGCGTCAACACCCATAACAGGTTCGCTGCCCTAGAGGTAGAAGAAAACAACAACTCAAAAGATGCACACTCTAGCATAGCTA
This sequence comes from Iris pallida, assembly GCA_029216955.1. Lineage (NCBI taxonomy): Eukaryota > Viridiplantae > Streptophyta > Magnoliopsida > Asparagales > Iridaceae > Iris > Iris pallida. The sequence continues at coordinate 308,792 of JANAVB010039837.1, read as the reverse complement.
GCACTACCAGAGAAAGCAACCCCTCACCCACCAACTTCACCAGTCAGTCCAAACTCCATAGCAACAACGCCCCCGCCACAGAGCCCAGAGCAAAGAAGGAGGGACAGACCACAACAAACCCAATGCAAGCTGCGACACGGCGAGCACCGAACCCCAGGAGAGCCAATCCTCGAGACACATTCAGACAGAAGACCTGGCCATAATCAGACCCGAGCAAGTTATGCCTTGTCAACAAGCCATCGATGCAGGAGCCTTCACCCCATTAACCAATTTAGGATCACCTCCGAGTCCGAAGCAAAAATCGGAGACCCTCATTACAGAAAAAGACCCCTCAAGCACACTCCGAAAGCAGAACCCCGACAAGCAAGCAGCAAACAAAAGACAGAGTACTACGGCAAGGACCACCAAGTCAGACGCAAAGCTCATCAAACAACAACAACCAAAAAAGTCAAATGCCTAACATCCTATCCTGGAATGTTAGAGGCGTGGCAAATAAACCAACCTTGAGGAGATTATGCAGCCTCAAGAAAATTCACAAAATTGACATCCTGATCATCTTAGAACCCAAAATCCCCCCTAACAGACTCAAATCAATTCAGCTGCAGCTTGGTTTCCATGATGCTGTCGCTGGTTGTCACGACATTTGGATCCTGTATTCCACTGAAGTTAAGATCAGCATTGTGCTCGACACCACACAAGCTCTGTCGTGTTGGTTAGAACACCCTACTTTTCTGAATCGTACCCTAATATCTGCCGTCCATGGCAGCTGTGACATCATTGAATGCAAACAGCTCTGGAAAGACCTCCTCGATACTATATCCAGCATCGCCCACCCTTCTTGGCTTTGTTTTGGAGATTTCAACGCAGTCACTGCCAGAGATTAGAAGACAGGAGGCAGACCTCCACCCCCGACGGCCATGACAGACTTCAATAACTTTATCTTCAACGCCCACCTATCTCAACTCCAGTTCACCGGCAGTGCTTTCACTTGGTGTAACATGCAGGAAGGTGACCGCAGGCAGTACTCCCGGCTGGACCGAATCCTCGTCAACACTCAATGGAATGACTTGAGCATCACATCCAACCTCGCTCACCTGAATGCCACCGAATCCGACCACGCCCCCTCCTCATTGAAATCAATCGTAACTTAAATTAGATCAAGAAAAAATTCACTTTTCTGGAATTTTGGTGTCAGCACCCTCAATTCTTAGGGATCGTTGAAGACGCATAGTCCAGGATGGATTCCCCTGACCCCCTCATTCGTGTGGCCAACAAACTCAAGGCTACTAAAAAAGCTCTTACTACTTGGAGCAAGCAGGCTTTTGGAGACATCTTCTAAGAAGTGCGCACCGCAGAAGACGACGTCACTCGTGCCGAGGCGCTATTTTTGTCGAAAAATTCTCCAGCCACGAGAACTGCCCTGAACCTCTCCAAAGCTATCCTCAAATTTCGTGTCAAAGTTGAAACCGATTTCTGAAAGCAGAAAGCCAGGATCAAATAGGACAACGAAGGGGACAAAAATACCAGTTACTTCCATGCCTGCGTCAAGGGTTGCAGACAGAAGCTCAACATCCACCAGATAGCAGACGACGACGGGAAAATCTCCAAGGACCAACAGGGCATCCAACAGGTCGGGCCAACTTCTACTCACAGCTATTCTCTAAAGAAACTGTCGCTCGGGATAATAATTTCCTTTCCAAAATCCCTCAGCTTATCTCGACACGGACAACAGGAACCTGGAAAACATCCCCTCAGAACAGGAAGTAAAAGCTGCAGTTTGGGCGCTGGATGCTCACAGCGCCCCTGGCCCAAATGGCTTCACCGAAATTTTCTTTCGTACTTGTTAGGACATCATCAATGCTGATATTCATGAAGCGGCGACTGCCTTCTTTCAAGGAGCCAGGTTCCCTTGATCGATTTTTTGCGCTAATATGGTCCTTATCCCCAAGCAGGACAATCCAACGACCTTCCGCGACTACTGACCCATCAGTTTATGCACCTTCACTAACAAAATCATCTCCAAGATTATTGCCACGCGTATGGCGGACATTCTTCCCAAAATCATATAAGAAGAACAGAGCTGATTTGTCCGGGACAGGAATATCCAGGACAACATCATGCTGGCCCAGGAGATGATTACATGCATGAAATTGTCGTCGAGAGGCGAGGACATTGCCATCAAATTAGACATAGAGAAGGCTTATGACAGGCTTGAGTAGCAGTTCATGATCTGGGTGTGCAGAGCATTCGACTTCTCGGAGAACTGGATCAGTTTTATCTGGCGTTCGATCAACAACTCCTGGTTTTCCACGGTTATTAACGGCCAAGCAGATGGATTCTTTCATGCTAGTCGAGGAGTTAGGCAAGGGGACCCTCTGTCATCTATTATTTTCATCATTGCAGCTGAAGTCCTCAGCAAAAATATCAACAAATTGCCTAGGACCCCTAACTTCAAACATTTTTACACCGTCAGCGGCTGTCCGATCATTACTCACCTTGCCTACGCTGACGACATCCTTATCTTCTCCTCCGGAGAAGCAGGATCTGTAGAAGCTATTTATAACATCCTCCAACGATACGCAGGTTGCTCGGGCCAAAGAGTCAATCCTAGGAAAAGTGTCATTTATGTCCACCACAATGCCAATAGAGAGCATACTGCTACTCTGGCCAACATCACCGCCTTCTCAGTCGCGTACCCTCTTTTTTTTACCTGGGATGCCCGCTGGTATACGGTAGATCAGGCACGAACATCTTCGAAGGTCTTATCGGCAAAATCAGGAAAAAATTAGAAGGTTGGCATAACGCTACACTATCGCCTGGCAGCAAAATCATAATGATCAACCATGTGCTCTCTTCCATCCCAATTTACACCCTAGCAGCTTGCTCCCCTCCGAAAAAGGTTCTCAACTCCATCGAAAAACTCTTCGCCAACTTATTCAGGGGCCACAATGACGCCAAAGACAAACATCATTGGGCCAGCTGGGACTCTATGGCCAAGCCAACCAACGAGGGCTGTTTGGGTTTCTCCCGATTGCAGCACATCGTCGATGCTTTCTCCATGAAACTATAGTGGAAGCTTCGTGTAGGGCACAACCTTTGGGCTAGGTTCATGAAGGCCAGATACTTCAAGCACATACACCCGGCTGCCACTATCAGCAATAGCAGAGCATCTGCGGCTTGGCGTCGCATTCTTCAAGGTCGCAATCTCGCTGAACCTAAGATTCGCCTTCAGCTGGGTGATGGAGAATCATCTGTTTTCCTATAGAGATGGATGGGAGATGACCTGATTCTACGACTTCCGATTGCCCCGCCTGCCGGGAAGATCAAATATATGTGGAATAACGGTGACAACTGGAATTGGCAGAAAGTCCGAGACTGGAGCGGCAATGAGACCGTGATCGCCCTTCGGAACTCTGGTCTGAAGATTGGCAAGAACAAAGACACTCTCAAGTGGGCCGAGAGCTCCAACGGCGCATTCAATATCGCAACCGCGAGAAGGGTCGTATGCGGCCCCGGAACTCCTGTCCCGATTTTGAGCCCTTTCTGGCACCCATGTATTCCAAAGAAATGGTCGTTCCTAGCGTACAGTTCGCAAAAAGCTCCCCACTGACGACACCCTCACCACCATCAGCTTCAGCCTTGCGTCAGCTTGTCATTGCTGTGTCGAGAAACAGTCGAAAAGGATCGACCACATCTTTTGCCACGGAGATTCCTCAACCACCATTTGGGCGTACATCTCCCAACGGTGCAGTATGACTATTGTTGATGGGTGCTTCAACGATCTCCTTGCTATCTGGGCCTCCGCGTCGTACTGCCATCAGATCGTTGCAGCCGCCACAACGTGGGTCATTTGGAAGAACCGCAACAAAGCTAGATTCGAAGGGCGCCATTTTTCCACCGCTCAGCTCATTCAAGAGGTCATCCGCCAGAGTCGCAAGACAGGTCGCCTTTGCACACATGGACAGCCATCTTTCTGGGATCTTTTGTCCTCCTGAGCTCCTCAGGAGTGGACCCCGCTTTTTTGTTTCTTTTCTCAGCTTCGTTTTGCGCTTACTTGTAAAGGCTTCGGCATTTTGTGCTTTACATGAATAAAAAGGGGGATTTCCAAAAAAAATTATATATATATATATATATATATATATATATATATATATATAATCCACGAGAACTGTAGTGGCTGAGGCCTTCATTGAAAACAAGGAAAATGGGAAGATGGAGTAGTGAGATGGCCCTTGCTCCTACATGTGTGGGGATGGAGCCCCTAGATACTTAGCCAAAAAGAACTAAGCTGGAGAAACATGACATCCTACTTACTACTTCTTACTGTTAGATCGTAGAGAGCGTCGTGGGGTGAGCGCCTAGCCTGAACGAAGTCAACGAAGACTTTATATAGATTCGGAAGGGTTGCCAGGGCAGCGTCCGATTGCTGGACCCTAACCCGGAAGGCCTACTGAGATCTAAAAGAGAGGGCTATTAGTATGCTAATCTCTTTGACCTTCTCGCCTTCAGGGAGGGAGTCCATGATTTTAGCAAAGAAGACCATCAATCAATTCTTGGTCTCTTCATCCGAAACCATTCTTCTATGACTTCTTCATCTTCGTCTGTGGTTTCCTCTGATTCACGGCCATCGCCAGTGTAGTGCCCCGTCTTGATCAGTCAATCGAAGGAATCAGAATGTCGATGGTGTTCGGACTTAGCCATACAACGGCGACTCGAAGGCCGCTCGGTCGAGACGACTCCTCGTTCAGGTGGGGTAGTTTCGGTGAACTTGCCTCATCTTAGCCTTCACATAATAAATTATATGTTTTCAACTTGCACAAGTAGGCTTGATAATAAAAGAGACGAATCCACGTAGCTAAGGGAATAATCTTGATGGGTCGAATTGAGTTAGAATATGGAAAGGTCCAATGGTCGGCTTAGAGTTGGTGCATGGCGTACTTTGAAAATGACACTCGGTCCTTCATCCCGTAGCTTGGGAGAAGGAAAGTTGGTTTTTGCCACAAAGCTAAGAGTTAGCCTAAGTCATAGGCGTCGCTCGCATAAATGCTTCACAAAGCATGCACGGTCCCATCGTCCATGGCTTGGCATAGCCTTGGCTTGCCCCATGAGTTAAGTTGCGTTGCACGGCTTGTGACATAAGTCTAGGCACCCAAATGACTTGGTCGTTCAAAAGTCGAACACGTGCAAGGCACATTCCCGCCATGCGAGGCTTGACGCAGCCTTTGCTCGTCAAGTTGTTGCACGATTGAGTTAGGCTAAGTTATGCTAGGCGATCGAGGGCATTCTAAGTATTGTCCCATGTTTTCTGCGGTAGTCAAAATACTTGGTCCCACGATTCCAAGGCACATCGTATAAAGTATGACTTTGGCGGTAGTGTCGCGTAGAACTCAGTTGGCTTAAGGTTCGATGTCACAAACTTAGTGTTTAAGGCACGGACCATGATTGATTTATAGTGAGTTTTGGAAAGAAGGGTTATCAAATAGGCGTTCCAGAGTTGAATGAAATGATAGGGCAAGAAGGAAGAATGCTCGCGACCATGGGTCGTCGAGGCAGTCTCAGATGATAGAGGTCTTGATATTATTTTTGAAAGAGATAGTAACACTAGAAGAAGAATGACTGTGTGAGACGTCAGTTTGAGTCGAGTCTTGCATAGTCATTGAACAACTTGTCGACAAGGAGGAGTTTCCAGGAACGGCAACCCTGGGCGCCATGGGACCGCATCGTCCTGGAAGGAAACACGATATAGCTGAGCTGGACGAACCGCTCAGGTTATCGGAAACTTTCAGCGGGGCTAGCTACTTGCGTTGAAAGGGTCGCCGAATAGCAAAGCTATAGTTCAAGATAGCTTGTGATGCTAGTGACTAATTCATATGAATGAGTCGGCATGGTGGTAATCTGCGTGTGAGCCTTTGGATTGAGTCTAGTTGAATGTGCGTAAGGTTTGCACACAATGTTTGGGCCTAAGATTGACTGCAAACGTAGACGACGTGCTTTGGCACGAGATGTGGCGTCGAGTCTTAAGTTGTCGGCATATAAGTTGCATAATTTGGATTTGAGTCATTTCGAGTTTAAGTCAGGAATCGCTACAAGGCAAAGTTGGTCGAGTGACACTTAGTTCACAAGTCTTGATTGGGTCAGTTGATGATTAAGTAGCAAGGGCCGCGAGGCGGCAATGTAGTTAAGTCTTACTGAGTTACGAGGTACGGCACAATGGACTTGTAGCACAGTCACATGGAAATGGAGTCTTACCGAGTAGTTGTGTCTTTGATTACGGGCCGAAAGGCAAGCACGACTTGATAGGCTAACGTTGTTGCAAGCACGGGATGGTCTTGAGACACAAAATAGGCCAAAATGTCTGTCCTAAAACCGATCCTAAGGCAAGAGTAGAAAGACAATCAGAAATGGACTATGTTACACAAAGTAAATGAACATGTTGGTTTTGTATGGGTGGACGAGGAGCTCATTCCACCAGTACAGTTGAGTACTGACACCCACACAGTTCTTATGTGCAGGCACAGGTAGAAGCTCGTGGCGCGGAGCTCGCTTGGATGCGTCGAGGCACGGAGTTCCTTGGCGATTCAAGGCGTGTGATCGCATGGAGACTGGACTTATACGGGACATAATGTATAGACATCGCCTATCAGAAGCATCCGCTGGCTCGAGACATGTATTGAGAGATGAGAGAGAGAGCTGAGTGACTTGTAATATGAAAAGAGTGAGCTTGAGTGATTGTAATCTTGGCCTTGCGCCCTATTGTAACCTTTGTTTCAATATCAATAAAGCGCTTCTTTTGAATAACTTATGTTTTGCTTCAAATTTCTGCTACTATTATTCAATGTCCATGCTTGGGACTTCTATGCGACGACCCCGTCGCAGCCGCTGTAAACGGTCGTTATGGAACCCGCCTTCCACGAGCGCAATCTAGACTCGTGCGGCATCATGCCTTAGCGAGGACGATCACTCCTACGAGAGTGGGGTGTGGCACAATGGTATCAGAGCACGGCTTTACGTCCTTGGACTATCGATTGAATTCTTTAACTCTGTTGCTCCGTAAGTTGATATCGTCGGTGCGCTCTCTCTCAAATGTCCCACAGGATGTCCATATAATAAGTCTAAGTAATTTGCAAAACATAGGAAAACAGTTTTTGACAAAAATAAAAAGATGGTTCACGTGAAGCACTGTTGGCTAAGTCGGGGTGGGCATATACACCAAAGTTGCGTTGACCTTAGAAGAGTCGCGTGTGAGATTCGATCCGTCTCGAATGACAATGAGTTAGAATCGATTGAGTAAGTGGGATGACTATTGATAGGGGTACTATCGAGCGACGATAACGTCGATGCGATATTGATGAACGTGCTTGAAATTTAAGAAATCGTTCGGACAGAAATTCGAGGAAATAGATTGTGAATCGATTGTTAAGTTGAGGATTTGTTGAATGACTTCATCTCTGAGTAGTGTATGCGATAGCCTCAGGGATGTCGATCGATCTATTGAGGATACGGGGTGTCGATGAGTCTATTAGCAAGTGTTGCATGTATGCAAAGCCGTAGATTGAGTATCGTTGAATAAGTTTTAGTCTTGAAGTTTGACGAGTTGATTCGAACAAACTATAAATGATGCGTACGGAACGTGCACGGGATTGAGGATTACGCAAGTATGAATCGCGAAAATGATTGAGTAGGTGAAAATGAATCGAAGAAAAGTTAAGGTGTAGCGAACAGACGACTCGATCGAGGACATCAACGTGAATCGTATACGAAAATTTAGCACGATTGGATGATAGCGCGCATAGAAATGATTCGAATATAATTGTGAAGGATTCTAAGGATTAGGATAAATGTTGCTCGATGATTTGAGTTAGCAAGGAATGATACGAATTAAGAAAATACATTGGTCAATGACTTAAGATAAACGGATGAATATACGCGATTTCGGATTTGAACGAATTGATCTTGTAAAGGATTCGGGGGATAATGATCGAACTTGAATTTGAATGTCGAGGAGATTATCCAGTCGAACGATAACATCAGTCGCACGACTCAGAATTCATTGCAAATGAAGATCTTCAGGTTACGTATATCGTCGATGGTATTGAGGCGTATCAAAGATCGATATGCGATAACTCGGGGGTACTCGAATTCGAGAAATGACGATCATGCTAGTGTTATTGTTTTGATGGATACTACGTTTGGGATTTTGATAGAAATGAATACTTGGATAAAAAAACAAGTTTCTTAATGGTTGCATTGATAACCACAACGTCGGCGATCTTGTCTTGTGCGAACGTAACTCCAACCTCGCACATGTGTTACGTCAAATTTGGTGTAATAGTTCTGTGTGAGCGCTGATATGGTGATTCATATCGTGGGAACGATCAAAACTCAGAAAATTAGGACGTGGCAATTTAGATTTCTTCGACTTGCGGTTCGATGTAAAGATGAATTCGAGGATTAGGCGGATTGGTGATTGATGATCAAAGTAAACTTGAGGATTGTGTAGATCCAATCTGCATATCGAGAATGAATTAGTCTAAACACAAAATAAGAGTTACATCCCAATGAGGATGATTATTCCGCAGGAGCATTGCATGGTGATTTCATGCCCACCATGGATAATCGGACTTGCGTGAGATCGGGGTGTGGCATATTGTTAAGTCAAGACGACCTTGCGATCGATTACGTAAATTGTGATGAATGACTTAGGAAATAGGGAATGAGAATTACGGTTTAGCGACAAGTCGTGTCGTAGCATGCTTGACTTGGAAAGGATTGATAGGTGGATTATGTCGAACGTGTTCGGAGAGATAGGCTATACGAATGGCTTGTTGGATGAGCGATATTGATGAGTTGAATATTTGGTTGAGTGAACTTACAATAGGATGGCTTTGCTGAATGACTCAGACCCCGTGAGACGAATGTAAGAAATGTGAATAGAAAATCTATGCTCGAAGTTTAGAAATTGGAGTGATACGAGCTTGGATAGAAAACCCCGTACTATCCACTTTGGTTTGACCTTAGGATAGGGTCAGTGTTGATATTATTGTTTGGGAATGGTGATTCAAATACTGACAATTGATCTTAGCCTGGAGAGATGGCCTAGCGGTAAGGCGAGATGTCCATGTTGCGAGAGTTAGCATCGGTACGATTGATTTTCGGGATTGAGTGGATGAATCGATAGGTGGGATTGATTCACTATCACAAGGCTTGGTTGAAATGCATGTATTTCGGAGATGCCTGGAATGTGTGTACGATCCAAACTAAGTGATACGTTGAATCAAGTGAGACTGGAGGAATGGAAAAGTGTCGAGGATTTTGAAATCATGTTTCAAGAAATATTGATGGTAGTGCGATTGTCGATTGGAGATGACTTGAATGTTGGTTGATTGGTTAGGTTTCCCTACGACTAAGTTAGTGGTAAGCACGAGCGTGGCTCGGATTGACGGAACGCATAGGAGTAGTGTGTGTGAGAGTCCTTGAATGTTGAATAAAGTGATAGGTGGATAAGTAAGTACTCAGTTAGTTTTGAGGATAAAACTTTTTCTGAGTGGTGTATGATGTAGGCCCCGTCCCGCTCAGTCAATCAGAGGAATCAGAATGCCAGCGGTATTCAGACTTAGCCATACAACGGCGACTCGAAGACCCGCTCAATCGAGGCGACTCCTCGTTCAGGTGGGGTAGTTTCAGTAAACTTGCCTCATCTTAGCCTTCACATAATAAATTGCATGTTTTCAACTTGCACAATTAGGCTTGATAATAAAAGAGACAAATCCACATAGCTAAGGGAATAATGTCAATGGGTCGAATTGAGTTAGAATATGGAATGGTCCAACGGTCGGCTTAGAGTTGGTGTACGGCGTGCTTTGAAAATGACACTCGGTCCTTCATTCCGTGGCTTATGAGAAGGAAAGTTTGTTTTCACCACAAAGCTAAGAGTTAGCCTAAGTCATAGGCGTCGTTCGCATAAATATTTCATAAAGCATGTACGGTCCCATCGTCCAAGGCTTGGTATAGCCTTGGCTTGTCCCATGAGTTAAGTTGCGCTGCACGGCTTGTGACATAAGTCTAGGCACCCAAATGACTTGGTCGTTCAAAATTCGAACGCATGCACGGCACGTTCCCGCCATGCGAGGCTTGACGCAGCCTTTGCTCGTCAAGTTGTTGCACGATTGAGTTATGCTAAGTTATGCTAGGCAATCGAGGGTGTTCTAAGCACTTTCCCATGTTTTTTATGGTTTTCAAAATACTTGGTCCCACGATTCCAAGGCCCGTCGTATAAAGTATAACTTGGGCGGTAGTGTCGCGTAGAACTCAGTTGGCTTAAGGTACGATGTCACAGACTTAGTGTTTAAGGCACGGACCATGATTGATTTATAGTGAGTTTTGGAAAAAGGGTTATCAAATAGGCGTTCCTGAGTTGAATGAAACGATAGGACAAGAAGGAAGAATGCTCACGACCATGGGTTATCGAGGCGGTCTCAGATGATAGAAGTCTTGATATTGTTTCTGAAAGAGATAGTAACACTAGAAGAAGAATGACTATATGAGACGTCAGTTCGAGTCGAGTCTTCCATAGTCATTGAACAACTTGTCGACAAGGCGGAGTTTCCACGAGCGGCAATCCTGGGCGCCATGGGATCGCATTGTCCTGCGAGAAAACACAGTATAGCTGAGCTGGACGAACCGCTTAGGTTATTCGGAAACTTTCAGTGGGGCTAGCTACTTGTGCTGAAAGGGTCGTCGAATAGCAAAGCTACAGTTCAAGATAGCTTGTGATGCTAGTGACTAATTCATATGGATGAGTCGGCATGGCGGCAATCCGCATGTGTGCCTTTGGATTGAGTCTAGTTGAATGTGCGTATGGTTAGAACATAATGTTTGGGCCTAAGATTGGCTGCAACGTAGGCAACGTGCTTTGGCACGAGATGTGGCGTCGAGTCTTAAGTTGACGGCATATAAGTTGCATAAGTTGGATTTGGGTCATTTCGAGTTTAAGTCAGGAATCGTCGTAAGGCAAAGTTGGTCGAGTGACACTTAGTTCACAAGTCTTGATTGGGTCAGTTGAAGATTTAGTAGCAAGGGCCGCGAGGTGGCAATGCGGTTAAGTCTTACTGAGTTACGAGGCACGGCACAATGGACTTGTAGCACGGTCACATGGAAATGGAGTCTTACTGAGTATTTGTGTCTTTGATTACGGGCTGAAAGGCAAGCACGACTTGATAGGCTAACGTTGTTGCAAGTACGGGATGGTCTTGAGACACAAAATAGGCCAAAGCGGTTGTCCTAAAACCGATCCTAAGGCAAGAGTAGAAAGACAATCATAAAGGGACTATGTTACACAAAGTAAATGAACGTGTTGGTTTTTTATGGGTGGGCGAGGAGCTCATTCCACCAGTATAGTTGAGTACTGACACCTACACAGTTCTTATGTACAGGCACAGGTAGAAGCTCGTGGTGCGGAGCTCGTTTGGATGCGTCGAGGCACGGAATTCCTTGGCGATTCGAGGCGTGCGACCGCATGGAGACTGGACTTATACGGGACATAATGTATAGACATCGCCTATCTGAAGCATCCGCTGGCTCGAGACATGTATTGAAAGATGAGAGAGAGTTGAGTGACTTGTAATGTGAGAAGAATGAGCTTGAGTGATTGTAATCTTGGCCTTGCGCCCCATTGTAACCTTTGTTTTAATATCAATAAAGTGCTTCTTTTGAATAACTTGTGTTTTGCTTCAAATTTCTGCTGCTATTATTCAATATCCCTGCTTGGGACTTCTATGCGACGACCCCGTCGCAGCCGCTGTAATCGGCCGTTATGGAACCCGCCTTGCACGAGTGCAATCTAGGCTCATGCAGCATCACGCCTTAGCGAGGACGATCGCTCCTACATGAGTGGGACGAGACAGTCAGAAAGTAACCCTATTCAGTCTGCATCAACTGCTACCGCTTCTTCCTCTTTGTGATCCGCAGGTGCCTTGTCAGGTGACTTGGCCTCTTGGTCTTCCTCAAGGATGATAGTCTCCTGATTTAGTTCGGGGTGCATTGAACCGAATAATTTGAATTTGTTGTTAAGGTTTAATCCAGGAGTCGAGGTGTAGGCGGTTGGTTTGTTGGAGGCAAACATATCTGCAGTAAACTCGTACCACTTCACCCTTTTGGTGGCCCTTGGTTGAACTTCAGTGGAGGGGTTATCCTGAGATACAGCTGGAAGGGCTGCTACAAGGATGTCAACCTTATTGGTAATATTGATTGCTGGGGCTTTGAAGGGCATAGTGACTCTGTCATGGGGGTCGGTGTTGGAGATCAGGATTCTCCGGAGTTCATTTCGAATCGAATGTGTGAGTTTGATTGAGGAAGGATCGGGGATTGGCCGGTTGGCTTTGTCGGTTGAATCGTGCGTGCCTTACGCTTCACTTTCTTCTTCAACTCCGAGTGTGCTCTGAAGTAGTGCTCAGTGGAGTGGCCCCTCTGGTGGCAATGCTTGCAGAAGATAACATTATTTTCGTAGATAATGCGCTGCGTGTGAATCTTATTGCCGAGCGCTATCTGAATTTGGTTGGGCAAATCCTTGAACAAATCCAGTTCCAAGCAAATTTTGGCATAATTTCCTCGGAAGAGGTTACGAGTTTCGTCTGCTATGGCCATAAATGTCCAGAAGGAGTCAGCGATTCTCTTTAGTGCTGCTGGGATAAAACATATTAGGGGGAGGTTCGGGAGGGTGACCCAGGCGGAAGCTATAGCCGAGTCTTCGTTAGTATTGAAATTCGGGGTCCATTTTACGATTTTCATGCTGTGCGCGTCAATTCTTTCTATGCCTTTAGACCAGACCTTCTTGTAATCGCTCTCTGAGGAAAGATGCAGGAACATATGTTTGGGGTCTATAGGTGCCACCCTGTAACCGGACGTAAGGGCCCAACCGGCTAGCGCTTCCTGGACTCTGGACAGCTTCGAACAACCAGTGGAGAATTTGAGGATGAATTTTTGAGAAAAGGTTACAGATAAAGTGGAAATTTCTTCCAAGGAAAAGGGAACCATAATTGCTTGGCTGTCAATCGGGGCTTGGAATTCGAGAACCAGGAGCTCAATTTCCTTGAAAGGAGGGAAGAGTTTCTCCATGCGGTCCGGCCTGAGTTTAACCCCGTAAGATACGGCGTAAGGATAAGCGGGGGGAAGATTAGAGGAGTTCGTAGGGGCCGAAGGGACCGTTCCTGCGGAAGGCGGCGACAACTGCTGCGAATGTCTCGTCTCTACCGCCAGGGCAACAGATGGCTCCGGGGGAGGAGAGGGGAGTGTAGCAGGCTCTGAAGTTTTGTCGGACGCTGCTAGGGTAGAGACAACATTCCTAGGAGGGAGTACGCAGAGAGGCCGCACAAGAGTCTGAGGCTGAGGGTACGAACTGAGCTCAGAAGAGGAAGTAGCGCAGGATCTCCGATCCTCATAGAGGAACAGAGGGTCGTCGTGGAGTGATCGCCAGATTGAGCCGCAACTGGTAAAAGTGGTGCCAAAGCCAAAAGATCGACATGCAAGGACCGTTTGGGCGCGAGAATCGCGGTTGGGGGATGTACACTAAAATGCGCGGCCGCCGTTAGCCCGGAGAGGACGTTGGCGCCAACAGGCACAGGTCCTGGCAACAACACCGGGCGCCACCAGGGAGAGTAGGGTTGGACGTGACAGAGGTAGCTACTGAGGATAGGGGGCAAGAGCGCCGAAGAGCGCACGTGCCGAGAACGCAAGGGCGATGGCGCCTGTTAGTCTATTTGCAAACAATCGATGGAAAAAACTCAGTTGCAATCCCTAAGAAGAGATGCAAAGAATGCAGTTGCAATCCCTAAAAAAGAGATGCAAATAATGCAGTTGCAATCCCTAAAAAAGAGATGCAAATAATGCTGATTGCGTAGCCTAAACGATTAAAAAAAAATCGAATCGCTTTTGCAATAGCGGTTTCTCGAAGGCAACAAGAGATGATCAACAACAGTTGAGTCTCAGATTCTCGAAGGCAACAGAAAGAGGAAGGAAGAAGAAGAGCGGATCTCGCTGGGGTGTTGAACACCGGCGCTCAAAGCTATACCCGCAGTACGGATAAGCTCCCAGGAACCAGCAAGTTCAGGAGAACTTCTGGAACGCTCGTAAGTCAATATTTGAGACTTGAATGGGCTTCCTGGACTTAACAGACTCCCTCAACTCTCTTCTTGGTGCATCTTTCAAAGGAGGCCAAGGGGCTCTATTTATAGAGTGGAGTTGAGACTTCACCTCTTCTCCTATCCGATGTGGGACTAAAATACCAATACTCAAAAATAGAGTTTGATATTTTAGATCATCCCACAATCAGCATAGAAGTGTGCCAGTCCACGCCTACCCCCCGAACCCTCCCGTGCATGCACGAGACATCTTGGAGTCCGCGTCCGAGTCCGAGTCCGCACAACAAAAATTAACTTGCATCCTTGTTGGATTTAATCCTTTTTCCTTCTAGGAAAATACTTCCACATGGCACAAACTTGTGCCCCACTACACCTCATGTGCACACCTCAACACAAGCAATGCATTATATTGAGATACTCACCATTTGGTGTAGCCGATGTGGGACTATCTTTTCTAGTCCAAAGGCAAAAACACCAACAATCCCCCACATATCTCAATATATGGGTTGAGCGTTCCCCACAGTGATTGTCCATCATGCATTAGGAGAGATGTCGCTACGACTTGAATCTTCCTGCATAGGTTAAATAACAGCATGATACAAGAATGGACTAAGCCTTGAATTCTGCACCATAACTGCAATTCTTCCTACTCACATAGTGACATCAACTGTGCTTCTGGCTGCACATTGAAGGCCTTGTGCCAGCCTGGTTTCAGTGTATAATTTTTGGGCGTCTACAAGTTTACCCTCAAGAGACGGCCTGATATCTCTGTCCATACACTATAGGTGAGTTCTATATAAAGAGTCATTGGCATGAAGCATTGCGCTTCTTTGCGGTGCTACGCCGCTATGACATGGCTGACAAAGCCAAGGCATTACCCCTACCTGGGAACCTCATCGTAGTGTCATACTACTGTAGCATGAGGTCTCAAGCCTCTTTGTAGTGCCAAACTACCCAGCATGAAGCCTTGCGCTCCCTTGTGGTGTTACGCCACTATGACATGGCTTGCAAAGCCGAGGCTTTACCCCTACCTGGGTACCTCATCGTGGTGTCATGCCACTGTAACATGAGGACACCGGCCTTTTTGTAGTGCTGCCTACATCTCTTTATTACGATTATGCAACATTAGGCTACCTGCCTATATGCGGTGCTACGCCGCCTGTAACTTGGCTAACAAAGCCGAGGCATTACCCCTACCTGGGAACCTCATGGTGGAGTCACCCCACTGTAGCATGGAGTTGTAACACTCCTTTGTGGTTGTTGCGCCACCATGCTTCCTGTAAAGCATAACAGACCTTCACTCAGTCTGAGAACTCATTAAGGCATTATGCCATCCTTCTCACAGGATCAATTTTCCGTAGAAAATTCATAGTAGACAACAGTGGTTCTGGGTCCGAAACCCTTACATGTTCCGCAGAACAAGTGCCCACTGTTAACTAATATTTTTCCAGTCAATAGTCCTCCCTTGAATCAAAAAATTAGATATCTGGTAGATTTCTCTTTGAACCAATAACATAAAATTTATTGATAGGATTATAATGACACAATATTAGAATGCCTTCAAGCCCATCTTCCTTGTTGTATCCTCGACCAGCTGACGCTTGAGACCCTTCGTGAACGGATCCGCCAGGTTTTCCTGACTCCGAACATCGATCACTGCAATGACGCCCCTTTTTATGAGATCGTTCACTGCTCTGTGCTTCAACCGCACAGTCCTCTTCTTTCCGTTGAAGAGTTCATTTGATGCCACTGCTGCTGCCGCCTGGTTGTCACAGTATATCGGAATCGCCGGTATCTGAGCCCCAACCATTGGAAGGTCATACATGAGCTCCCGAAGCCACTCTGCTTCATCTGCTGCAGCGTCCAATGCAAAGAATTCAGATTCCATGGAGGAGCGAGATAACATAGTCTGCTTCTTCGACTTCCACGATATAGCAGCTCCACCCATGGCGAACACATATCCACCTGTGGAATATTCGCTCTCCACCTCTGAACACCAGCTAGCATCACTGAAGCCTTCCACTACTGACGGATCTCCGCTGTAGTATAGTGCATATGTCTGAGTCTTCTTGAGATATCTCATAACACGCTTCACAGCTTTCCAATGCTTTACGCCTGGATTGCTCGTAAATCGACTCAACATTCCCACTGCAAAGGCTATGTCAGGCCTTGTGGCAGTAGTAGCGTACATCAAACTTCCGATGACGCTAGCGTACTCCAACTGCCTGACGCTCTCCTTCGAATTTGGCTCCAGTTTCAGATCACTCCTGTACGGTGTATCAATTATAGGAAGATCTTGATACCCGTAGCGAGAGAGCATCTTCTCAATGTAATGAGACTGTGACAGCGCTATTCCAGTGCCTGTCCGGATGATCTTGAGCCCCAAGATTACGTCGGCATCCCCCAAGTCCTTCATACTGAACTTGGTCGAGAGAAATTTCTTTGTCTCTGTGACGCAGCTTAAATCCGTACCTAGGATTAGCATGTCGTCCACGTATAGACAAACGATTACTCCTCTTCCGTCAGCAAACTTCGTATAGACACACTTGTCTGTTTCACTGACCCTGTAGCCATTTGACCTTATCACCTTGTCAAACTTCTCATGCCACATTTTGGGAGCTTGCTTCAAACCATACAGAGACTTCATCAACTTGCAGACTTTGTCTTCCAGACCTCTGACGACAAAACCTTCTGGTTGTTGCATGTAGATCTCTTCGGTCAGCTCGCCATTAAGGAATGCCGTTTTCACATCCATCTGATGTATCACCAGCTTGTGTATTGCTGCTAAAGCAATTAACAATCTGATAGTTGTCATCCGAGCTACTGGAGCATAAGTGTCAAAGTAGTCGATCCCCTGCTTCTGAGCAAACCCCTTGGCCACTAGCCTGGCCTTGAACTTGTCAATGGTTCCATCTGCTTTCATCTTCTTCTTGAAGATCCATTTGCATCCGATGGGTCTTGCTCCTTCTGGTAGGTCGACCAATACCCATGTGTTATTGGAGGTGATTGAGTCAATCTCATTGTCAATCGCCTCCTTCCAGAATATAGCATCTCTGGTCTTCATCGCCTCATCATAGGTAAGCGGATCTGCTTCCACATGATAGGTGACGAAGTCATCTCCGAAGTCTTTCGGCCTCCTCGCTCGCTTAGTTGACGGCTCAGCGAGTTCTGGTTCAGCTGGTGTCTCCTCGACAACAACTCCATCTTGGACTACTGGTTCGATAAAGATCTCTGTCTGCTCCGCACCCTCATTATTCTCCGGAATGTCCGTGAGAACAATGTTCTTGTGCCTTGCAAACTTTTCTTCAAAATATTCAGCATCGCGAGATTCGATGATATGATTTGACTCGATATCAAGGAATCTCCGAGCATCACTCTTCTCGGCATACCCCAGGAAGATCGCCTTAGTAGTCCTTGTCCCCAGCTTCTGAATCTTTAGATCCGGGAGCTTCACATAAGCCAGGCACCCCCACACTCGAATGACATTCAGGTTGGGTCTGACTTTGAACCAGAGTTCATGAGGAGTTATGTCGGAAGTTGCATACGGCACTCTGTTCAGAATGAAAGTGGCCGTTAATGCAGCTTCTCCCCAATAGCACTTTGGGAGACCCACAGTCAACAGCATAGAATTCATCATCTCTGTCAACGTTCTGTTCTTCCTTTCTGCTACTCCGTTGGATTGTGGAGAATACGGAGCCGTCGTCTCGTTGATGATTCCATGTTCTTTGCAGAATGATGAGAATTCATGAGACCTATATTCCCTACCTCGATCACTCCTCAGCCTCTTGAGTTGTTGTCCAGTTTGCCGTTCAGCCTCGGCCCTGAACTCCTTGAACTTCTCGAATGCTTCGTCTTTAGATTTGAGTAAGTAGACGAAGGCATACTTGGAGAAGTCATCGATGAAAGTAATGAAATACTTCATCCCGGCCTTTGTAGAGAATTGTTTGAAGTCACAGATATCTGAGTGAACCAACTCCAGAAGATCTGTGCTTCGATGGACCCTGTGGAAGGGTTTCCTAGTGATCTTCGTCTGAGCACATATCTCACATTTCTCTACCTTACCCCCACACTTGGAGATAAGTCCTAGACTAGACATTTTGTTTATTCGCTTACAATGAACATGTCCTAGTCTATTATGCCACAACTCAAGAGAGTAATTCAAACTAGTGATAGCATTGACATTATTATGCTGGGTTACAACAAGCTGAATTTTGTACATTCCTTCAGTCTGAAAAGCTTTCCCGAAGAAAGTACCCTTCTTGGACATCACCATTTGGCCAGCATTGATGTTCATCCTCAAGCCTGCGTTGCAGAGCAGGCTCCCAGAGATCAAGTTCTTTGTGATTGCAGGAACATGCTTCACACCTTGAAGCGTCAGAATGTTCCCCGATGTAAGCTTCAGCTCCACCGTCCCGATCCCCAGTACTTCAGCTTGTGCCTGGTTCGCCATCATGACTTTCTCGGAAGTAGGCTCATAGGAGACGAACCAGTCCTTGTCTGAACAGACATGACATGTCACGCCAGTGTCTATCCACCAGTCCAAGTCTGCCCCCACAGTTGCAACCTGTGCTATCATGGCAACCTGATTAGTAACCAAAGAAACCTTGTTAGGCTCACCTTGCTCTTTGGGCTTGGACTTGCATTCACTTTTATAGTGACCCTTCTTGCCACAGTTGAAGCAAGTCACATGGGACTTGGACTTCTGTTGCTTGAATCCTGGACCCTTCACTTTCAGATTTGAGAAGTCCTTCTTCTTGTGGTGAGAAGCCGCCTGCTTTCCTTTGTTCTCTCTGGTGGCTTGAACCAGATTCGCCGTTGCTAGTTGCTTGGACAGGGTGTCCAACTTCTGTTGAGAGCGCATCTCGTCCTCAACATGAATCTCGCTGAGGAGATTATCCAGGCTAATCTCCATCTTCTTCCTATGCATCCTTGCATAGATGTTGCTCCATCCTGGAGGAAGTTTTGCCACGATCCCTCCAACGACGAACTTGTCGACGAGGGGCATGCTATCGTCCTCCAGTTTCTGGCGCAGCTTCAGGAACTCTTTCACTTGGGGCAGCATGGTCTTCTCGTCTTCAAAGACCCATTTGTGGTATTTTTCAACCATGAACATCTTCGACCGGGCCTCGTCGTCGTCATACAGCTTCCCCACGGACTCCCAGATCTCTTTGGCAGAAGTCCTCTTTGTGTAGGACTCGGCCAGAGAGTCTTCCATGGAATTCAGGATCAGCAGCCTGCATATGCTGTTATCCTTTTTCCACTTCGTCTGCTTGCTCGTAGCAGCGGCCAGAACAGCAGCAGATCCTGTTGCTGGAACGATTGGTTCTTCCTCATCCAACACGTGATCAACATCCACGAGTTGAAGGTTCAGAGTCACCTTTCGCTTCCAGATCTGGAAGTGTTCGCCGTCGAATTTCTCCAACTTGTTAAAGCCGGTATCGACAAGCGAAGCACGAGTGTTTTCCATCGAATCGTATAGCTTTGAGATTGTTAGTCTATTTGCAAACAATCGATGGAAAAAACTCAGTTGCAATCCCTAAGAAGAGATGCAAAGAATGCAGTTGCAATCCCTAAAAAAGAGATGCAAATAATGCAGTTGCAATCCCTAAAAAAGAGATGCAAATAATGCTGATTGCGTAGCCTAAACGATTAAAAAAAAATCGAATCGCTTTTGCAATAGCGGTTTCTCGAAGGCAACAAGAGATGATCAACAACAGTTGAGTCTCAGATTCTCGAAGGCAACAGAAAGAGGAAGGAAGAAGAAGAGCGGATCTCGCAGGGGTGTTGAACACCGGCGCTCAAAGCTATACCCGCAGTACGGATAAGCTCCCAGGAACCAGCAAGTTCAGGAGAACTTCTGGAACGCTCGTAAGTCAATATTTGAGACTTGAACGGGCTTCCTGGACTTAACAGACTCCCTCAACTCTCTTCTTGGTGCATCTTTCAAAGGAGGCCAAGGGGCTCTATTTATAGAGTGGAGTTGAGACTTCACCTCTTCTCCTATCCGATGTGGGACTAAAATACCAATACTCAAAAATAGAGTTTGATATTTTAGATCATCCCACAATCAGCATAGAAGTGTGCCAGTCCACGCCTACCCCCCGAACCCTCCCGTGCATGCACGAGACATCTTGGAGTCCGCGTCCGAGTCCGAGTCCGCACAACAAAAATTAACTTGCATCCTTGTTGGATTTAATCCTTTTTCCTTCTAGGAAAATACTTCCACATGGCACAAACTTGTGCCCCACTACACCTCATGTGCACACCTCAACACAAGCAATGCATTATATTGAGATACTCACCATTTGGTGTAGCCGATGTGGGACTATCTTTTCTAGTCCAAAGGCAAAAACACCAACAGCGCCAACTGGCACACGTCCTGGCGCCAAAACAGCAGCACCACTGGGAGGTAGAGGTCCCTCCGCAATGGGCCCCTCAGCATCTGGGCTGGCGCCACTCATATCGGGCCCCACAGCAATAGGGTTGGAGCCAGCATCAAGCGACAGACAGCTTCCATCCAAAGAGAGGGAAGTCCTGCCACCCAAGAGGTGCGCACCCCACGTGGGGACAGGGTCCGAACATATAGGACACTGGTCTCGAAGCCAGGGAGAGGTGAGTGTTTGAAATTTGAACTCTGTACGACGAAGGAACCGAGGACTTTAAAAGAGACTTCACCAGTTAGCACTCGGGAAGCCCACCCTCTACCCAATGGGGGCAGCAGATGGATGCTAGGACGGGGCCTGGGACCGTGCCGGTGAGGTCAACCGCCCATCCGACCGAGGTCAGAGCTACAGGAGGGGGGAGGTCAATGAGAGGCATGCCAACCGCCGGAATATCCGAAGGAAAGGAAGGTGAGGGTGCGACCGGGGGAGAGGATGGCCGATGAATGGCTGACCGGTCACCGGAGGGGCTGTGGAGAGAGATGGCGGAGGGTGGAGAGATGGCAGAGGGGAGGCCGATGGAGAGTCTGGAGCCAGACCGATCAACGCGGTGAGGTCGGATGGCCATGGAGGCACCCGTGGAGGGACACGGGGGGAGTAGGAGACATAAGGGGGGAGGGGAGGGAACGCCGCCCGCACGTCCGAACGCGGGCGGCCCGCCGATCTTTGTGGGTGGGGGAGTCCCCAGAGGGGAGAACAAAAGCTCCAGATTCATATATATATATATATATATATATATATATATATATATATATATATATATATATATATATATATATATATATATATATATATATATATATATATGGATTTTAACCTATTTGGATTTAAACCTATATATGTATAGTATTAGGCTATTATAATCCTATGTCTACAAAATTGCATGTAAACCTATTTGTATGTATCCCAAAAATGAATTCATAATAATTCTATTAGGTCATGGCAACCTAACATAGGCTCTAATAAGTGGGATTGGCTGGGTTAGGGTCCAATTACATTTCCTAGTCCAATCGAACCTGAAAAGTCAGTCAATGAGTCTCTTGTGTCGTTCGCAAATAAATAGCACATGGAAACTCGATAGAGTGGCATACCCTTGGAATTTGTGTCATAGGCACAAAATGGATCAAAATCATATATTGGGTTAAATGGTTTTGATCGATGTCGAGTCCCGAACACAAGTTGAAAGTTGGGTATGGATGGTAAACGGTCAATTGGCCTAAATTGACCCGAAGTTGTGCGAAGTCAAATAATGTTAGGGAACATGTTTGGATGAGATATTATACACCAAATGAAGATAAATCTGTTTATTTCAAAACTCATGAAGGACATTTCGAAAGATTGGTATTTCTTGTGCTCCAAAAATCAAGGCTGCAGAAAAGTACGTCTATAGTCATATTGATATAAAAATCTAGTTTAAAATTGAAATATCTATATTAAATAAATAAAAATAAATTTTAAAATATTATCAAAAAATCAGGGGGCTTATATTAGGCCAGGGCATATGGATGGCATTGGACTGGAGGAAGATTCTAGAAGATATGTTGCAGATATTTCACCGGATGTATTAGAAGTTCCATGAGAAAGATGTACTATTTTTTTCTAGTGGATTTTTGTTTTCACTGGCGATCCACTCCTTTCTACCTATAATCAATCTATACAATTCATACAAGTATGCATAACCATTGATACCGATTTGGGGTAAAGGCTGAGGCTGAACTAGAGTGCTACATACCCTTATTGGTCAACCTTATAATCATGGCCTGCTATTGGTAATTCTGTGACTAGTCTTATCATGTATGGATATGATCGTCCATTTTACTTAGATCTTCTTAGTCTACCCAACTGTAACTCCCTAAAATCATTTTTATGAACTTTAGAATGTATTTTTCCTGAAATTTTACTTAGAAATGATAATTTTCTTTTTTAAATAAAATCTAGTTATAAATAAATAATTCTGTTTTTATTAATTTTAATTATTATTCACTATCAATTAGTATAATTTGTGGGCTGAATTTAAATAAAATCTAGTCATTACAGGACTGCCACTAAAGCTTGACTTGGAGAGCACTCCATTATTTTAATATATATTGTGGACTTCACTAATTATTTTATTATATTTATTTTTTTGACACACTCTGCCACTCCACTGTTCACTCTGTCCACAGCTCCCCACCGGCTGACTGCCTCCATCTACCGTCGAGCGCTGCCACGACCGACCAAATCTTCAGCCCCCGCCATATCTGGACCATTGTGTCCAGATTCGCTATCCTCACCACCACAGCGTTACCGGTGTTCGTCGCACTGCCTCGATGCCACCGCAGCGTCGGAGTCATGCTGCGACCTAGCCAGGACTCTCCACACCACTGGAGTCGAGGTCAGATCCGCTAAATTTGACCACCGCTGGACACTACAGATCCTATCTCGTCGACCACCGTAGTAGCTCCTCAGTCTCTCGCCGTCATTTCCCGCCACTAAGGTGAGTTTTCGATTCCTTCTTCTTGCTCTGGACCTTCTTCTTCCTTTTGTTCTTCATCTGGTTCCTCATCACTTCGTGCCATGGTCGTAGTTGCGTCGGAGTTCGTCGACGACCACCGCTCGGGTCGCCAGCAACCCGCCGTCAGATCCACCTCGAGGAGCCGCAGCGTCGACCGGATGTCGCCATCCTCACCGAAATGACTCTCAGATCTGACAGTCTGGCGTCTCTCTATGCCGTCGAGCTCAGCATCCGCTAGGAGCCAGATCCGTCGTTCAGTGGCCGAATCCACTCGAATCGGGCACCTCTGCCATAGCGTCGAGTCACCGTTTCGAACCACGACCAAGCTAGATCTGCCGCCATCGAATCTCGTCTTAGATCTACCTCACTGAGCTTCGATATAGCCTCCATTGCTGCTTCGAGACCACCGCCGATCGCTGCGCCTTGGTGAGGTCTTACTTGATCTCCTCCTTCTTTTTCACCTCGTCTTCGTCTTCTGTTCTTCTTTTTTTTAGTTTTTTTTCTAGTTGTTGGTTGTGAGTGTTGTGTGTAGTGGAGAATGAAAGAGAGAGATGTGAGGATGAATATTAGGGTTAGGGTTTTTTCTTTGTGGCTGCAGAGGGAAGTAAAATAGGAAGAATGAGAGTGAAGCGAGGTTTATATGTTAGGGTTAGGATGAGTGGGTCGGGTCCTATGGGCTGAAGCCCAAGGCCAATAAAAAATAGGAAGAAAAGAAATGGCAGCAACAGCAACAATAATAGTGGGTCAGGTCTGCTGCTATAGGGTTTGGGCTCTAGACTAGGCTGTGCAGGAAAAATAGGAAGAAAAAATTAGAAATAAGAAACAACAGCAGTAAAAGTGCTGTTCCAGAGGGCCATGGGCCAGGCCAGGCTTTGGACTGGACTTTAGGCTGAGTCATTTGGGCTGTTCTTATTAGTAGTATTTAATATTGCTATCATTTGTAACTATTATTGTTGTTAATTCTTATTAATAATTTTAGTTTTATTAGATGTCTATAATTCTATTAAAACCTATTTTGCTAGTACTATTTTACTAGTACTATTTTGCTAGTAGATGTAATTCTAGATAATGTTTATCCAACTAATATGGTGCTAGTAAATATATTCTAGTTATTATTTAAATAATATTGCTTTACTAAATTATTTTCTTGCTAGTTAGTATACATAATATTTGGCTAGTATATATAATTAATTAGTTCTATTCTATAATTAATTAGTTAGTTAGTTTATAGTTAGAAATAAATAGTTAACTTGTTAGTAATATTATTCAATTATTATTGTTTAAAAGCTAATTAATTCCCCAATTTATTCTTGGTGGACATAGAGATTGTTACATTCCTATTACCGATCTTCCAGAGCAAGGCAAGTACTTCTATGATTTTGATTCATTTACTTCATGTAGTGATTTCTCATGTTGGATACATTGTTACACGATTTGATCTTATATTTCTGCTTCATGATCTTATACTTGTATACTGGGGAGGGAAAATACTACCGACATGTGACCAAAGCCCAACTTAGGAATTCATGTTGACAGCTTAACTGCACACATGTGCACGTGTGATTAAGCCGTCGCATATACTTGTTCTTATTCATGATCTTTACCAGCCAGTCACATATTTTTGTATGTATTTCAAATTCACATGTCATGATCTTTTGCTACATGTCTCATTCTGTTAGATTATGCATTTATGGTTCATGTTCATCGTATTTCATTATTTCTTTTCTAGTTCATATGTTGTACTTGTTTCATTATTATAGATTGTACTTTGCTCCGCTCCTGACTGGATATGTTGCAGGTGAGCTTGAGGTCATTTGCTCGACCTTCTATGGACAGGAGCCCGAGGCCTTAGTTGAGCAGGACGACACCATGACTCAGGACTTAGGCGCATCTACAGAGATTTAGTTTTTGCTTTAGTACTTAGATTTAGCTTGAGTGGACTTTTGACATTGTATTGTGAGGGTATTTGTGGTTGTGGATTGATACATTTATTTTTGTCTCAGGATTTGTCTCTGGTATAGTTGTAAAATGTGTAATAAATAACTAGGTATGTGGTGGTGTACTATGATTAACTCTGGGAACGTAGTAGTTGCTGTGATGTTGATTTTATCTTATTGCTTGGAGTTTCTTTAGACAGTACTTGGTATAGCTTACTACGTTGAGCCTACAACGTAGGCTGGGCTTGTCCGACTCGTAACGATTAGAGGGGAGCGGGTCGTGACATGTTTTTAGTGGTGGCCCATGCAAGTTTCATCCTAATGGTACTTAGTCTATAAAGTGCTATTAGGGAGCCTGTTAAACTAAGGAAAACTCATCACAGCATAGGATCGAGGGATGGTTATATTTATTATTACTAAATTGCTTATTATTTTTAGGTAATATCAATCAACCTTTTGTTTTTCTATTTCAGGATGGATCAGACACGAAACACCGGGAACATTGAGCCCCCTGTACTCGAGGCTCCAAAGCTTCCACCACCTCAGCCCCCTCAGGCGATCACTCTCGACAGTACCCAGTTAATAGGGATCTTCCAGAAGTTCATTGACTCCCAAAGTGAGCAGGTCTCTCAATTAAGAGCCACCGTCGCAGATGCGCTCCAATCCAGACAGACTCCACTAGCGCCACCAGCGAGACAGGGGACTACTAGAGATTTCAAGAATCTCAAACCAATGGACTTCTACGGGACAGAGGGGATTCTCTACGCCGATAAGTGGTTAGAGAATGACGAGAGGCTACTCCAGATTGCTCGCATTCCTGAGGACCTATAGGTCGAGGAAGCCAGCATGCAGTTGTATGATGTTGCTCAAGCATGGTTTAGAGAGGAGCCACAGCTAGCCGCTCTACAACTTCTCTAGACTGACTTTAAGAGGCTATTCAAGGAGAAGTTCTTCTCGGAGGTCGCCCGAGATGCACTCGACTACGAGTTTGAGCTACTGTAACAGGGCAGCATGACAATTGATGAGTACACTTCCAAGTTCAGCCGACTTAGTCGCTTTGCAGAGAACCTGGTGAGCACTCCGCAGGAGAGAGCCTGACGATTCAAGACGGAACTTGCCCGGGAGATTCGTATGGCTGTTACCACTAGCAGGGCGACGACTTATACAGACATTCTCCGTGTTGCCCAGGGAGTCAAGAAGGACATAGAGCCGCAGACCAAAAAGGATAGAGATGTTGGCGCTAGCAGCTACCAGGGTCCCCTGAAGCGGACCAACACTCAGGCGAGGCCACCTCAGCATCCTGCACCCCAGCAGCCGTATCGTCCTGCCAGAGCTCCTGCACCAGCCAAAGAGGCAGACTCAAACCCAGACGGCGATCACTTGTGCATACTGCCACCGGCCAAGTCATCACTTTGTGTTACGACCCACTTTTCGGGATACGAGCACGTGAGCAAGCCAGCTACGTATCAAGCGGACTCCAGCCCAACTCGAATACGTATAAGCTGTCTAGACTATGGTAAAGTGCCTAATCATAGCAAGACAAATCTATATCTCAATCCACAAGAAGTATATAAACAAGAATAAACAATTATGTTTCATGGTCTGCAGCCCACTAGCATATATGTCCGATTAGACTCTACAGAAATAACAAGAGTCTATAAACTAAACTGACAAGCAGAGTATATCATGATAAGGAACATAAGGCATGAGAGGATAACAAAATAATATCACTAACAATACCTGAATCATGCAGATGTGATCAACTTCCATCATGATCCGCTAACTACTCCGTACAATCAACTACCTGAAGAGATCATCAGGTCCTCAGGGGACTAGCAAGATACATAAAACATGCCTATCTAACAGTTTATCATGCATGAGAAATAAACATGAAAGATATAAAAACTGACAAGTGACTACTGACAAGTGACTATGAACATGGACACGAGAACAACTACGAATAAATGAACTGCTGGAAGTAACAAGTGAACAAGAGATCAACGGATACCAAACCCTCGTCCCGAGTGGACTCACAGGTTTGAACTAATCACTAACCCTCGCCCCGAGTGTGGACTCGCAGGTTAGTTCACGACAAACACCCTCGCCCCGAGTGTGGACTCGCAGGTGCAAACGGTCAACCCTCGCCCCGATTGTGGACTCGCAGGTTGAGAAATTGAAATAGAAATTAGCAGTTCAGTTACACGCACTCACTCCACGATACAATACGACTTAGTCAAGGTACATGTGACGACACGGTACAACTCATTCAAGATACATGTAAGGACAACTTTCGTATAGTCTATAATGTCAAACTCTGGACAATAACGGTATATAAATGAGACAATAAACTAATATACATGTTATAAAGAAAAGCATACCAATCAAATCAATCCAATAAAACTAACTGATAACATATAACTACAAGATAAAAAATAAGCATGCAACAAACTGTAGAGGGAGGCAAGGTATACTTGCCTGTGGTCCTAAGCTGCGGGTATGGGCAAAAATCCGTATCGAAGTCCAAGTAATGCGGTAGCCTCCCGTTTTTTTGTTCCCATCCCATTGGGTTTACCTTGTTTACAGGTTGCCACTATCTGGGAGGAATGGTTTCCCCCCAGGACCCCCCTTCCCTGTTTAGCACCCCTACTTGACTACCCGGTCGGGCATTATCTTTTAAACAATCAATTGGGGTTGTTATTCGACCAAAAAGCGATTAGTCGGGTCTTTGTCGCACAGAGCAACACGTATCAACAGTTGGCGGGGCTATATAAAGATGTTCACGACGAATCGATCTGTTGATGTGTACCCCATCCAACGCACAATGCATTCGGGTTGTCCGGGTAGCTCGAGCAAGTTTGCTTCGTCCCTCCGATCGATCATTCCCGTTCCACCGGTGATAGGCGGGGGCCTTCCCGTTCCAAGTCGGCCCTATTGCTATCATTTCAAATAGGGAATTCCCATTGAGGGTCGCGATTACGGGAACCAAACCCGCCCGGAACTAGCCACCCCCGTTCCCCACCCCTTATTCCTTCCCAACCCCCTCCTTGGCTTAACAGCAGCAGGCGCGTAGCGTTTAGCACTAGCGAGTGGTTCCCTAATGAGCGCATGTAGGGATAAGAGGCTCATCCCACTGTGGAAATCGGTCCCACCGGGCCAAATGAGAGTCAGCTGAACTACTTTCCAACAAAATGCTCTTGAAGGGCGCATTAGACATGGTGCCGAGGGATACTCCGCCCTCCCCCTATCTATCTGATTTCGCTAAGGCGCCTCGGTGAAAACAACCAGATCGATTGATGGGATAGAAAAAGAATTCGGTGAAACAGGTACAAGCCCCGAATAAAGATTGAATGAGAGGAGGACAGCTGTTTCTATTTCATTGATGGATCTCTACTTACGCCGCTCTCGCTTTCGCTCAGACAGTCAGACTCATATGGCCTCTAAAAGGCTAAGGCATGCGTAGACTTCCCACGATTCCCGTCTGATTGATTGTTGGACTTAAGCGGAATCAAAGTCCGGGTGAACTATGCTATGATTGATGACCAACAAGTTTCTTACGTAGGAAAGGAAGTGAGCGAATGAGCAGTGCGCATGGTCTAACCCTGACGGAACGGAATGAAAACAAAAGTAATCCGCTCTTTTCAAGCCTGGCCCTAAGATTGATCGATTGACTCACGCTCTAGACATGCCGTTGCCGTACATCCCATTCCGGGACGGGGACTGAAGTGTTGATCATGAGTAGTAGCATTTCACTGGCGGTTGAAGAGTCTCCGTGCGCACCAGCAACACGGGCAGCAAGCACCCTTTATGAATGACTATATTGAAAGCCATAACCCATACGATTGTTGCTGATTCGACTCATACCGGACTCAGTCGATCTTGTCGACCCAGCCTTCACAATAAGTCTCCTAGAAGTAGCAGGGGGTTCACCACTATCGGCGTTAGGGACAGAGGCGCCGGAAGGGGAGGGAGAGGGATACAGGAAGAATAAAGTAATTTACCTTAGCGGCCTTAAATGGAAATTTGACTGCATTGAATTACTATGATTTTGTTTCTTTTGCTAGGTTTCGTAAGCCTGAGACAAAGCTCTCGTCCTCAAAAACCCATTCCCGCCCTACCTCATCAGCTCTCCCCTTATCATACCTAGTATGGATCGGAAAGCACACCCAAGAATCAGAAAACCTCTTCCATTCTGCCACGCCGAAAGACAATAAGCGGATATTCAACCACACCTAAAGAATCTCTCGAAAATCTGAATGAAATCCCTATGATTTACCATCCGACCTCGGAACTACTCCTTACTCGGGGAAAACGGCCACTCAAGCTTGAGTGAGACTCGTCGATGACTGTGAACATGCAAATAGGCGGTAACGGGCTTTCGCGTGGTAGTTCTCTTTGATAGATCAAGTCAACAGGGCGAGGCCCCCAGAAATGGGGGGAAGCGGAGTGGGCAAGGGGCCCCTTTCTCGGCTAATTCAATTCACGATTGTTGACCGTGATTGCTAACGTCTGTAATTTGAAGAGAATGCCCCCGTCTTCTCTCTGTCCTGTGCGTGCATCCATTTGGGTAGATAGTATGGTTTGACAATGTTGAGCTAAGACTATCGCGAAGTAAACAATTGGTCTGTCTCAGCCTTGACTATGGAATCATCTTTCTAACTATCTTCCCCTAGTTGGCAGCAGTATTTCGAGCTAGTTCCCCGGAGTAGAACATAAACCTAAAAGAATTGAAAGAGCCCATTCAGGAACAAGAAAATGACATCGTGATTTTCATCTCGAGGAATATTGAAAATCCAATTTTTGGAATTTTAAATAATGTGATGGGCGAACGACGGGAATTGACCCCGCGCATGGTGGATTCACAATCCACTGCCATCCGTCACAGGGTAAACCACCGCCTCTCAGGCCTCCCCGACTGATTCTACCATAGAGGCCAACGAGAAAGACGGGAGTAGATTTTTTGCTCTAACTGGCTGTGAGCATGGGAATTGCATTTCCGAGCAAGGACCATGATTGGGAATTGTTTGATCGTCTTTCTTCGAGGAAGAAGCGAAACATAATCAACTTGAATTCGGGACAGCTATTTGAAATCTTAAAAAGCCAGGATCTTTCAAAAAATGGATTCCTATTTGAAGAGTGCATAACCGCGTGGATAAGCTCACACTAACCCGTCAATTTTGGAGCCAATTCGGGATTTTCCTTCCCGTTATCCTTGCCAGCATCCGCAGCTCCGTCGGACGCACTGGATCTGACTCCGTGCTACAATGCACGCACTCTCTCGCTCGTCTCTGCTCTCAATTTCGTATTTCAAGAGATATTTCAAGTACCTCGGTCTTTGGTTAGCATTTGCCTTGGAAGGTTCCGTAATCGCCCTTGTGCGATTCCTCTCTTTGGCATGTGAATTGGTTTACTATATCCTCCATCTTGCTTCTCGCGGAAGAATGTGAGACCCACCCGAGTGAGAAAACAAGTCCTCCATCCTCATTTTGGTAAAAATCTTGTGCAAGAGTTGTCTTAGTCTAAGAATAGATCATCCCCAAATCCTGAAAGTCCCGTCCAGGATCATGGTCTATCGCAAAATCAAAAACCTGGGGGGTTGATGAGATAAGTTGTTGTTGATAAATTGGAAAGGAATTTTTGATTTCTATAGAATCATTGATCATTCGTACATGTACTGTAATAACATGAATGCCTCGCTCTCCCGGTAAAAGGTTCCGTCGGAACAATTTTTTATTTGTTCAAAAAAAAGAGAAAGTGTGGGAAAAAATGACAAGAACCTATTTATACCATATACATAATGTCAATACATAATTTCAAAATAATAACTAGCCTATCTATTTATTGGTTAGGCTTCTAGGTCATTTCTTATACCACTTAAGTTTATGTTGGAAAATAGATAGCTCGGGTTTATCTATTACTCCACCTCTTAGGCTAACTCCCATACCACTGTTACTAACCATTACTGACCTATGACACCACCTATGGTTATATATTCATGTATGTTTAGAAGTGTTGTCCTTCATTCCTCTAGTTGTCTTATGGCTAGGGTATCTGGAACACAGGGACCCTTACTGTCTTAGTCTCTCACTTATACTTAAGTACCTTCGTATATAGGCATTTACAACTATAGATGAAAATAGGGAACCCTTGCAACTGCTCTGTACTGGTAGAAGCTGCTGCTACCTATCTTTTCATAATATCCATATATACAGGTACCTGACTGATTACTTGTTATTAGCATATTTACGTTGCTGCTCTTTACAGCAATTTACCTTTATTTGTGCTACATCAATTTCTACTTAGGCTTTTGTAGTTCACCTATGAAGCCATGGTTTCAGAACTGAAATGGTGGTATGTATAACTTGCAATGATAATGACACTATAGTTACTCTAAAATTAGCACTAATATTGCTCTCAACTTTCCTATACTCAAATACCCATGTACTCCCCATTGAACTCTTCTGTTGTAGGCCTACTATGTGTGTTTGTTCGTGTATCAACTGGTACACGAATAGCCACCCCTTACTTGGGTTTGGGTCTGCTGTACTTGCTACTTATACAGCCTCTTGTGTAACATGCCCCAAATAGCTGTTTAGCAAGAAAGGACCTTGCTATAAAACTTAGAAGCCCAATTAGTAGAGCACATATTGAGCTTCCAGTCAAGGCCACGTTTTAGTTCTCAGAAGCTTACAGATGGCTGTCTTCTTCATCTTCTAACCATGTATCCCCTTCTTAGCACTTTGGTAGTAAGCTACTACAATGACAGACACTTTAACATCCTCATATCTGTTTTGTTCATAACAGTTAGACTATGATTGAAACTTATTTTCCATTCACTGCTACATGACTCATAGCCTCCTGCCTCCCGTTTTCCTCGACTGCTAGTTAGTATAGGTTGATATATAATGGTTTGCCTTCACATTCGATTATGCATTCCCGGGACCCCAAATGCCTATACTGAACTTCCAATTGGCTACTATCTAATTCGTACTAACTGTTACTTGATAATGCCTATTGCATTCCATCCGATACCATGCTTCTGGGGTGTACATACTCCACCGAGTACCTAACCCCTGTACTAACTGAACACACCATATAGCATTTGTGTCAGCCCGTACATACATCCTACCTTCATTGAACTTCACCTATAGCGCTACTCTATTTTTTTCCAACTACTATAACCGAGTATCACTATATTGTATGATACCTACTTGGTTAGTCTCACAGGTATCCTCCTGGCCACAAGAGTTTAGTAGCATCCTGAACAGAACAATATGCAAGAGGTGAAAACATTGCACAAGAGACATCAATTAGATTATTGTGTCAGATGTATGATACACAACTAATTATATCCGCTCTAGCTGATACAAGATCGTGTCGTGTGTGAACGGATACATAAATGTATCGTGTGTGACCTATATAAATATAGCTAATGCTACCTGTAGTCCCTCTCATAACCATCCTCCCCCACCTTCCTTTAGTCTATAATACAGATTGTAACCTATATAAATATATAATCTATATACAATAATTCTTCGACATCCACATACCGAGATTGTATACGAGGCTTAGAACATCCCTGCTACTTGGGTTCTCGGATGCACTTGGAATACCTATATCAATTTTCTAGGACACGATATCTATACAATACCAGTAGAGTATTCCGTGTATCCTGCTACAGGTTTTCAGATACATACTATAGTTGGTGATATTGTGGGACACAACTCTCCTCTTTATACTCTATGCATATCATAGGTTTTGTTAGAGTTTTATACAACTAATATTGGATTCTACCATGGGCAGTCTGCCTCCCTCTCCCTCTTCTCCGATACGGGTACCTAGTATCAGTATATCCTTACCTATAGGTCGCAGTGTTGTATCCGATACTTGGTTACACCTATGGATCCCTTCTTAGTCATTAAAGCAAATAGCACTTGGCGTAATGACAAGATTGTAATTGAAAACAGGGTTACCTGGCAGAGTTCAAAGTTCAGGTATCGTCTGATCTTCTCAAATGCCGTTGTTCTGGAGGAGGAGGAGAAATTGAGTCTTCTTGGTTAATGAAGATGGGAAGAGGTTACGAAATACCTAGACCTATATATATAGTTGCAGGGAAAAATCGATTAGGATTTGGTTAAGGGGATATGCATGGAGTGTATAAATTTATCCTGAGGGGATTTGATTTGCTTGAGGAGATATCGAATTGGGGCTTAAACCAAATGCAGGAGTGGGTCGGCTGATCTGCTATCACATGTATATAGGGCGTTTGAAGGGATCTATTTTTTTTTTAAAATCAGATTAGGATGGGAAGCAATGAAGCTCAAGTGGATTAAGAGGAATTTTGTTTGAATGTGTTCAGAATCAAGAACAGGGGGAAAGTTTATCATCTGGTCGGTCTACAAGATTTAAATGTCCAAATTGTACTCAAGTCCCTCAACAATTGGGTTTTACAAGACCCAACCTTTCTTAAATGTCTTGCATAAGGGTCCTCTCTTAATACTAGGCCCATATAAAACACTTAGATACTTATATATATGCAATTAGTGGTGACAGCCCAATAGTAGTCACAGTAGTATTATTAATAATATTAATAAAAATTGGGTCCAAGGCTCACACTTTGATGTGTGCCGCAAGAGGTTAGGACTTTGCTTGTTTTGCGGATCTTCTGTACACCACTTGAGGGATTGTCATCAGGCTGCCACTCATCTTGCCCTTGGACCAGCTACAGGACCCAGAGGAGCTGGAGGACCACCTGCATCACCGAGAGGACACCTGCACCACCACCAAGGGGACCACCTCTGTCCACTCAGCAGCAGTGTTTCGTCCACCATCAACAGCCGAGGGGAGCTCCACAGCAGGAATAAGCGTATGTTATGGTCGCAGTTGAGGAGGATGTGATTACAGGTTCTATTCTGCTCCAATCATTCCCTGTTGTTGCACTGTTTGACTCGGGTGCTACATATAGTTTCCTATCTTTTGAGTTCTTACGTAGACACAGCTTCACACCAGTACCTACTAGGAGGAACTGTCGAATTATGACAGGAGGAGGAGTATTACCGGTTAGTGATATGTATGATTTCTCCATTAGTATAGCTGGAAGGGAATTTAGAGCCCAGCTCCTCGTAATGCCACTCTCGGGATTCAACGTAGTCCTTGGGATGGATTGGTTGAGTAAGCATTTTGCTATGATAGATTTTCATCAGGGAAAGGTAATCTTTAGACCACTGGGGAGCCCACCATTCGAAGTCAGATGGCGGATTGCTGAGAAGCCAGAAGGAGTCTACTACGGAGCTATTGTAGAGAAAAAAGAATTGTCGCATCCAATCATTACGGAGTTTCTAGATATCTTTCCTGAAGATTTATCAGGATTGCCGCCAGATCGAGACATAGAGTTCTCTATTGAATTAGTGCCAGGAGAAGCATCAGTATCCCATATTTGCTACAAGATCACCCCAAAGGAGTCGAAAGAGATGAAGGCCCAAATTCATAAATTAGAGGGGAAGGGTTTTATTCGATCGAGTGCTTTACCATTGGGAGCACCAATCCTTTTTATGCCCAAGAAAGATTGGACCGTTAGGATGTGCATTGACTATC
Source organism: Iris pallida (assembly GCA_029216955.1). NCBI lineage: Eukaryota > Viridiplantae > Streptophyta > Magnoliopsida > Asparagales > Iridaceae > Iris > Iris pallida. Next base: position 274,195 of record JANAVB010039837.1, on the reverse strand, counting down.
GGGCCCCCTCAACAACATCACAACTAAGAATAAATATTGTCTGCCTCGAATAGATGAGCTCTTTGATCAGTTGAATAGAGCAAAAGTATTTTCAAAGATAGATCTGTGATCCGGGTACAATCAGGTAAAAGTCAGGGAACAAGATATTCCTAAAACTGCCTTTAATACCCGGTATGGATAGTATGAGTTCATGGTTATGCCCTAACTGTCTTCGTGAACCTTATGAATAAGGTTTTCCACCAGTACTTAGGCAAGTTCGTGGTGGTCTTCATAGATGATATCTTGATCTACTTTAAGACATCGAAGGAATACGAAGAGCACTTGAGGATAGTTCTGGAGACCCTGAGGAAAGAGAAGCTATATGGAAAACTCTTAAAATATGAGTTTTCCTAGATAGAATGGAGTTTCTGGGCCATGTGGTGACTAGGATAGGATTGCAAAAAAAGATTAAAGCAGTAAAATCGTGGGCTACTCCCAAGTTAGTAGCTGATATTCGAAGTTTCTTGAGGCTAGCTTGCTACTACAGAAAATTTGGGCAAGACTTTGCTAAGATCGTTGAGCCGATGACCAAGCTTACTCGGACGGATAAAGAGTTCATCTGGACTGATGCTTGCCAGTCAGCATTTGAAGAGTTAAAGAGAAGACTTACGACCACACTCATTTTAGCTTTGCCTTCGGGATCTGGAGGGTTTGCCATCTACAGTGATGCATCAGGAAAAAGGCTTAGGAGTGTGCTTGACCAGAATAAGAAAGTGATAGCCTATGCTTCCCGACCTTTGAGGCCTCATGAAAAGAACTACCCTACTCATGACCTGGAGCTTGCAGCGGTCATTTTTGCCTTAAAACTGTGGGAGCATTATCTATATGGTGAGAGAGTGAAAATATTTACAGACCATAAAAGTCTGAAATATGTTTTCACTCAAAAGGAGTTAAATATAAGATAGAGAAGATGGTTGAAACTTATGAAGTACTTTGACATTAATCTTCAGTATCACCCAGGAACGCTAATGTGGTAGCAGACGCACTCAATCGGTATCCTATGGATATGTTCCTCACCATGGATTGACATCTTCTAGAAGACTTGGAGAGTTTGGGATTGAAGTTATTACTCCGGGGATTGAGGGGCAGCTGATGAATATGCAGATTCAGACAGGGTTGGTGGAGAAGATCAAGGAGGCCTAGTTTCTAGATGAGGGTCTCCGTTGTTTGAAGGCACAAGTGCAAGCAGGGCTGTTGGAGGACTTGTCATAACAGATAATGGTACCCTGAGGCATAGAACTAGGTTTTGTGTGCCCGGGGATAGTTTGAAAGAAGATATCATGCAAGAAGCCCACAGTCAAAGTATTCTATCCATCCTGGAGCGACGAAGATGTATAGGGACCTGCGAGAGTATGTTTGGTGGTATGGGATGAAACCAGAAGTTGCCCGATTTGTCTCGAGATGTCTGGTGTGCCAACAGGTTAAGGTAGAAAGACAGAGACTAGGGAGATTGATCCAGCCTTTACCTATTCCGGAATGGAAGTGGGAATATATCACTATAGATTTTATCTCAGGTTTACCACAAATATACGGCGGAAGGACACTATTTGGGTAATCGTGGATAGACTGAAAAAATCGGCTCACTTTTTTCCGTTCAAGGTAGGGCTATCGACGGTGAAGTTAGCAGAGCTCTACATGAGGCAGATTGTGTGAATTCACGGAGTGCCGGTCAGCATTATTTCAGACAGAGACAGCAGGTTCACTTCACATTTCTGGAAGAGTTTGCAGTAGAGTTTGGGTACTCAGTTGAAGTTTAGTACGACTTATCATCCGCAGACTGACGGACAGTCGGAGAGGACTATCCCTAAAAGACATGTTGTGGGTCTATGCTCTAGACTTTGGAGGATCTTGGAAGGATCACTTGCACCTGGTAGAGTTTTCTTATAACAACAGCTACCAGGCCAGCATAGGCTTGATACCTTTTGATGCTTTTTATGGCCGACGATGTCGTACACCTTTGTCTTGGGATGATATTGGAGAGAGAACTTTGCTTGGACCCGAGATTGTAGTTGACTCAGCTGAGAAGGTCAAATTGATCAGGGAGCGTTTCAGAGTTGCCCAAGACAGGCAGAAGCATTGGGCCGATAGCAGCAGAAGACCCTTGGAGTTTGCCGTAGGAGATATAGTATTTTTGAAGATTTCTCCTACCAGAGGCACTATCAGACTTGGAAGAGGCGGTAAACTTAGTCCAAGATACATCGATCCTTTCGAGGTGATTGAGAGGATCAGAGATGTTGCGTACCGGCTAGTACTTCCCACTAGCTTGGATGGGGTACACAACGTCTTCCATGTATCTCAGCTTCGTAGATATATTGCTGGCCCGAGCCATATAGTCGATTACTTAGAGATGGAGGTGGGATCGAGCCTTGCATACGTAGAGCAGCCTGTGGACATCAACGACCGTAGGGAGAAGCAGCTAAGGAATCAGACTATTCCTTTGGTCAGAGTCATGTGGCGGCACCACTCTCTTGGAGAGTCTACGTGGAAGCGTGAGGATGAAATGAGAGAACGGTTCTCTAATCTTTTTGTTTGAATGTTGTATTTCAACAAATAGTATTTTTGTTTGAATGGTGGCTTTTAATAATAGCTTGGTTGTTATCTTGTGGGGGGGGGGGGGGGGGGGGGGGGGGGGACTTCTAACTCCCTAAAATATTTTTATTAATTTTAGAATATATTTTTTCTGAAATTCTATTTGGAAATCACAATTTTTTATAAAAAAATATAGTTATAAATAAATAATTATGTTTTAATTAATTTTAATTATTGTTCACTAATGATTAATTAGTATAATTTGTGGGTTGAATTTATTGTAGACTAATTGGTTTCTACTTAAGCCTACCAAGCCTTGGGATTTGGATTGTGGGCTTTAGCCTACAAATTCCTAGTGATGGGCTTAGTGTAGTTAATTATGGACTAATATTAATTAACTACGTTAGTTGTGATTAGTTAGTAGTTAGTTAATGGTTAGTTAGTAGTCTTCACTAATTGACCCTTGATCTATTACAAATTACAGGACTGCACTAAGGCTTGACTTAGGGAGCACTCCATTATTTTAATGTATATTGGGGACTTCCCTAATTACTTTATTATATTTACTTTAATGACACTCTCTGCCACTCCACTGTTCACTCTTTCCACTGCTTCCCACCGGCCGACCGCCTCCGTCCACCACCGAGTGCCGCCATGACTGGCCAAATCATTGCCGGAGTCCCCGCTTGATCTCGTCGACTGTGTCCACATCCGCTGTCCTCGGTACCACAGCATCACCGGAGTTCGCCACACCGCCTGGATGCCACTACAGTGCCGGAGTCAGGCTGCAGCCTCCCCAGGACTTGTCGCGCCACCAGAGTCGAGGTCAGATTCTCTATATCAGACCACCGCTTGACATTGCAGATCCCGCCTCGTCGACCATCGCAGTAGCTAGCTTGTTAGATTATATTTGTAATGTAAATATGGCCCATACCCATAAGCCCAAATGTAGACACTATATATATTGTAACAAACCCTAGCAATGAGAACAATAGGGGTGAGCATTCGGTTTATTCGGTTTAAACCGAACCGAATAACCCAAAACCGAATTGGACCGAAACCGAATAAGCAAAACCGAAACTGAACCGAATTGGCCCAAAACCGAATTAAATCGGTTCGGTTTTCGGTTTTTTTTCGGTTTATTCATATATTTTTGATTTTTTTGAGCTTTTTTTGTTAATATATATAGTAACTAAATATACATAGACATATTTAGTATATACCTATATATATTAATACTTATATATATAGTACACACACACACACATATATATATATATATTTTTAATATATATATATATATATATATATATATATATATATATATATATATATATATATATATATAAATTAATTAATTAAATTTTCTTATTCGGTTTTCGGTTTTGGACCGAAACCGAAACCCAAAACCGAAACCGAATAAGAAAATTTAGTATTTTCAAAACCGAAACCGAACCGAATTTTTTTAAAACCGAACCGAACATCTTATTCGGTTCGGTTCGGTTCGGTTCGGTTCGGTTTTCGGTCCAAAACCGAATAATGCTCACCCCTAGAGAACAAGGCATTATTATTTCCTACATGGTATCAGAGCCTCCCGAAAAACCCTAGCCGTCATCTCCCGAAAAACCCTAGCCCGCTCCCACGTCGACCGCGACCTACGCCCGCTCCCGTGCCGACCGCGCCCGCGCCGACTACGCCGATCGCCGACCGCGCCGTTCGCCACACACAAAAAAAAAGTTGTACATTGCTGAAAATCTCAGGTCACAAATCGCTGGAGACAACCATGATCAGAGCTCTAGCATCACGTTCTGAATCCCCTATTGCATGCTTTTCTTAGCCTTCCGTTTCTCCAGGATAGAGGCCTCGTAACTTTTAAATCCGGCACCAATAATATTTGGATTGACCGTTTCAGAACCATATGCAGGGGAAGTGGATGTTACATTAGAAGCAGCACCTTGAACAGGAAGAACAAGTAAAGGATTTGAAAGATCACCACTGAGCCCATGCGTAGTTGCAATAGCAGCATCTTTTTTTTTTGACATGACAACAATTGCCGAGGCCTTCTTCTTGGGTCCCTTTGATTTGATCTGACAACAATTGCCGATCCGTCCGATCCGCACCGATTCGTCGGATTCGCCGATTCAGCGGCCGATTCGCCGTCGACCCCGTCCATCAGCAGCCGATTTGTTGGAGTTGTACTTTATTTTGTACACCCGACATCCGGCCACTCGCCCCTACGCGCCAGATCCGGCGCCCCTGATCGCGGCATGTTCGCCGTGAACCCCGTCCAGCAGCGGCCGATTCGTCGCCGACCCCATCCATCAACGGCCGATTCGTCGGAGTTGTACTTTATTTTGTACACCCGACATCCGCGATGGCTGATGATGCTGCGTCCAGCTACTCCGTCACGACTGGCGGTGGCGGTGCACACAACCCAAATTATCCTAATCAAGGATCCATATTTTCTGAGTTCTGCTGATCAACCAGAAAATATCATTACTCCTATTGTTTTCCGTGGACCAAACTATGCTAAGTGGTCTCGGTCGATACGTCTCTCCCTGATCTCTAGGCGAAAGATCACTTTTCTGGAAGGTACTAAAATCAAACCTGTTAATGATGCTAGTAAATTGCTTGATTCTGTGTGCAAGCGCTATTAGTTCAATGGATTCTTAATACCATTGATCCGTCTCTGAAGAAATCTTTGCCGTACTTTGAGGAGGTTTATCCATTGTGGAACTTGTTGGAGAAAAGATTTGTTGTTAGCAATGGCACTCAGAAGCAACAAATTAAGGTGGCTTTGGCTGAGTGTAAACAGACGGCTTCGATGTCTGTGGAAACCTACTTTGGAAATTTGCAGTCTTTGTGGGATGAACAAGCTGCTTATTTTCTATTGCCTACTTGTACCTGTGGTGAACTTGCTGCAAAGCTACAGGTTATGAGGGATGAAGACCACTTTCAGGACTTCATGTATGGTTTGAATGCTGAGTTGTATGGTCATACCCGATCTAATCTTCTGGCTCAGGATCCTCAGCCAAGTTTAGATCGGGCATACCAGGCAGTCCGTGAGGAGGAGGATATGTGAAAATCTCAGGTCCAATCCGCTGCTGAGGAGGTGTTGGCACTGACTATCAAGACTTCACCTCGTCTTTCTACTACTTCTAATAGTAGAACCTCAGATTACAGGGACAAATCAGGTATGATCTGTACTCATTGCAAGAAAACAGGTCATGATGTTACCACTTGCTTTGCCAAGATTGGATATCCAGAGTGGTGGGAGACTCGTCCTCGGCGTGAGGGCGGACGTGGTGCTGGCGGTGGCAGAGGCCCGACACCACAGTAGAGACGTGATGGGGGACGCGGGTACTGGTGGCACAGGGGTTGTTCATCATGTCGCCACTGTTAGTCTTGCTGGGAGTTCGGCAGACATGATGCATGGAGGGTATCCTTTGCCACTCTCAGGTGAACAATGGCAGAAACTGATGAGCTTGCTGGGTAACAACAATCCTTCCAAACCTGATTCATCAAACTCTGATCGTCTGATGGGTAAGAATTCTTCTGTCCCTTGGATATTCGATATTGGGGCTACTCTTCATGCGACAGGCTCTCGTGACTATTTAGTTGATTGCTTTGAGGGCCCTGTCTGTCCTGTTATTTTGCCTGATAGGAGCACTATTGAGGCTGTTCTGAGAGGCAAAGTACTTTTGACTGCTTCATTGGTGTTGACGGATGTTCTTTACGTTCTGACATTGACTTGCAATTTGATCTCTGTCTCACAATTGATTGGTGCCAAAAATTGTGATATGTTATTTACTCCTGATTTGTGTTTTGTTCAGGACCGAAGTACGAGGATGGTGATTGAAGCAGGTGAACAAAGGGGTGGACTTTACTTCTTGGGGGAGGTTCCAGCTTCTTTGGCTTCGGTGATCCTGACATGCAAAGAGAGTGATTATGAGGTTTGGCATAGTAGACTGGGGCATCCTTCAGATAAAGTAATGCAGACTTTACCTTTTCTCTCTGATAGTAGTGTGTTTTCTCATAAGGCTTGTGATATTTGTCATCAAGCTAAACAGACTCATGATGCCTTTCCTGATAGTCGTAGTCGTGCTTTGAGATGCTTTGAACTTATACACTGTGATCTGTGGGGACCATATCGTGTTCCGTCTTCTAATGGGGCACGATATTTTTTGACTTTGGTGGATGATTTTTCTAGAGCTGTTTGGGTTATTTTATTAACGGATAAGTGTGCTATTTATTCTACGTTTCTTAAATTCATTGCTATGGTGAAGCGTCAGTTTGGGGCTGATATCCGTCGGGTGCGGAGTGACAATGGCACTGAATTTAATTGTTTACGAGATTATTTTTCGTCTCAAGGTATATTGTTCCAAACATCCTGTGTTGGGACACCACAACAGAATGGAAGGGTGGAAAGAAAACATCGACATATTTTAAATGTAGCCAGGGCATTAAGATTTCAGGATTCTCTTTCCGTGGATTTTTGGGAGGAATGTGTTCTGGGTGCATGTTATTTGATAAATAGAACCCCTTCTAGTATCTTGCATTTTAAGTCTCCTTATGAAGTTTTATATGGTTCGGCTCCTTCGTATGATCATCTACGTATTTTTGGTTGTCTGTGCTATGCGTATGATTTGAAATCCCGACATGATAAATTTGCTAGCAGGAGCAGAAAATGTATCTTTGTTGGGTATCCACTTGATAAAAAGGGATGGAAACTGTATGATTTGGAGACTGGTGAATTTTTTGTGTCCCGTGATGTTACTTTTTATGAAAAAGAATTTCCTGGATGTGGCTCTGCTAGCGAGATGTCTTCTGCGACACGCCGTACATCTGTTGAGGTGCCGGGAGACGATATAGAGGCTTTTGGGATGGTGCCGGCTACGGTTGCTGAGGCCGGAGTGGTTGCTGGTGGCTCGGCACCGAGTGGCAAGGATGCACAGGTAGATGCAGAAGTATTGACAGGAGAGTCCGTTGGGGGTGATGCGGATACTACTAATGATACAGGGGATACAGTGTTGCCGGAGGTGCCCGATGAGGTAGTATTTGGAAGAGGAATGAGAAAGAAATCACAGCCAGTACGATTACAGGATTTTGTGACGAATGCTGTTCGAAGTAAAAGTCCCCCTTCACCACAGTTCATCTGTTCCCGTCACTTCCTCAGGTACTTCGTATCCTCTAACACAATTTCTAAGTTATGACATATTTACTGCTGGACACAGAGACTTTCTTGCAGCTATGACTGCCGGTGTTGAGCCTACTTCATATCGCCAGGCCTCGCGAGATTCAGGCTGGCGCGCAGCTATGCAAACTGAAATACAGGCTCTGGAAGATAATGGGACATGGAGTCTTGTCGATTTGCCTCCTGGGAAGAAAGCATTGGGAAGTAGATGGGTGTACAAAATAAAGTACAAATCCGACGGCAGTGTTGAGCGCTTAAAGGCACGGCTGGTTGTGTTCGGTAATCATCAGGTTGAGGGGATCGACTATCCAGAAATATTTGCCCCGGTAGCTAAGATGCCTACAGTTCGGACGTTCTTGGCTGTTGCAGCTGTGAAAGGCTGGACTTTGCACCAGATGGATGTGCACAATGCTTTTCTTCATGGAGATCTGACAGAAGAAGTATATATGAAGTTGCCGCCAGATTTTTCGCATAGTGAACCCAACAAAGTGTGTCGCCTGCGTAAGTCTCTATATGGATTGAAACAGGCACCACGTTGTTGGTTCGCTAAGCTTACTGCTTCTCTGATATCCTATGGATTTATTCAATCACATTCCGATTATTCCCTTTTTTCTTTTTTTAAGGGGAAGGTAGAGTTGCATGTTTTGATCTATGTGGATGATATGATTGTGTCTGGTAATGACACAGGTGCTTTAGATGCTTTCAAAAAGTACCTTAGTTCTTGCTTTCACATGAAGGACCTTGGTGTGTTAAAGTACTTTCTTGGCATAGAGGTGGCTCGGAGTGCGGAAGGAATTTCCTTGTGTCAAAGGAAGTATGCTTTGGACATCATTTCATAATGTGGTTTGATGGGGTCTCGTCCTGCTGGTTTTCCCATGGAGCCCAATCACAAGCTGGCAGAATCGACTAGTCCAAGGATGGCGGATGCAGAGACTTATCGGAGGCTGGTTGGGAGGTTGATTTATCTATCATTTACTCGTCCTGACTTGGCCTATGCTGTGCATATCTTGTCTCAATTCTTACAGGAGCCTCGACAAGATCATTGGCATGCTACTTTGAGAGTTGTCAGATATCTCAAAAATGCACCAGGACAGGGTATTCTTTTGAAAGCTGACCGTGATCTCCGTCTTTCTGGTTGGTATGATTCCAACTGGGCAAGTTGTCCCTTGACTCGCCGCTCTGTTACAGGCTGGTTGGTGTTTCTGGGGGGTTCTCCTATTTCTTGGAAGACCAAGAAGCAATCAACTGTTTTCCGATCTTCCGCTGAAGCTGAATACCGATCTCTTCCTGCGCTTGTTTGTGAGTTGAAATGGTTGAAGGAGTTATTGGTGTGTTTGGGCATTCGTCAGGAGTCTGCTATGTCGGTGTATTGTGACAGTCAGTCAGCCCTGCACCTGTCTCAGAACCCGGTATTTCATGAGCGCAGTAAGCATATTGAGGTGGATTTGCATTTTGTTCGCGTTGCTATTAGAGATGGCACCGTAATAGCCTCGCATGTCCCTACTTCTTCTCAACTGGCTGACATCTTCACCAAGCCCCTTGGAAAGCAAGTGTTTGATTCTTTCCTTCCCAAGTTGGGCATTTGTGACTTGCATGCTCCAACTTGAGGGGGGTGTTAGATTATATTTGTAATATAAATATGGCCCATACCCATAAGCCCAAATGTAGACACTATATATATTGTAACAAACCCTAGCAATGAGAACAAGGCATTATTATTTCCTATATAGCTCCTTCGCCTCTTGTCGTCGATTCCAGCCACCAGGGTGAGTTTTTGACTCCTTCTTCTTGCTCTGGATCTTTTTCTTCCTCTTGTTCTTCATCTGGTTCCTCATCACTTTGCCGCCAGGGTCGCTGTTACGCCGGAGTTCATCGTTGACAACCACTCGGGTCGTCAGCAAGCCGTCGTTAGATCCACCTCGAGGAGCCGTAGCGTCCATCGGATCTCACCAGCCTCGTCGAAATGACTGTCAGATCTGACAGTCTGCCATCTCTCCACGCCGCCGAGCTCAGCGTCCACCAGGAGCCATATTCGCCGTTCAGTGACCAGATCCACTCGAGCTGGGCTCCTCAGTCACAGCGTCGAGCTGCCATTTTGAACTGCCGACCAAGTCAGGTCTGCCGCCATCGGATCTTGCACTACAATAAAATATGGCTTTGCCAACGTTTTTTTTGTCCGACTTTTGTCGAAACGCCGGTTCGGTCATTATATACCGACGTTTTGAACAAAACGTTGAGGATAACCTGCATTTATGTTGAACGTTGCAACGGTTACCGGCATTTGGCCAAAAATGTTGGCTATGGATTTACGCTAGTAAACTTTCGTCGTTTGTTGTATACTCGGCAATAGGTAACAGAGGAACCTTTTATACTAGCGTCTCAGGCAAAACAAGTATTTTACGTACAAGACCCCATCGAGATTGACTGGCATGTAGTTGTTAAGACAAAGCCTAGAGACTTTTTTGATGTGTTTGGTGAGAAATTTACAACTCATAGATCTATGGCAGATGAAACAGAGTTATGGAGCGAGCAATATTTGGACGAGACACCATTCACACATGATGATGATATTAGTTGTGTTCAACAAGGTGTCGATAGAGTTGAAGTTGACGAGGAACCAACTGGGCGGGATGACAAAGATGATTAAAAAAATCCATATTTGAATCACCTGGACATTTATTGTGACAAGCATGCCTTCTATTCATCTCTCTATGGTTAAGTTGCCTTTTGTATACTCTGTTTTACTTACACACAACGATGATGTTGTCAATAGTCACAAGTGGTAGAGTACTTTGGTGGAAGAGTACTTTAATATTGTCAATAGTCACAATATTCCTGCTATTGTTCTCAAAACTGCTAGATATTACTACAATTTACATATTGATATTGTCAATATTCACAAGTGGTAGCGTACATTGGTGGTAGAGTACTTTGATATTGTCAATAGTCATAATATTCTTGCCATTGTTCTTAAAACTGCTAGAAATAACTCTACAATCAAAACTATCTAGATATTGGCAGTGTTCATAGATAAAATTCTCTATATTATTTAACAGTTAGCATGCAAAATTTTACAAGTTTGCTAGCCATTTTCCTTTTCATGAAGAAGTTTAGTATGTTATGACTACGGGAATTGAGAATGCAAAACTTAAAGTGTAAGCCGTATTTTGTGACTTGGAAAATAAGATCCAAATTTACGTGTGGAGGCAAGATAGTAAAGTCAGACACAAATTAAATTGGTTCGAGAAGATAACATAGGATTTCGGTTTTCCTGCAAGAGGTTATACCATGATCACTAACATAGAGGGGAAACCAAAAACTTATTTCTAGTGTTTCAACTGAAGAACTTTTGGAAAACAAATAATGAACTTTCTACTGAAGAGATAGTTCGATAACATGCTTTGAGTAAAACAACCTGAACATATAGGTTTTACGTCATGCACATGTAGGCAATGTCGAAGGTGCAACTACATGTAACCACCTAGACCTTGTTTAGTCATCCAAGCTTTATTAGGTTTTTGTAATATTTTCTTCCAGCTCACTTTAATAGTTACAATTTACAAATTGATTGATATATGCATAGTTATCCTATGAGTACAGAATACAAGTACAGGTATTTGATGAGAAGATAATGAAGGCTTTCTCGATAATCGAGTCTATGGCATGCTACCAAATAAAGACCTAAGCCTCTGTATTTTAGTGACCTAGAAACACATGTACACTGTTGGAGTGGGTGGGGTTCCCAACCTATGTGGAGAAGATCCCGGAGTGCGACGAGCGCCGTTCGATGTCGAAGAAGCTCGGGAAGTAGGCGACGCGGAGTCGCTACTGCTGCTGCTGCTCCTAAGGGAGGTTCTGGACTGGGTCTGCCGAGTTCGGCCCGAACTCGGTCCCAGGCCGAGTTCTGGCCGAACTCGGTCTGGCTCTTCCAGAAGTTGGCCGTCCAGTGCTGTTTGCCCGACACAGAGTTCTGGCCGAACTCTGTGTCGTCGGGGCTGATGCGGGAATTTGGATGAGTTTTCATCACTGGATCTAATCCAACGGTCCAGGTTGGTTGCGGGATTGGGGAGTTAAGTTGGGATTTCCCAACCCTAATTCATTACGTAATAACGCAACGTAACACAACTTGGAGAGAGGAAGGAGGCAAGAGTGCCATTGCAACTTCGGAAGAGAAGACGGAGGATTGAAGGTCGTTTTCGAAGGAGATCGTGTTCGGGTAATCTCTACTCGTCGTTCTCGCTCTTCGTAGCCTTGTAATCATTGTTCTTATCTCTGAGTGTTGTGGGGATCCGATTTGGATCGGAAGGAGTTTGTAGAGGGTGTAATTCTTCTATTCCATTAGTGGAGGCTTCTCAGGGTTGGACTCCGATCGTCCCGTGGTTTTTCCCGCAAGGGTTTTCCACGTCAAAAATTCTCTGTGTCTACGTGGATTGTTTTGTGTGATTGTTTTTTGGGTTCGTGCGTTGTATTGCTCGGTCCTCTCGCAGGTACTGTCCGGTTTGGGGAAAGATTTCCGCGCTTCTTTCCCAACAGAGTGGTATCAGAGCCAGGTTCTGGAATTCAGAAGGAGTGTCAGTAGTTGACAGAGAAACCAGAGAGGAGAGATGGACGCGAAGCCGGTACGCATGGTGAATCTTAATGGCACAAACTATCATTATTGGCGGAGCAAGATGAAGGATTTGCTGTTTGTCAAGAAGCTGCATCTACCCGTGTTTGCATCCGAGAAGCCCAGTGATAAATCCGAGGAGGACTGGACATTCGAGCATATACAGGTGTGTGGGTACATACGGCAGTTTGTTGATGAGAACGTGTACAACCACGTTGCCAATATTGAGCACGCGAAGACGTTGTGGGATAACCTGGAATCCTTGTATGCGAAGAAGACCGGGGTAAACAAGTTGTTCCTGATCCGGACGATGATGGGTCTGCGGTACAAGGATGGGGCGTCTATTTCGGATCACTTGAGTGAGTTCCAGGGCGTGGTTGACCAGCTATCTTCTATGGGAGTCAAGTTCGATGACGAAGTTCAGGGACTGTGGTTGCTGTGTACTCTGCCAAACTCGTGGGAGACCGTACGAGTATCTATGATCGTTTCTGCTCCAGAGGGCGTGGTCAGTCTAGAGTTTGCCAAGAGCGGGGTGTTGAATGAAGAGATGCGAAGACGTTCTCAGGGCACTTCATCCACATCCCACCACTCAGAGGCACTTGTTTCAGAGAGCCGCAGAAGGAGCAAAAGCAGGGGTCCAAGTGGTGGCAGAGACAAGAGCAAGGGAAAGTCCAAAGGTCGTTACGAGGACTCGGAGTGTTACCATTGTGGCAAGAAGGGCCATATCAAGCGGAACTGTTTCGTTTGGAAGAGAGAGAAGAAGGGCGACAAGGGGAAGCAAGAAGAGAACACTACAGCGGCGGCCTCGATGCATGGAGGCGATGTGATCGTCGTAGGTGATGAGGTCATTACTAACCTCGCCTGCGATGACAATTCTTGGCTGGTGGACTCAGGGGCTTCAGCACATGTATCTCACAACAGGGCACTATTTGCCACTTACACGACAGGCGACTGTGGCGTGTTGAAGATGGGCAACGGAGATGTGTCGAAGGCGGTTGCCGTTGGAGATGTGCATTTGAGAACGAAGACGGATGCGGTTCTTGTTCTCAAAGATGTTCGTCATGTCCCTGATATCCGTTTCAACCTGGTGTCGGTTGGAAGGTTGGATGACGAGGGATTCTTCGGTCTCTTCGGGAATAGTCAGTGGAAGCTTTCCAGGGGTTCGATGGTGATTGCCAGAGGAAGCAAGAAGTCCGGTCTCTACTATATGGAGGGGAGCGCACAGGGGGCACAGGAGGTGAACGCAGTCAGTGATGCGTCTACCGAGTTGTGGCACAGGCGGCTCGGCCATATCAGCGAGAAGGGGATGAGCTACTTGGTGAACAGGAAGGTAATTCCGGGGCTCAAGTCTACAAAGTTGGAGAAGTGCACGCACTGTTTAGCTGGGAAGCAAAATAGGGTGTCTTTCCAAAGTCACCCAAGTTCGAGGAAGCCGGCGTTGCTCGAGTTGATTCACTCGGATGTCTGCGGTCCTATGAAGGTAAAATCTCTTGGTGGTGCTTCTTACTTTGTAACCTTTATTGATGACTGTTCCAGGAAGGTTTGGGTCTATGCCTTAAAGACCAAGGATCAGGTGCTGCCTACTTTCAAGGAGTTTCAGGCCTCTGTTGAAAGGGAGACGGGCAAGAAGTTGTTGTGTGTTCGGTCCGACAATGGCGGCGAATACATCGGTCCCTTTGATGCGTATTGCAGAGAGCAGGGGATACGACACCAGAAGACTCCGCCAAAGACACCTCAGCTCAATGGTGTAGCGGAGCGCATGAACAGGACACTGATGGAGAGGGTGCGGTGTTTGCTGTCAGAAGCAAACTTGCCGGGCAGTTATTGGGGTGAGGCTCTTCTCACAGCTGCTTATGTTATTAATTTGTCTCCTAGTGCTCCTTTGCAGGGTGATGTGCCTGACAAAGTATGGTACGGCAAAGAGCCGTCATACAATCACCTGCGGGCGTTTGGTTGTAAGACCTTCGTGCATGTACCGAAGGACGAGAGGACCAAACTTGAGCCGAAGACGAGGCGATGCGTCTTTGTCGGCTACGGTCGGGATGAGTTTGGCTATAGACTCTACGACCCAGTGGAAGGAAAGCTCTACAGAAGCAGGGACGTGGTGTTCGTCGAGGATCAGACCATGACCAACACTCAGGATTCCGAGACGCCTTCTGAGGCTGAGGAATTGCCTGAGTTAGAGTCATTTCGTTTCGAGCAGTTTCCAGAGGACATCGCAGAGGATCCAGTTATGGGGGAGCCGGTACATGGAGTTGCTCCCAACCTTGATCATCAGCCTGCTGATGGTGGTCAGGGTGTCCCTCAGGAGGATGAGCATGCCGGGGAGGCAGTTCCTGAAGGGGAGGAGGCTGTTGGTATACAGCCAGCACCAGTGGCTCCACTGAGAAGGAGTGACAGGGATCGTCGACCATCTACGAGATACTCACCAGATGAGTATGTGCTATTGACTGACGGGGGAGAGCCCGAAAGTTTTGCAGAGGCTATGGAAGACGAACACAGGCATGAGTGGATGGAGGCTATGCAGGAGGAGATGAGTTCCTTGCACACCAATTCCACTTATGATCTGGTGCGGTTGCCAAAGGGCAAGAAGGCTTTGAAGAATCGATGGGTGTTCAGAGTGAAGCAGACGGATGATGCTACTCGCCCTCGATACAAAGCAAGGCTGGTAGTTAAAGGCTACGGTCAGCGGAAAGGCGTGGATTATGATGAGATCTTTTCGTCTGTCGTCAAGCATTCGTCTATTCGGGTGGTGCTAGCATTAGCAGCCAGTCTCGACTTGGAGGTCGAGCAGATGGATGTGAAGACGGCATTCCTCTACGGTGATCTTGAGGAGGAGTTGTACATGGAGCAGCCAGAGGGATTCTGTGAGAAGGGCAAGTCACATTTGGTCTGCCGGTTGAGGAAGAGCTTGTATGGTCTGAAGCAGGCTCCGAGGCAGTGGTACAGGAAGTTCGAGTCGTTTATGGGGGAGCATGGTTATGCACGGACGACGTCGGACCATTGTGCATTTGTGAAATATTTTGCTGAGGATGATTTCATCATTTTATTGCTCTATGTTGATGATATGCTATTAGTGGGTCGGAATGCCACTAGGATAGCGGAACTGAAGCGCCAACTGGGCGCGGCCTTCTCTATGAAGGATTTGGGCGCAGTGAAGACTATTCTTGGGATGGAGATCAGCCGAGAAAGAGAGTCCAAGCTGCTACACTTGTCCCAAACGAAGTACATTCACCGGGTACTTCAGCGTTTCGGGATGGACGGGTCGAAGAAAGTGAGTTCCCCCCTCGCGGCTCACTTTAAGTTCACTGAGGAGCAGTGTCCATCTACCGAGGACGAAAAGGAAGATATGGAGCGGGTTCCATATGCTTCAGCTGTGGGGAGCCTGATGTATGCCATGGTGTGTACGAGGCCAGATATTGCTCATGCAGTTGGTACGGTTAGCAGGTATCTTTCAAATCCTGGAAGGGTACATTGGAGTGCGGTCAAGTGGATTCTACGATATCTTCAGGGCACTGCTGGTTGGAGACTTTCCTTTGGTGGTGACGAGCCGAAGCTGGTTGGGTATACCGACGCTGATATGGCTGGAGATGTAGACACGAGGCGATCGACTTCGGGCTACGTGATGATGTTTGCGGGAGGAGCGGTGTCGTGGCAGTCGCGGTTGCAGAAGTGTGTTGCCTTGTCGACGACAGAGGCAGAGTACATTGCGGCGACAGAGGCTTGCAAGGAGCTGTTGTGGATGAAGAAGCTGCTGCAGGAAATGGGACTGAAGCAAGAGCAGTATACTTTGCTTTGCGACAGTCAGAGTGCTATCCACCTTGTGAAGAATCAGAAGTTTCATAGCCGGTCCAAGCACATCGAGACTCGGTATCATTGGATACGGGATGTGGTTGAGAAGAAGGACGCGGAGCTTGAGAAGGTTCATACAGATGACAACGGAGCTGATATGTTCACGAAAATTCTACCAAGGGGGAAGTTTGAGTACTGCAGGCAGATCGTCGGGATGACGACATCCTCCCCATAGTTGTGAAGGGGGAGATTTGTTGGAGTGGGTGGGGTTCCCAACCTATGTGGAGAAGATCCCGGAGTGCGACGAGCGCCGTTCGATGTCGAAGAAGCTCGGGAAGTAGGCGACGCGGAGTCGCTACTGCTGCTGCTGCTCCTAAGGGAGGTTCTGGACTGGGTCTGCCGAGTTCGGCCCGAACTCGGTCTGGCTCTTCCAGAAGTTGGCCGTCCAGTACTGTTTGCCCGACACAGAGTTCTGGCCGAACTCTGTGTCGTCGGGGCTGATGCGGGAATTTGGATGAGTTTTCATCACTGGATCTAATCCAACGGTCCAGGTTGGTTGCGGGATTGGGGAGTTAAGTTGGGATTTCCCAACCCTAATTCATTACGTAATAACGCAACGTAACACAACTTGGAGAGAGGAAGGAGGCAAGAGTGCCATTGCAACTTCGGGAGAGAAGACGGAGGATTGAAGGTCGTTTTCGAAGGAGATCGTGTTCGGGTAATCTCTACTCGTCGTTCTCGCTCTTCGTAGCCTTGTAATCATTGTTCTTATCTCTGAGTGTTGTGGGGATCCGATTTGGATCGGGAGGAGTTTGTAGAGGGTGTAATTCTTCTATTCCATTAGTGGAGGCTTCTCAGGGTTGGACTCCGATCGTCCCGTGGTTTTTCCCGCAAGGGTTTTCCACGTCAAAAATTCTCTGTGTCTGCGTGGATTGTTTTGTGTGATTGTTTTTTGGGTTCGTGCGTTGTATTGCTCGGTCCTCTCGCAGGTACTCTCCGGTTTGGGGAAAGGTTTCCGCGCTTCTTTCCCAACATACACGATGTGTAAGGTAGATCAACAAAGAATTCCCTTAGCATTATTTCTAATCTAAGTGTCAATTACTTTTAATATTATATGGACATTTACTTAAACTTGCTTCTATGCTAGTCCCATACAATCATACAGGATCTACATGCTAAGGTAACAGACACTGATTACAAATAGTTCATAAAAAAAGTTAAGCCCATAAAACTTACAATAACCAAAATAAATAACTATGCAATCATATAATAGAAGCCAATAACGTTATTCAGGACTTATGTCGACATCCGACCACTCAATAGTGAAGTCAGATCTATGCTAAGAAGCATGGGCATTACAAAAGTTGGTGTCATGTATTGTGTTCACATCGGACAGAAGATGGACACTCCAAAATGCACTAGGAAACACCAAAGTTGAATTTTTCTATATCATAGTGTTAAATTTATTCCCCATGTAACATAAGCAAAGAATGACCATTACTCAAGTACGCATGTTCAAAACTAACAAAATGATTGGATAATTATATTGCATCCTATACCTCACAAATGAGATCAGATCTATGCTAAGAAGCATGGATTCTCCAAAATTGGTGTCTTGTTCGGGTTGTGTTGGTGTCTAGACATATTTATTACAATAAGACTTGCTGGAAACTCAGTTACTCTTTAGTGGTTCTTTAACCTTTATACAATTTCTTTAACGAACAAATCTTGACATACCTGAGCACCTTTCCTCCAATCACTTTTCTCAATCTCAGGCAGCATATGCTCAGAATATCTTCCTGTTCAATATGGACAGGGATCCTCAAGACTGGAAAAAAGAGAAAGTACATATTCAACAAAATGAGAAATGCAAGCTAGTGGTTGCGAATATATTAGATCTTGGTATATGTTTCCAGAGTACAGTTTGCATTGACTAGTATAAAAGAGATCATTCGTGTAATCAAACTACGTTTAGTTCAATAAATTTAGCAGGATTACCAGTTAATAAAGATGATATTTGTTTCCATCAGATAACTATATACATAGAGTTTGGGTTACCACTTCCTGTGCAGGCAAGTTACTGCTGTCAGTTGGGGGTTTTGTTTTGTGTGTGCACAGGAAACGAATATGATTCTGTGCATTAGCAGTAGGAATAGGACCCTCCTATATGTCAGTAACTATGTTCCCTACTGTTGTGTGTATAGAAAACGAATATGATTCTACGCATTTACCTATGTTCCCTACTACCTCTATATGGCATATTGCTCTCTATTGTAATACTCTAGTGTACAGAAAATGAATATGATTCTATGCAATTACCTATGTTCCCTGCTGCCTCTATATTGCTCTATATTGTAGTACTCTACAGGAAACCCCCAATCTCTAGTTTTATAATGAACAATGATCAGCATAAATCATAACAATCCACCACTATACAATGTTATTTCAGAATTTTTATCACCACTCATCAACATGTATTCCAAGGATCACCGTCAATACATCCCACCTCTAATGATTGGCTAACAATCAACACAAGCAACTTTACTTCTAACTCAAAAAAATTGTACAAGTTTCAGAAGTTTCAAAAAATTTGGCGCAATTTTCTAATGCTCAATCATGCCGCGTATCAAATCAATGTCGCATATCTAAGAGAAACTCATAATGCACAGTTTTTCCCCAAATTAGGATACACAGCTATGAACACATTGATCCTTATACATATTACTGCTATCGTCTGATGCTACATATTACTCCTATATATTACTGCTACATATTACTGTCAGTTTACCCATTGTCCTCAAAATTGCTACATATTACTGCTATCATATTATGATGTTGCCTGTTTATAAAAGAATTGGTGGCCGGCAAGGCACTACGAGGGCTAAGGGAGGAGGAGTTTACCTATATACACAGGTTCTCAAAACTGCTACATTGTTTACTGCCTGTTTACTGCTATCACATTAACAAGTTCAGTATTTCGAAAAATTTAGCGACATTGGAAGGTTCAAAATTTGGGAAATGTTTGGAAATGGAAAGGAAGAAATATTTACAAATATATACCTACAAAAAGGTTTCTTTTTTTGCATGTATACCTTCTAGAATATGCAAAATTTTATGGATATCCTAATTTTTTTGATTACATGTATATTCCTAAAAATGTTACTTTTTTGCATTTCTGTAGTATACATAGGGGATGATGATTTGCCCGGGGCATTTTAAGATTTTGTGGATGTCTAGATGAATCCTTCTCTTCCGTTCATCTCTGTTAATGTCGTCTATTGTATAACTACCATTTCTTTATATTACCTGGGTCAATGTTCTCTCTGTACTACCTGCGTTGTTGCAATTTCATAACACGATATTACCAATAGTCAGCATCAGATTTGTAATCTTTTAAAGTCAGGTGGCCCTTTTCTTCTTCTGCAGTTCTTTTATAGTGGCAAGGCCACGATTGCAGTCATATAATAGCCTGCAGAGAAATAAGTGGTAGAGACATGACTTTACTCCTGCGGTTGGCTTCACACAGAAGTTGATTGTTTTTAGCATATTGGGTTCATTTATTTTATAGTGAGCTTGTTGGGTTTGATTTGAAATTGGATAACTATTCGTTGGACAAAGTGATGCTTGCTTTGGCATTTCCTTCTTGAATATTTAATGGAAAGAGTATCTGAAAGGCTGATATGAGCCTCTATTATATTTTCTATTTAGGTATTCTTTGATAACCAAATATATTTAGCTTATTTGCCTTTCTTTCTATTTCCCTTTTAACTAAAAATGTGGGGATAATCTGAAGACAATATAAAACTCCACTCAACTTTTTTTTTTTCAATTGAATTACTTTTGGGTGTAACACACCGGTTCTCAAAACACATTCTCCTATGATTTTATTGCATTCAGCATCAGTTCTTTTAGTTTGTAATGTACTAATCAGAAGTTCAACGGTCTGCATTATATTCAATGGATGGAGTATTTAGATCAACTTAGTATGTAATGCTCCAACCATATTTTTTAGCTTTGAAGTTCAACAGTTTGTATACTCATTTAATTTCATGCATTTTCAGTGAATCATTCTTTGATCAAAATCGAGCTACATTCCCATGACGACACATAGACGCAACCAAAATAATAGAGAAGCTATGCCTACCGTTACCGAGGAAGAGGGGAAAGTAGGTGCAAACACTGTCATGGTCGATCCTCCATTGAATTGGCCAACTTCTACTATTACTGAGGAGCAGGAGCAAAGAGGAGCATTGTTTGACAATAACGACAATTAGAAGATCAAATTACAGGTAATAATAATCGTAACATTAAGCATATTTGTGATATTCATATCATTGAAGTTAAACTTCATGGGTTTTAATATTGTAGTGCATTGATTATTTTCTGTTGACCTATGTGATACTTAGACCCGAATACTAGCCAGGAGGAGCAGAGACGAGTCCGTGGCCCCACTTTAATGCATAGTGGATGGGCTGAAGATGGTGGTATTCTAGAAATTCAAGTGAATAATCTTGGCCAACCAATTGAGAAAACATGTTCTAGACTTGCTTCAAATTTAGGGGTTCTAGCATGAAATGGTCACCTAGCACCTTTAACTTACCTTGATTGGAGACATGTACCAGACATTGGGAAGGACGCAATTTGGACTCATATTAAGGTGAAATGTATGAATAGCCACCTAGCAATATTAATTACCTTCTTTCATAATTTACACATGTGAATTATTAGATGACTTTTGTTATTAACATTTTATTTAAATAGGAAAATACAAATGCCATAGATCATATGAGGAAATTTATGATGGCGTCTGTCTGAAGAAAATGGAAGGAGTAGAAAGCTCAAGTACAGCGTCATGGTTATACTATATATAAGACGAATGAGGAACGGTTGAAGCATTGTCCCCCAAGGGTCGAGAAAAGTCAGTGGCCAAGACTCGTCTACTATTGGGATTCTGACCAGAAAGGTATATTTGTATTTATGAAAGCATTGGTTTTTAGTTTATCACAGTATTTGATTTTATATTTGTATTTTCCTTGTACTAGGCTAAAAGTGCAAAGAATAAAGCCATTCGTGAGAAGTTGACAACACCACACACATCTGGTAGAACTCCTCATGCTGAAGTTAGAAATAAGGTAGAACAAATTTATTTTCATTTATTAGTTCATTCATTTTTTTAGTGTGCCCATAAAGCAAATTTATTAGTATAATATAACACGTTGATACTTTGTACTTATAGCTGGCTAAATCCTTTAGATACGAGCCAACTCTTAGGATGGTATATAAGGAGACACATTCAACTAAGGGAAAAGGGCTAGTAAATGAAATAGCAGCTAAAGCGATTGTATGATGTTACTCCTAATTTTATTTTTTATTATTTATACTTCTTATATGTTTACCTAAACTGTAGTTATGTTTATATGAACTTGAGTTGATTTTGCAGCAAGAGATGGATGAAATAGAAGTGCAAAATCCAGAGACCGGTGTTGCATGAGACGACATATATGGGCAAGTTATGGGACGTGATAGGCATGGTCGTGTGGGGACATGGGCTTGGTGCCACCCCGACTATGGTATTTGGACCATCGTATAAATTGTCCCAGGATGAAAGAAGGGAGATTGAGACACAACATCAACAAGAATTGGAGAAGCTGCGACGTGAAATGGAGGCTGAAAATGAGAGGGATCGACGTGAGATGATGGCTGAAAATGAGAGAAAACAAACTGAAATGAAAGAGCAGATAGAACTCCAGATGCAAGAAAAGTTATTTGTTGTGGAATCTCGGATGAGTGATCGAATGGAAGCACAAAAACGGAATTTACTTGAGAGTCATATGCGTGATATGGGTAATTTCTCACAATCTCCACGAGATGTATCTTCTGGCATAGAATAGGTTAGAATTTATCAGTTATTAGATGTACATGAGCTAAATTTATTTTATGGATTGCATGTAACATTTTCTCGTACTTATGATGTTAGTTTTTTATAACAATTTTGAGCCAATCACATCACTACCAATATTGCATCAGATGACGTGTTTCCAATCAGAGGTTCAATAATCCACAACCTACAAAGCAAACACAACTGCAACCACCAAAGCAGGCGCAACTGCAACGACCAAAGCAGGTGCAACCACACACCATACCACGATCTCAGCTTCGAAACTATTGTGAGGTTAAATTTTTTTTGATCTCTCCTCTATTATGGTGATGAGCTATTAAGATTTTTTTATCTCGTTACATGCTAGAGTTGTTTGTTAATAGTTTGATGAGTGATTATAAATTAAGATGGTTAATGTGATATTTTCATCAGTGTTGCATATATATATATATATATATATATATATATATATATATATATATATATATATATATATATGAAGTAGTCTGCAGACTCTGCACTTGCCTCTACAGTTTGTTAAGCGTAAATAGGTTTTACCTACACATGTCATTTCATAAATGTAATAGTATGAATAATTTCATAAAGTTTAGTATGCAGACTCTGCACTTGTATGTACAACATGGTATCTTAATCAGAAAACAATCTTAAATCACTCAATATTAGTTGAACTTATAAAAAAAGTTGTTCTAGATCAAAAGATACCCATTTTCCAGCTTCCTTATTTTTGGTTACTTATTTTTGTTCTTGTGTCCATTAATTCAGGATCTTATGGCTATAAAGAGGGTGAGAAAGAACTAATTAGTAGGATGAGAAAGTCAACTTGCACTATAAGTCTTAAAAAAACATTCATTTTTGACTTATAGTCCTAATTTTAATAGTTCTATTTTCTTTTTTACAGGTTCTGATCTACATGGTTAATTCACTTATGTGTTGCGTTCATGAAGATTGTCTAATTATTTTAGTTTGAATGAACTATAGTATTTGGGAGGATGAGTAAAGATATATAGACTTTTGATACAGACAATATTTTGATTTACAATGATTTTATATTAATATTTTGGACGATTGTTTGGTTGTGGATGCATTTACATATTCGTGATGATATTTAAAATTTTATATCAAATGGTATTTGTGCACGTCTCTATCATGTGTTCATGGTAGATACTTTTGACAAATTTCGTAACAAATTCGTTAGAAAAAACGTTGGAAAATTAGTTAAATTATCGACGAGTTTGTTAAATTGTCACACATAAGGACAAATTCCAACGTTTTGGGTAGTTGTTGGCAAACTGGTTAAATTTACGACGTGCTTGGTAAAATGTTGGAAAAGTGGCATCAAAAAATTATCGTTCCCAACTATTTGGAAAAAGTTAGGAAAACAAAACCCAATGACTATTGAGAAAGGTTGGCAATACGAAACCTCACTACCAAAATAAGTCATATTACCGACGAAATTAGCGACGCCTATGGAAAACGTCGCTAACATGAAGGACATTAGCGACACATAAGTAAAACGTCGCAGGACGTCACTGTTAGCGACGATCAGAGACGTCCTGCGACGTCTTTTAAGTAAAAAAAAATAACGTTGCTGATAAGTCAGTGAACGTCGATAATTTGGCTAGAAATAGCGACGTTTACCGACGTATATGGTATGACGTTGCTAAGAGCAAACAATAGCGATGTTTACCGACGTCTTATAGTGACGTCGCTAAGTTAAAAATATAGGTCATTTCAGTTTTCACTCCCCCACATTATTTCGAAACCCCATTTGAGTTTTCATTCCACCGAAGACCTCCGGACCTCCCCCCCTCGACGACCCTCCCCCTCGGCCCCCGACCCTCCCCCTTCGGCTCGGCGACCCTGCTTCCCCCTCGGCGACCCTCCCCCCTCGGCCCCCGACCCTCCACCCTCGGCTTGGCGACCCTGCTCCCCTCCATCTCCAGCTCCCTCCGTCTCCAACTCCCCACCGGCGACCCCCTCCCCCTTCGACGACCCGCTCCTCCCCGACTAGGTAAATCCTAACCCTCTTTCGGACACGACACTTTGACACAGTACACTTTGACACAGGACACGACTGGTTAATTAGTTAATTAACCAGGACACAGGACACTTTGTTGACACACGACGCTTTAATTTCTTTAAATTTTAGTTATAATTTGAGTTAATTAGTTAATTATGTTGACACAGGACACTTTGTTGCTTTAATTTCAGTTATAATTAGTTAATTATGTTGTATGAGTGTGTGTTCAAGTAGGGGAAAGCAACAAGTCTGAGTGTGAGAGTGTTATTGTATGAGAGTGGCTTGTGTATGTAAAAGTGAGTGAAGAATGCAGCAAGTGTGTAGGCTGCCTGTGGCATTAGCATTATAAGGAGGGCAAGGCTTGGTTTGTGCAGGATTATTGGTGTATAGGAGAGGGTCATATTAGGGAATTTTGAGATGGGCACTTGGTTTACCTATATAGGAAAGGTAAGGTATTCCTATAAGTATTAGCTATAGCTATATATGTTTCACTTAACAAAATGCCTGAAATTGGCTTTTGAAAGAAAACGAGAAAAAGTACAAAAAGTACAAATTGTTCTGGGAAGTATTGCTATGGAAGTCTGATCTGAAGACGATCACTTTGTTCCTTGGACCATACGATGATGATGAAGATCACTGCCAGAAGATGAACAGTCGGAAGAACTAAGTCACCAGAAAGGTATCGACGCACTTGGACACTGATGGCGAGGTCGAATGCTTTCCTGCTTTGCTTCACCCTGTTCTGGAAGAGGTTGAAGAAGAATACTCTGGAAAATCAAAGTCTCTGGGCTCTGATCTCTATGTATTCTCTCCTATCTCTCTGTGTGTCTGTTATGAGAAAAATAAGTCTATTTATAGACTTGGCTTTTTGTGCGTAAAACTCAGCAATAATCCTGTCTTTACGCTAGTAACTGCCACCCATGACTGAAGTCATCCTCTACACACGTTGACACGTGTCCCATTATTTCAATAAGAATAGGATGCACGTACACACGTTCTTCGAGATATGTGGCATGAAAGCCACGTAGGCAAACCACGTTCCAAAGTAGTCAGGAAGGATCGGGCGTAAAAATAATCCAAATATACTCTGAGCGTAAAGTAGTAGACTAGGCGTAAAATAGCCCTAAAATGGACTTCTCGCGTAAAGTGGTTGATAAAACAACCTTGAGCGTAAAAGTAGCCCAAATAAACTTTATACACACGTCAACTTTGAGCGTAAAAAGCTCATATAGTATTCATGCGTAAAAGAAGCCATCTTGTGAGCGTAAAATAGCTCAGTCCACATACTAAACGACAATATTGGTTTCTGTGTAAAACAAATCCCTTCGAATCCTGTGTTATACGCTGTCAGTAGATCTTTATGTCAGACCCATTATTACATTGCATTAAATGCATGATTTGACAGCCTGTCCCTAGTGTAAAGTAGTTGATCTGTCTCTGGCGTAAAGTAGCTGACTTGTCTCTGGCGTAAAGTAGCTGACTTATCTCTGGCGTAAAGTAGCTGACCTGTCCCTGGCGTAAAACAGCTCGTTTGAGAGTAAAGCTCTATCTCTTTGACTCAGTTTATGAAGCACTTTTTACGCTCCTACAAGACCCCCTTCAAAGTTTTCAAATATTTTCAAAATTTGAAATACTTTGAACAGAAGCGTAAAATTCGGGTTTTGACCAGTCAGTGTAAAGTTTGGGATATCCGTAAAAATAGGGATTTTCAACAGTCGGCGTAAAAATAGGGATTTCAACAGTCGGCGTAAAAAAATAGGGAATTTGAACCGATTCAAAATCTCTATAAATAGAGCTTTTCGAATTCGATAAAGACTTTACTTGTCTCTCTGCAATCCCAAATCTCTTTGCCTCCCTTACTTCGAAATCTCTCTCACTTCAACTCGATGGCTCCCAAGAAGACCGTCGCCGGCAGCAAGGGGAAGAAACCCGCCGTCGATTCTTCATCGGCCGACCGTGCACAAACTCCCATTCGGTCATCGACGCCACTCCGACAATCCAATCCCGCCATAGCTCCACCTATGATGGGTAAAAACCCTATTTTTCGGTCGAAAAACTCATCGGAGAAGAAGAAGACAACCCAAACTTTCAGATTTCATGTCCACGTCATTCGTGTTAGCGTAGAAACTGAAATAACAAAATACGCCCACGTTATACGTGTCAGCGTAAAAAGTTAAGAAATACGCCCACGTTATACGTGTCAGCGTAAAATTCGAATTACGCTCATGTTTACTCATGCCAGCGTAAAATTTAAGAAATACGCCCACGTTATACGTGTCAGCGTAAAATTTAAATTACGCTCATGTCTACTCATGCCAGCGTAAAATTTTCAAATACGCTCACATCAGCATGTGCTAGCGTAAAATAAAAACAAAGACCTTTTTTACACTTTAAATTTTTTAATCAATTTTAGTAAGCGTAAAAGTCAATGTCTTTACTTCAAATTAGATTTTTCACTAACTTGATCTTTGTTTTCCTTTTGTCAGTGGATTTGCAAGCTCATCCTCTTGAAGAAGTTTTTGGCTCATCAGCAGGCATGGTGGGCTCGAACTATCTAGAGGATTTATCTCATGTCAAATTTTCTCAATCGAACCCCGAATACCCTGCAGCGAGAGCACAGCTGATATATGCTCAAGGAGATAGGATGTTGTTATCCATGACCGACGGGGAAGTACTGGTGTCACTGGACAATCAACAATTCCTGAAGCCGACTTTCTTATTTGGGGATGCGATAGATTACAAATCGCAAACTCATCCCAAAAAGGAGGCTTGGGTATTTAGATCTGGAGAAAGGGTAATGTATCTCCCTGACATGGACAGGGATTACCCTCTATCTGCTTTCGTCCATGCTAGCCATCACCGTCAAATGCTGTGGAATTTGACTCCCAATAGCTATGGTAGACCGGGCAGGATCATTTTCAGAAGAGAGAGAGCAAATGACATGGGTTATCACATTAGCACTCCTTGTGGTGGTGTCATTCCATTTTCTGGTCTATTTCTCGGGTTTACACCGAGCGAGGACTCATCTCTCATCCAGCCGGTACAGATTCCCATGTCCATAAATAAATTCATAAGGGAAGGAGTCTTATATCCTCAGACCAACCCTAGGCTGACAGGGTGGCTGACCCCTTACAGTAGTAACTGGATTCAGATCAGTAATTGGGTCATGAAGCACTTTAAAACAGAATTAGACGATATTGGTCTGTATGAAGCGGTGGCCTCTACCAGTTATGGCATTCCACCGAACAACAACTTGTTCCTGGCTTTACTGGAGTTGTATATGAGTTCAACAGGAACTTTTGCAACTCCTCACGACGAAATGGGTCTTTCTCTGCATGAGATGCAAGTCATCTCGAAGCTGCCGATGGGCGAATTCCCTTATGAAGAATACATTCCTTCCAATCGGGAACTAGCAGAAGTTCGAAAGAAGACCCCTGAATTGGTGCAAGTCTATGAAGAACTTATGTGCCATTATTTGATTTGCACCAGTATGTACGAAACTGGGTCACATTTGGCATACATAACCAAATGGACAACCTATCTATTTTACCATGAAAATAGAGTGTCCAAGACTGAGAAGAGCAGGTTTCGAGAAGACAAAACTCAAACCATTAAAGCTTGCTCAATAATTCCTGCAGATGTCATCCAAGAGTTGATGGCCTCGCAAAAAGCTCGCGACCAATATCTGTCTACCAAAACCGGAGACATCCCTGCGGGGACTGAGGCTTTAAGCTACCTGAGGCAGGGTAGTCAGAAGATGTCAAAAAAGGCATTGCTGGCAGGCTTCCTATCCTTATGGCTACGAAGATGGGTCGTACCAGGGATCAGTACCGTAGACAGGATTCACCGCAACGTATTATGTCCAGCGGTACGTTTAGTATTCAAAAACAGAATCAACCTGCTGTCGGCAATGGTATGCCGAATAAATGCAGGTCTACGGATTTTTGGTGAAGAGCTGATTAATAATGCTCCTCACCGAGACAATTTTCCAAGGGTGGAGCTACCATACACCTATCTGATGGGTTGGTTACTACGCCACAATTGCAATTTGCTGCCACCAGGCCCTGAGGATGAAGCGAGGATTTTCCTCCAAAAATTTAGCAAATCCACATGGAAAGCTACAACGGTGGCAGACACCCGAGCAGCATTAAATTATTCTCACGGCTGGAATTTCTTCTGCACAAGGCCACCAGTTCCAGCCGACTGCCTTGGCGTGCAATTCGAAGATAGAGTAGATAAATCAGCTTTATTGCCAAGATCTGTCTTCCGATGGCTAGTGTACATCGGACCCTCCCATCTGATGTACATGAATGAAGATAACTGCGCGTTTGAACCTTATCTACCAAGTAGGTTCGCTCGCCAGTTTGGATATGGCCAACTTCACGTTGGCAATCCTTCCACCAGCTTCTATCATTATGGAAAGCTAATTGACGGTGCACGAGGATGGAGATACTTCGGCACTGGATGTACTGGTGCTAGGTTCAACATATCTACAACCACTAGTACAACTGAGCTACGTATACTTCACTCGTATGCTCGTTTTTATTCATCCATTCGCTCCTTCGATTATAGCATGCAAGGAAGTCTGCGATGGGCCCAGGAGGGAAATGTTGAAGAACCCATCAGAATAACTCCTGATGTACCAGAAAATACTACTGCTATAGATGAATTTCTGGCAGTAATTCCTAGAGGAGCTGGGGAGATAGCTGCGGGACCAATAGTTATTGGAAAAACCCGCAAACGAAAGCAGACTACAGCTACCACTCTTCCAGTGAAGTCTCCTGAGAAGAAGAAGAAGACTACTACTAAAGGGCCTTCCAAACCCCGAGTCTTTACTCCAGAAGATGACTTCTCGGTCGAAGAGGATCAACCTGTTGCTTCCTCTTCAGTCCATCCGGGAGAAGGGTCTTCAACACCTCAACCAGCAGCAGCACCAGAAGTTGTAAAACTTTTGTCTCCTGGACGCCTTAGTACTTCACTTCATTTAACCTTACAAAAGGCACAAATGGTTGAAGGCGTCGCTCTAGAGCATATCCCATTAGATGAACCATCTCTTGATCTTGATGATGATGATTGGAATGGGGATTATGACACGTACTTGGAACGTACCACACCTACTCCAGGTAAATATAATTTATACAAAATTCATATAAAACTATGACGTTTGTATATTAACTTATTTTGTTTAATTTTTTGTAGGTGTTATCATTCCCCCGAAGGTTATGGCTCCTCCTCCTCCTCCAGAAAATATTTATGAGGAAAATGAAGAATCTGAGGAAGAGGCTTCTTCTTCCGAAGAGGAAGATGTTCAAGAAGAAGTATCGCGAGAACCTGAAGTGGAGTTCCGAGAAGAATATCCTCCATCACTGGAGGTACAACCAGAACCAGAAATACAGGCTCCCTTAGAAGTGTCTTCTTCCGTTGAGGGTGAGGATAAGGGGGAAACTACAGTAGATCTTACTGTAGATAATGAAGAGGCTACTGAGGAAGAAGAGCAAACTGCAGAAAAACTAACTGCAGATCAAGAAATAGCTGCTAAAGAAGGAACTGATCTCAATGAAGAGATTGAAGTATTTCCAGAATTTGAACAGCCAGAAACCCAAGAAGGTGATGAAGGCATAATCAAATCTACTGAAACTGGAAATGTCGTGATAGCACCCTCAGCTATTACTACTGATCCTGTAGAAGTTCCGGAAGAGAGTATGCCTGAACTTGAGTCATCTGCCACCACCGTCATTCTACCCACATCTATCACCGCCACCGGAACTCTAGTAGTTTCAGCTCCAAAAATAGCTGGAGTAACAAACATTAAAGACATTGTTCCCAAAGCTGCTGGGAACCAGTTAAGTATGGTAGCAGCAACAACAACGGCTTCATCTCAACCTGCTATCCGAGCAACTACATCTGCAAGTGTTGAAGACACAATCCCTGAAGCTCTTAGGGATCAACTGGCTGTGACAAAAGCAACAACAACGGCTTCATCTCAATCTGCTGTCATACCAACAGTATCTGTTCCTAGTCTCCAAAGAAGAGACTTAGTAGATATTGCCGCGACGCCAAGTTCAAGCATAGAAATGAATCTCCTA
Source organism: Iris pallida (assembly GCA_029216955.1). NCBI lineage: Eukaryota > Viridiplantae > Streptophyta > Magnoliopsida > Asparagales > Iridaceae > Iris > Iris pallida. The sequence goes on along the minus strand of JANAVB010039837.1, from coordinate 244,030 downwards.
GTTGAGATTCATACCGACACTTTATATAAAAATTTGGCAACCCTAATCAAGATGGTCCTGAATAAGAGCCTTAATTATGAGAGCTTGAAGACGTCTATGGCTCTTACCATCAGGAACGTTGCTATGTTCAATGATACGGGAAGAGCAGCAACACTAGAGAAAATTGTGGAGGGTCTTGAACAGCCCATCAGAGAGTATCTTAAGCTGTCAAGCGAGACTGTTGAAAGTCTCATACAAGAAGAGTATGACGCCTTAACGGCTGATTATCTTAAACGGGAGACAAGATATAATGAAGCTCTCCATGATTATAGTATAAAGGTTGCCAAAGAGAAAGCCTTTTTATCTGGAATACAGCCCGAGCTGGATGGTCATAGAGCAGCCTATGATGCCTTAAACCAGGAGATTCAGCAGCAGAATAATAAAATCCAAGAAGTTGAGGCTGAATTGGCTCGCTTAAAGGCAGAGAGGGAACAGATGATCGTTGCTCGGAATCAGCACCTTGCTCAGGGCTCTATTTTAGAAGAACAAGCCTACGGAGCTGAATCAACTATCAAGACCCTTGATGAAGCCAAGGATAATCTGATAATCAGCTTCGCTGGACTTTCTAATCTTTGTACTACCGAAGCTCGACATGCTGAAGCGACCAAGAAGGTATTGAGCTCTCGTGATAGGCGTCTAGCCGAACTCCAAAAATTGCTGAAAGATATATCTGCTCTGCTGTAGGCAAATAAGGAGCTTTTGTAACCTTTTATCTTATCCAAAAAAATGAATAAAATATTTGTTTTATGATCCTATCGTTTATTTTGCAATTAAATAATAGGCATGAGATAGAAAATACTTATCAGAGGTAATATGGACATGATAAGTCTTCGAAACTCAATCAACTGTATCTATCCAGAGGTAATATGGACATGATAGATAATAAAATCTCGTTTTCTGTTTCGAGTATACAGTACTATCAGAGGTAATATGGACATGACAGATCGTAACAACTCAAAGAAAATAGATTAATATATATTCAGAGGTCAAATGAACATGATAGATAGGACAACAAGCAGACTTAATATTTATTCAGAGGTCATAAAAACATGATGAATAACAAATCCAACTTTTTTAATCAACAGATTAAAATTTTCTTCTAAGGAGACAAATAATCAGCTTAACCAAACATTGGTAGCTGGGGAATAAGAAGACATATGTCATTGCTAATATCGATGAAAGAATGAATGAACCAGCATTTCTTTTGGAAAACGAAAGGTCAATTCAATTCCATAATTAAATGAATGAATCTGATATAATGAATGGACAGATCTTTTCGGGAATGAAAAGTTGTTTTCAATTTCCAAGACCGGTTCATTAATAGCTCTCTCCTATAAATAGATGAGAACTTTTTGTGAAGTTTCATTCTCGTTTCCACTCCTCTATTGAAAATGTCTTCCAAGGACGTGCAGCAAAAGAATGAAGTCACCATGAATGAAGGTTGAGGACGTCATCGAGACGCGCCCCGTTAAGCCAATTGTGTCAGGCCCAACCGAAATAGGCGAAAGCTCCTCTACGCCCAAGCCAACACAAGACATCCTCGCTTTCTTAGTAGAGCCAGGAAAAACTCCTAAAGGAGAGGCACTGAGGATGGCTGCCTGCAAGTTTTTTATGAACTCAGGCAATGATGTCTTCGATACATTGGCTGACTATGTATTTGATAAGGAAGGCAGTGGTCCTCGTCCTTAATCCTTTGTTCTGAATAAAAATAATAATAAAAGAGATTTTATTTTCATTCTGTCTTTTTTTTATACATAGTACTTCTTAAGAAATTTACCATTGATCGGCATCATGAGTAGATCTCCATTGGGCTTTGATAACCGATAGGCGCCATTGGAAAACACGGTCTCAATTACATAAGGGCCTTCCCATTTTGCTTGGAATTTCCCTTTGCTTTTATGAGTCATCACCATCGGTCTTCGAACAGCTAATACCAGCTCGCCAACCTTGAATACCCTCTCTTTAACTTTACAATTGAAAGTTCGAGATATACGGGCTTGATATAGCTTAATATGTTATTGTGCTTGAAGACGCTTCTCATCCAATCCTTCAAGTTCTTGGAGTCGTAAGCGATCATTATTCTCTATAGTTATCTCATTAGCAATGGCTATCCGAAGAGATAGAATCTGGATTTCCAATGGAAGGACAGCCTCACATCCATAAACCAGTAAAAATGGTGTAAAACCAGTAGGAGTTCGGACCGTTGTTCGATAAGCCCATAAACATTCTCCAAGTTTCTCATTCCAATCACGTTTATTAGAAGAGACAAACTTTTTGAGAAGTTTGATGATCGTCTTGTTGAAAGCTTCGGCTAAACCATTAGCAGCTGGATTATAAGCCGTAGAAGCCAGATTTTGAATTCGATTCTTATCACAGAACCGATAAAATGCCTGACTGGCAAATTGTGGTCCATTGTCATGAATTATTCGTCGAGGAATCCCGAAGCGATAAATGACATGGTGTTTAATGAAGCTAATCACATTAGATGTTTTTACTTCAACAAGGGGAACTGCTTCTGCCCACTTAGAAAAGTAATCGGTTATAGTCAATATAAACCGATGTCCTTTAACAGAAGGAGGGTTAATCGGACCAATGATATCCATATCCCAAGCTTCGAAGGGCCAAGAGGCTGCTGTAGGATGTAGGAATTCAGCCGGTTGATGAATAAAATCAGCATGAATTTGACATGCTTTACACCTTTTGGCATAGTCTACAGCGTCTGCTATCATAGAAGGCCAATAATACCCCATTCTTCGAATGCGGTCTTGTAATTTCGGACCTGGTTGATGAGCACCTCAAACACCATCATGAGCTTCTCAGAGTGTTTGTTTGGCTTCACTTTCTGAGAGACAACGCAGCAAGAGTCCATCATATGAATGACGATATAACGTATGTAAAGATGAATCATAATAGAATCGAAATGATCGTCTTTTAATCGATGCAGCTTCTTTTGGATCTTCAGGTAAAATCCCATGAACCGCATAGTCAATGAACGGACTTCTCCAATCCCTCTGCTGGGAACTTGACTCTGTAGTATAACTCTGTTCAATATACAGATTATTTTTGACACAGAATAAGTCTCGGTCCAACAAAGTAATTGTATTTTGTCTTCGAATTGGAACAGCCAAGTCTGCAGCTAAGCTAGCAAGAGCATCAGCTTCCACATTCTGAGAACGTGGTACGAATTCGATGAAGAATCCTTTGAATGAAAGGACCAACTCGATTACCACTTGATGATAAGGGATGAGATCAGGATTTCTGACTTCATAAGTCCCTTTAACCTGATTAACAATCAGTTGAGAATCTCCATAAGCTTCCAGGAATTCAATGTCCAATTGTTTTGCGACTTGGAGACCAATCAGTAGAGCATTATATTCTGCTATATTGTTGGAACATGGCTCATTGAGAGAATAGGCATGGTATATGACTATTTTGTCAGGAGAAACCAAGACGATTCTTACTCCGGAGACAATATTACCTTTAGGTCCAACCCGTGATGCTCCATCAAAATATAATTGCCAGATGTCATCCTTCAAAGTCATGTTGCAATCCACGACTTCATCTGGAATGTCCTCATATAACTTCGATGTTTCAGGTATAGGGTGAGCAGCTAAGAAATCAGCTAATGCTTGACCCTTAACTGATTTTTGAGGTACCTAAACCATGTCATAAGGAGTGAGCAACATCGCCCAGGTAGCTAACCTAGAGTTAAGAATGCTCGGTTTTCTCATCAATACCCGAATGGAATTTATTCTGGAGATGACATGAATAGTCTGTCCTGTCACATAATGTCTTGTCTTTTGGACAACAAAAACCAAGGCCAGACATTCCTTTTTTACAGGAGTATACCTGTGTTCAGCTTCGACCATCATTCTGCTAAGATAATAAATTGCTTGTTCATGCCCCATATCACTTTTTTGTGCAAGAAGAGCACCAAATGAATGATCCAAGGCTCGAACATATAGCAAAAATGGCCTTCCTACCACTGGAGGTACCAGAACAGGTGGATTTGTAAGGTATTGCTTGATGTCATTGAAGGCTTTCTGATACGCTTCATCCCAAACAAATGATACACCCTTCTTTAATAGACGGAAGAAAGGTTGACATCTCCCAGAGAGATTAGATATAAATCTCCTGATATAAGCAATGCGACCCTGAAAGCCACGGAGTTCTTTCAAATTACGAGGAGGACGCATTTCAAGAATTGCTTTAACCTTATCAAGATCAACATGGATACCCTGAGAAGTAATGACAAATCCTAAAAACTTGCCACTGGAAACCCCTAAGAAAGACTTAGTAGGGTTCATTTTCAATTGATGTTGACGCATCAATTCAAATACTGTCTTCAAGTCTTGAATGTGATCATCCTTTGATCGACTCTTAACAGCAATGTCATCTACGTAACATTCAACTGTCTTCCGTAGATGTTCTTGAAAGATGTTGCTCATAGCCCGTTGATACGTGGCACCGGCGTTTTTAAGACCAAACGGCATAACTGTATAGCAGTAAACCCCAAGGGGTGTACGAAAAGTAGTATGCTTCTCATCTTCTGGATGCATCTTAATCTGATTGTATCCTGAGAATCCGTCCATAAAAGACATACGTTTAAAACCGCATTTATTGTCTATCATGACATCGGTAATCGGAAGTGGAAATTCATCCTTTGGACAAGCTGCATTAAGATCTCGAAAATCTATACAAACTCGGACTTTTTCGTTCTTCTTCATAACAGGAACAATGTTGGCAACCCAGTCTGGGTGTTGTTCTTCACGAACAAAGCCACATGTGATCAGCTTTTTGACTTCCGCCTCAATTGCATCCATCATATCTGGTCAAAAACGCCGTTGCTGTTGTTTTACAGGCTTGGCATTAGGAAGAATATTGAGTTTATGAGTAGCAACTTTAGGATCTAGACCCGGCATATCCTTATAACTCCATGCAAAGATATCAATATATTCTTTGATCAGTTTTATTAACTCTTCATTTTTATCCTCAGAACGGTTTTTACTGATGAATATTGGTTTGGACATAGTTCCATCTCCAACATCAATCTGGACAATCTCATCCTCTGTAGGTGGCTGTCGTTGTTCAAAACGAAGTTCCCATTGAGTGTCCATCTGTTGAGCCCAAGGATCATTCTCAAATGATTCAGATTCACCATCAGTTTGAACCATATTGACTGAGAATATTTGCTCAGATTCATCATAATAACCTCCTCTAACATATGAGGAGTGAGACGTATCAGATTCGATGAATTGGATTTCTTCCGAATCTGATGATTGTGAAGAGCTAGAAGAGAATTCTTCTTGTATATCGTCATTAAACATGTGAGACGGATCATATCCCAACCCATGACGAGTTTTCTGGTAAAACGGATCACCACATAATGGTAATCGTCTACCCTTGCCTTGATTGAGACCTTGCATAGTCTTCAAATCATATCCCATATTCTGGATAATCTTGAGAGATTGTTGACTATATTTGTCAATTCGGATTCTTCCTTTATCTTTATCTCTCAGATCATCTGTCTGAGCAACAGGGATATTTCTAGCCAGGCCAAACACAATTTGGTGCTTATTTTTCTTATCAGACGGAATCACGAAATAAGATTCTTCATGACGTCTATAGGTTACACAAGCTTGCGATGAAGCGACCACAAGAAGACAATAGGAAGAAGATGTTAGGAACCTTTGAGCATAAGGTCCAACATCGACATGAGGAGGAAAGGAATTTTCCTTATGGTCAATGTATAAGGTTTCCTTTGTATCTATGTCATCTTTATACTGATGATTTTGATCGTCAGAAGATAAAGTCATTCTTTCAACAAATTTGACAGCCATATACTCAAAAAGGAAATCTTCATTAATATTAGAAAGTACAGAATGATCAATATTTACATCATTTACAATTTGACTGCTACGCTTCGGATTAATCACTAACGGACCATCATCCGTCTTCTGCGTAGACTTGCTAAGGTTGACGATCAATGATGGTTCTGGATCATTCGTACGAGAAGTACGCCCTTTGACCTTGATCATAAGAGGTTGAACTTGGCTCTTAGCAGGAACATTCACTGATTCCTCAGATGAAGCTTGAGTTCTTCCTTTGACCTTGATCATCAGAGGTCGATTGTTGACAGGTTGGGGTTGGATTCGCCCTTTTACTTTGATCTTAAAAGGTTGCTCTTCTGGCAGATCTTCATTAATAGACTGATCTTTGGTAGATGATCGATCTTCAGCTATGTCTGATATCTCTTTCACATGCTCTTGTTTGTAGAGCATTGAATCAGAAAAATAGGCTTCAACACCTTTGAAAGGATTGATATCAGCAAACTCAGTCTTCACAACCCCTTGGGAATCCACGTACTTGAAGCATTGGTAGAGAGTTGAAGGTACGATGTTATGTTCATGTATCCACGGTCTTCCAAGAAGGATGTTGTAGGATACGTCTGAATTAATAACATAGAATGTTGCCATAGTTCGAAGATCACCAATCTGAATCTTCAGACGAATCTTCCCCAGTGGTTTACTCTTTCCAGAGTTGAAACCAACTATTGTGGTACTAGTGTAAGTCAAGTCACTAGTAGGAATCTTCAACGGTCTTAGCATACTTTGAAGAATTATGCTAATGGAAGACCCAGGATCAATATAAATCCTGTCAACTTCAGTGGATCCAATATACCCAGTGTAGCACAGAGGCCTGTCATGCTTGTTATGCTTCAACAGCATATCTTCTTGTGTGAAGGTAATATTAGGAATTACCTCCATCGCACTATGGCATTGTGGGCATGACACTGGTATATTATCAGGAGTCTTGAGTTGAGCTAAGCAGGAGTCAGCTTGCAGCAAAGCTTCACTTAAGGTTTCGCGACTTTCTTTAGAAAGGCGCAGCAACTCGAAAATAGATAGTCTAGCCGGAGTATTAGCTAACTGGGCTAGAATATCAAATTTGTAAGGTTTCATCACCACCCCCTGACTGGAAGTAGACTTCAACGGGACGTCAAAGCGTACTGCTTTCTGTTTTCCCTTTTCAACCACAGACGGTTTAGCAGGAACAGGAGACGGTTGTGTTGGTGGTGTTTCAACATCCTCTGCTTCTTTGGAGGATCCCTCATAATCTTTGTGGTACTCTTTCCCAGATCTTGTACCAGCAAAAGTTTCTTCTTCAGACTCAGAAGAAGGAAGTACCATATTGCAGGATTTAGTCTTCCTTCCCTTAGCCTTCTTCTTGTGAGAATTTTTATGAGGAACCTCGGAACCCAACCCGACAGTAGATTTTTGACTTTGAATTTGTAAAGGAAGTCGTATTCCTTTATCATAATTCAAACCCTCTGCCTTCTGAAAGTTATAGCCCATCTTTTTCATGAGAAGGACTGATTGCTGACTATATAAATGAATGGGCAGCGGACTTTCAATAGGTGGTTCAACAGAGGAAGAAGAAGAGATCTCTGTAACTACAGGAGAATGAGGAATAGACGTCTCTATAGCTACGGAAGGAGAAGGATTCGGGATACGAGGAAAAATCCCTGTAGGAGCTTTTTCATAAGCAGCGAAGACTTGTTGTGCCCTGTATAAGGGAATACTATTCATGGCTAGCCACTGCTGATGAGTAAGCTTGAGCTTGGTAGGAGGAGCTAGACTTGGAGGACATATGTTCAATCCACTCAGTCTATCTTCCAAAGGAATGCCATCCCATAGATGATCCAAATCATTAGGATCTGGAATAACATGAGAAATCATGTTGCAGGTTTTGACTTTTTTTTACCTTTCTTGGACTTTGAAATTTTATCTTCATTCTCCATTTCAGGTACTAAGTCAGGATGTACCCACATAATTTTACCATTCTTTAATGTGAGAGGCAATAATCCTTCATTTTCCTCTCTGGCAGGCGGGATATTCACGATCTTCATCATCGCCTTCGGAATTGGGACAATCCCATCTGGTACTTGTTGAGAAGGAAAATCTCCAAATTGAAGGGAAACCATATTGGTTGTGACCGTATGTTCATCGTTAGTTAAAGCGATGGCATTTGCATTAATCAGCTCTTAGATTTTCTTCTTTAGGACATAACAAGCCCTGGTAGGATGATTTATGTATCTGTGATAGATATAATATTTGAGATTGTCAGTCAGATTTACCTCATTAGGCCTCTTTGGCTCTGGGATCTGGAGTTTGCCACTCTTCACCAGACATTAAAATATTCCTGGGATATCACTCTCGTCAAAAGAATATTCTTCGTTTGGCTTAGAAGACTTTTGATTATTCGGCGTCGTTTTGTTCTTGGAAAGATTAACCATAAGGGTGTATTTTCCTTTCGCATTACGATTGCCAGAATTATTACCAGGATTACCTTTCTTTCCTTTATCTTCTGAGGCAAAAATCATCCCATGTTCACGAGCCAACCTACCATTGGTCTCGGCAGAAACTGCTGCTATGATAAACGAGGCCCAATCTGTGAATTGGGAACCCGTGAAGACAGCAATAGATGTCGCAGATTCATCTTGCATGTATCAATCAACGCTGAATCTGGCATACCAGGAGGCATCTTTAGAGTCGCTTGTCGGAAACGTTCAATGAACGTCCGAGTATCTTCTTTCTCTTTTTGTTTGATTTCTATTAAGGAGGACATGTTCATGTCCATACCTCCTTCATAGAAGCGGGAGAGAAACATTGCCTTAAATTCGTCAAAAGACGAAATGCAATTGTCGGATAAACTACGATACCAGTCGTAAGCTGAACCCGTCAAGCACCCAATGAACACTCGAGTGAGAAGAGCATCATTTTTCTGCAGATGTACAGTCATAATATCAAAGTAATTGATATACTGACTAGGAGAAGCCTTTCCATCAAACAATACCATTGATTGTGGCTTGAATTTTGGTGGAAAGGGTACATCATTCCAATGAGGAGGATAAGGTTGCTTAATCCCTAACCTCTGGAGCTGATCTTTGTGCTTCAAAACTTCAAACTGTGCTTTGAGCTCACGCACTGCTTGAATGGATTCACTGGTTTGAGGAAGCACATTTGATTGAATGGTTGTTGGATGTACCGTAACCCCCACCGGAGGCGGTACATCTTCAGGAATGATGGGATCTGGAGATGCAGAATTTTGGTTAACTGCAGGCTCCTGAATATTCAAAGATATATCAGCCCCTTGACTATCTTGAGTTTGTGCTGCTACCTACACCGGTGTTATTACTGCCGGCTGAGTAGTTTGCTGAGTCATTATTATCTGGTGCATGCTTTGTATCATAGTAAGCATGTCCTTCAATGATTGCTCAACGGCAGTAAGACGTTGTTCTGTATTAGCAGATGACGTCTCTGGTTCGTCTCCAATAGCGTAGGATTCAACCTCTCTTGAAGACGCAGAAGGATTAGTATAGAGGTATGAATCGACACTATCAGTATCGAACTCAAAAGATTGAGTACCCCCAGCTTCTGAATCAGAAGTCTGCAACTGTCTTTGTCTTCTTGATCGAGTATTCTGATATACTCCTTCAAAGGAATCAAGAAGTCTGTTGAATTGTTGTTGACCTGGAGTTTGGGACATGTTGCGTCTTGGACGTCGTCCTCTGTTGGTATGAGATGCCATATTGACTGACGCATATGACAACTCATGTTCTTGATCATCAGCTTGTTGTTGAGGCGCATTAAAACTTAACCGGTCAAAAACTGACCGTTTAGAAGCCGAACAACAATATTTAATTACAATCTGGTGACACTCACAATGGTGATTTTCTTGGAGAAGTGTCACGGGAGATTGTCTATTGTTACGCTTTTATACTAGCAATTCATGTAAATCAGAAGGAGTAGAGGGAGTAGTCTTCTTTATTACATTCGGGGAAGAAAAACGTTTAGTCCCTTGTGTATAAAGAAGATTACTGGCTGCATTCGCAGAACCAAACTGTACATTTTTACGCGCTTGGAGTTACGTGCGTAAATCCTGAGATTTTTGAGCACGAAGGACTCCATCTTCATTGCGTGTAATTTGTAGGTTTGGTACCTTGCGTACAGCAGTATAAGAAGGTTGTTGGTTGAAAACAGAAGTTTTACCAACTATGTTTTTATGCTTCATGCGTGCAGGTACATTCACTTTAGATGCAGAAGCATCATTGTGAATTTTATCTACACTGTCACAGACATGAGATTTACCTTTACGCATAGAGCGCAAAACATGAGTATCTGCCACGTCATAGACGGGAGATTTTCCTTTACGCGTAGAGCGTAAATTTTGTGTGTCTACCACGTCACAGACGGGAGACTTATTGTTACGCTCAGAACTAAAGCATTGGAGTCTGCCACGTCACAGACGGGAGACATATTTTTACGCCCAGAGCGTACTGTTGTGGAGTCTATCACGTCACAGACGGGAGACATGTTTTTACGCTCGGGGCATAAATTCTGATTTTTATGCCCAGGGCGTAAAAACTGATTTTTACGCCCAGAGCGTAACACTGGAGAGTCTGCCACGTTACAAACGGGAGACTTGTTTTTACGCCCATGGCGTACCACCGAAGTAGAGACTGCCTCATCACAGATGGGAGCCTCTACAACAGGAGTAGGAAGGATTCCTTTGCCTGCAGAGACAGTAGGGAGATCCGAGAATGTCTTGGATTTGGGAACCCAAACTTTTCGCGCCTTCCGCAATTTTTGAACATTGGAGCAGCGAGTGCTACCCCCAGTCCAGAGCATTTCTTCATAGGCAGTCTGGTCGACGTGCACAACCAGAGTCTTCTTGGTCGATCCGACCGACATATCATCGTATTGAGCAATTGCCTCCTCGTCAGAGGAGAAGGTCGTCCCCAGCAGAGTCGCCATTTTGTTTCACTTAACAAAATGCCTGAAATTGGCTTTTGAAAGAAAACGAGAAAAAGTACAAAAGTACAAATTGTTCTGGGAAGTATTGCTATGGAAGTCTGATCTGAAGGCGATCACTTTGTTCCTTGGACCATACGATGATAATGAAGATCACTGCCAGAAGATGAACAGTCAGAAGAACTAAGTCACCAGAAAGGTATCGACGCACTTGGGCACTGATGGCGAGGTCGAATGCTTTCCTGCTTTGCTTCACTCTGTTCTGGAAGAGGTTGAAGAGGAATGCTCTGGAAAATCAAAGTCTCTGGGCTCTGATCTCTATGTATTCTCTTCTATCTCTCTGTGTGTCTGTTATGAGAAAAATAAGTCTATTTATAGACTTGGCTTTTTGTGCGTAAAACTCAGCAATAATCCTGTCTTTACGCTTGTAACTGCCACCCATGACTGAAGTCATCCTCTACACATGTTGACACGTGTCCCATTATTTCAATAAGAATAGGATGCACGTACACATGTTTTTTGAGATATGTGGCATGAAAGCCACGTAGGCAAACCACGTTCCAAAGTAGTCAGGAAGGATCGGGCGTAAAAATAACCCAAATATACTCTGAGCGTAAAGTAGTAGACTAGGCGTAAAATAGTCCTAAAATGGACTTCTCGCGTAAAGTGGTTGATAAAACAACCTTGAGCGTAAAAGTAGCCCAAATAAACTTTATGCACACGTCAACTTTGAGCGTAAAAAGCTCATATAGTATTCATGCGTAAAAGAAGCCATCTTGTGAGCGTAAAATAGCTCAGTCCACATACTAAACGACAATATTGGTTTCTGTGTAAAACAAATCCCTTCGAATCCTGTGTTATACGCTGTCAGTAGATCTTTATGTCAGACCCATTATTACTTTGCATTAAATGCATGATTTGACAGCCTGTCCCTACTGTAAAGTATCTGACTTGTCTCTGGCGTAAAGTAGCTGACTTATCTCTGGCGTAAAGTAGCTGACCTGTCCCTGGCGTAAAACAGCTCGTTTGAGTGTAAAGCTCTATCTCTTTGACTCAGTTTATGAAGCACTTTTTATGCTCCTACAATATATATAGTGATGATCGGGATATGCATCTATGTAACATATATAGTTATAGTATGAGTACCATTGATATAAAAATGGTGTAAGGTAACCCCATAGGTATATCCTATAGCAATGCATGCATTTATGGTAAATAGATAATTATAGGACTACATAGGTATAACATTATGGATAGACAACCATGGGTACCATATCCTGTATGCATATAGGGTATGGATTAAGAGGGTATGTCCATTGATGTTGGGTTATACCTTAGGTAAGTGCCTCTAATAGAGTATCCTAGTATCCTTGGTATAGGGTATTAAGGGTGTTAAGGTTTTAGGCATAGGCTAAATGTAAATATGGGTAAAGGGCATAGTGTGGTATCATGATATGGTACCATAAAGGTATACTTAATATGGGTAATCTAGAGAGTAATGCATGTGTGTAGCATATGGTATGTCATGGTATAGGACATTAGAGAGTAAGTAAATGGTAGATGGCTGAGGTAATTCCAAATAGTAGATATCTATAAATATAAATCAGATAGATATGTTTAACACACCGAATATCCTAGTATCCTAGTATCCTAGTATCCATGTAATAGAGTATCATAGTATCCTTGTATCCTTGTTGTTTGTATCCTAGTATCCTAGCTAGTATCCTAGTATCCTCTAATAGAGTATCCTAGTATCCTTGTTGTTTATATACTTGCCTGACAGGTTTCTCGTTATCACACATCTGTCTGTTTTTACATTTTTACTTGTTCTCCCTATCACATAATTATTCCTTATTTATTTGTTCTTCTATTTTGTACCTTGCCCCTTATAAATTGCTCATCAAGTGTCACATTATAATTTACTGTTTCATAGCACTTATCAACTAAGTTGGTGCTTGAGCTTACTCATGTATATATTAAATAAGTTCTTATTAAAGTTGTCATCCAAATCATTATTAGACTTCAAATGGAAACTTGAGAGCTTCTTGTGATACATTATCGGAGGGCTACACCCTAAGGTCCAAGCCCAAGCTTGCTAAACTTTATACATAAGCCCATGTCCATGTTTGATATGGACATGAATCTACCAAATTTATTGATTAAACACTATGCTAAAGAGACTAGGATTAATATTGACGAAAATACTGACATATATCACGTCTTCATATTTAAACCTTTAACTTGACAATGCAAGACTTTATTTTTTGACATGCTATAAATAGCCTCTAACTCATCTCTTGGATAAAGAGGATAGATACATTCATATGCATATATTTCAACGATGTGCTTGTATCTATCTTACAGAATTATCCTCAAATGTATATGGAGCTGAATTACTATCTGCGGAATCGTTCGTGGATGTACAACTGTCATTTTGATGACATGTGTGGTGTGCGGGATGAATTCATAGAGGTTGTACAACAGTTCCTGCAGTTTGCCAAGGCGTTCCCTCAGTACATGGACGGTACCAAAATTAAGTATCCGTGTGTGAGATGTCGCAACTTGAAATATCATCTAGAAGTGGAAGTCACGTATCATTTATACTCGAAGGGTTTGACACCGAATTACTATCAGTAGAGTGCACACGAAGAACTTGTGTCCTTAGCATCGGAGTATGAGCCTTATGTGGATGTCTACAACCACGCTGCTTACGACGTTGGATTGGTGAACATGGTTTTTGACGCGGCGGGGCCTAGTTTCGATCCGAACAATCATGATACACCTGAGGAGGCACCGAACGCCGATGCTGCAAAGTTCATGTAGTTGCTGGAGAATGCAAGGACTCCATTATATCCTGGTTGTGAGGATCATTCACCGTTGGAGGTGGTTACAAGATTGTTGAACATCAAGTCCGATTTTAATATGTCGCAAGATTGCTACAACCGACTTATGGAGTCAATTATAGAAATATTGCCTGAGGGTGCTAAGTTGCCTAAAGACTTTTACCGGTCTAAGTGGATGGTGAGATCGCTCTGGATGGGATATGAGAAAATCGATACATGTCGCAACGGGTGCATGTTGTACTACAAAGACGACAAGGATGAAGACGCCTGCAGATTTTGTGGTGCTGATCGCTACAAGGGAAGTGGTAGAGGAAAGTCTGTCGGTGAAAAGAAGCCTATCGATTCGATGCACTACTTGTCGTTGACGCCGCGGTTGCAGCGTTTGTTTATGGTGAAAGAAACTGCAAAAAACATGAGTTGGCATAAGCGAGAACAGATCGAAGGAGTGTTGGATCACCCATCTGATGGAGAAGCATGAAAGCACTTTGACCGAGAGTATCCAGATTTTGCTTCTGATCCGCGTAATGTCAGATTGGGTCTCTGCTTTGACGGTTTTACCCCATTTGGACTTTCGGGATTCCAGTATTCGTTTTGGCCTGTGATCGTCACTCCGTACAATCTACCACATTGGATGTGCATGAAGACTCCATATATGTTCCTTACCGTTATTATCCCAGGTCCGAACAATCCGAAATGGAACATCGATGTGTATTTACAGCCATTGATTGATGAGTTGAATCAGCTGTGGAAAGTAGGTTCCAACACGTACGATGTATCTAGAAAACAAAAATTTCAGATGCGGGCAGCATTTATGTGGACCATCAATGACTTTTCGGCCTATGGTATGTTATCTGGATGGAGCACGCATGGTCGTCTTTCATGTCCGTATTGCATGGACCGCACTAAGGCTTTCCGTTTGAAACACGGAGGCAAACCGTGCTTCTTCGATTGTCATCGACAATTCCTGTCGAAGGATCATCCGTACTGGAGGAACATGAATGCTTTTCGTGCCGACATTGTGGAGAAGGCTAATCCCCCGCCAAGGTGGCCCGGATACACGATATGGGAAGAGGTAAAAGATTTACCAAGGGCTATTGAAGAGCCTGCTACGGGCTACAAGTGTGACGTATTTGGTCGCACTCATAACTGGACGAAGAGGAGTATATTCTGGGATCTGCCATATTGGAGCACTAATCTGATTAGACATAACCTTGATGTCATGCATATCGAGAAGAATGTATTTGACAACATAATTAATACTATAATGAACGTAAAGGGGAAGACGAAAGACAATCCAAAGGCTAGATTGGACTTGGAAGAAATATGTAGACGTCCTGTATTGCATTTGATAGAGGAGGGGAATGGGAAGTTGAAGCAGCCTAAGGCAATTTTCTCACTGGAGAAGGAGGATAAAGTTAGACTTTGTAGGTGGATTCAAGGTCTGAAATTTCCAGACGGGTATGTTCTGAACTTGAAAAGATGCGTCGACCTCAAGGAGAATAAACTGACAGGTATGAAGAGCCATGATTGTCACGTATTCATGGAGAGGTTAATTCTGATTGCATTTCAGGAATTCTTACCCCAGGTTGTTTGGGATCCATTGACCGAGCTTAGCATATTCTTCAGAGATCTTTGTTCTACTAAGTTGCTCGTCGATCGTCTAGAAAAGCAGGAGAACGATATTGCGGTAACACTGTACAAGCTCAAGAAGGTATTTTCTCCTGGATTCTTCGACTCCATGAAGCATTTGCCAATTCATCTTTCCTACGAGGCACGTATTGGTGGGCCCGTCGGTTATCGGTAGATGTACCCGTTTGAGCGGCATTTGAACCACCTAAAGAGGAAGGTAAAAAACAAGGCTCGGGTCGAGGGTTCTATTTGTGAAGCCTATATTCTCAAGGAGATTACAAACTTCTGCTTGACGTATTTCAAAACACATGTTGCTACGAATAGAATGAGGGCTCCAAGAAATGATGACGAATCATATCAAGAATCTAATGATGGAATACTGAAAGTCTTCAATGCGTCCGGAAAGCCTTCAGGGAAAATGAAGAAGAGATATTTGAATGACGAAGAGCTAAGGGCTGCTCAGTTGTATATATTACTCAATTGCGACGAGGATGAAGTGGAGAAGCTAGAGGGGTAAGTAATTAATGATGAGTTTACGTCATCTCAATGTAATAGTATAAGCTAATATTATTGTACTAATCGGCGGTTGCTTCATTATTTTTCAGCACATATAATGATGAGTTGAGGTCGGTTAGACCCTACCTAATAGACGAAGCATTAGAACAAGAAATGAGACGTCATTTTCCTTCTTGGTTGAGCGAATATGTAAGCAACTCGGTAATTACTGGCCTCTTCTAATGCAACTGCGTAATAAAAAACTTACTATCTCTTCTTTGGTATTTAGGTCGATCGTCTAATTTCACCAGAGATTGAATTAATTAGAACTCTTGCCAAGGGACCAAATACTTTTGTTAAAATATGGCCAAGTTATTGTGTCAATGGCTTTAGGTTCAAGTCGACAAATGCTCCGATCAGATACAGCTTCTTGGATCTCGATTCTACGAAAAACAGTTGTTTGTGTATCAAATCTTCGAACTACAAAGACGTCGATCCAGGAAATGATTTCTTTGGCATCTTGCGAGAGATTGTGGAGTTGACATACAATTATGGCAGAGAACCAGCAAAGATCGTGTTGTTCAAGTATGAATGGTTCGATCCGATTGAAAATCAAGGTTGGAAAATTGACAAGCATGGTCTTGTGGATATAAACTACAATCATAGATATCAAGGCTACGAACCATTTGTCCTATCAACTCAGGCTCAGCTTGTGTACTTCACAGCTTATCCGAGACGGGAAGCAACGAAGTCTGACTGGTGGGCAGTATACAAGACTAAAGCTAGAGATACTTTTGATGTTGACAAAAAAGCTTATCATGAGGACGAGCTACCTCTTGTAACCAATATTGTTGATGTGGACTCCACGGAAGTTACGCATTACACGACTAATATAGAAGATGTAGAATTATCCGAAGAGGAAGGCGAAGCCGACGAAGGCGAAGATGAAACTGAAGATGAGGAGGAGGAGCAAGAGGAAGATGAGGTCGAGGAAGACGAACAAGATGAATATTCTGAAGATGATTGAGAGAGATGTACTTTCATTTTTTAGATGTTTCTTTTAGAATGTACTATCTGGACTTAGATGTTTCTTATAGAATGTACTATCTGAACTTAGATGTTTCTTGTAGAATATACTATCTGGACTTAGATGTTTCTTGTAAAATGTATCATCATATGTTGTTTTGGTTATTATCTTGTCGTTGTTGTACTTTCATATTTCTAATGTACTATTATTTGTTGTATCTCATCATATGTTGTTATCAAGTATGACAAGTCATCGCGGATCGTTCCGTATGTCCCGACATGGGGCATGGGGTGCTACTGGCAGAGGACAGGGTACTCCTTCGGTACCTCCTACTGGTACCGGCTCTGGATCTTCTTCGCCCAGTACTCCTGTGTATCGGACAGTACATCCGCCTGCCACGACGCTACGTGGCATATCTCCTGGGACGATTAGTTCCAGGCCTGAGACTGCTCTATCGTCTAGCGTTCCTCATGTTGATACGAAGATGGAGACAGATGAGCAGATGGAGGAGGCTGAGCCGACGACCGACCAGTATCAGGCAGATGATGCATGCGCACCTCCGGAGGAGACGAGGACGGAGATCTGGGCCGACGGTACAAAGTAAGTGTTTTGGTTTATTATTTTTTTCCTCTGTTTATCATAAATGAACTTTTCTCATGAATATAATATTTCTGTATAGATATCATCTCCCGTCGGTACAGAGACGCCTAGGCCACTTCTTGAGGACTAATTATGGTGGTCCTTGGATAAACTACTCTGATGCTCCGGACGAGAGGAAGGCCTACTGGTTTGCGCGCTTCAAGGTTAAAATATATTTGCTTTTAACATGAATCATATAATTTTTGCATATTATATATAACTGATAAATATTTGGTTTGCACTCTTCTAGGATATGTTTTTCTATCCACCGCACCGGGCCGAGATGATCGAGAGGATGTTTCCTGCCGTCGCTGCTAAGCTGATCCACGATGCTATTAATGATTAGAAGACTCGTGATCGTACCGGAAAGCCGATCCAAGGTTGGATCACCCCTGAGCAGTGGACTGCGATGAAGGCTCGATTCGACGAGCCAAGGTAGAAGGAAAAGTCTGAGAAGGCCAAGGCGGCTAGGAAGCAGGGGTCAAAGTGGTGCGGTAGGTCGATTCCGATGACGGAACATTTTCGTCGTTTGGTATTTTTTTTTATTTCAGAAATATTATTTTAATGCAACTCCGATAAATTAGTAAAAGGTGATATATTTAATTAAAGGTAAGGAGGGGTGATGACGCCAATATGGTGACTGTCTTCCTGGCCACACATCGGAAGGGCATGAAGCTTATTGACGAGAGGGTGGAGCAGGCCTATTTAAGTATTACAATTCTATTTATTAATTTTAATACTTCATGTTAGTTTTGATATAACTTAGTAAATATGCATGCAAATAGATATTCATGTAGTTAGTAATAATAAGTACAATAGACATTAGAAGTTATAGAGTATCCATGCTTTCTAGGCCGAGTTTCAACGACTTAAGGAGCGGGCGGCTGCTAGTGCACATGCTACGGGAGAGGCCGGTACTTCCTCGTAACCCGCTCTAGCTCCGTCAGAGGACAAGCTGTGGGTGACCGCCGCTGGTGGTCTCCAGAGGGGTACGTACTACGGTACGGGATCCTATGGCACCCTAGTTGCGACACAGTCCTCTAGGGCCTCCCATGCTAGTGTGCATGGCCCACAGCCCTTCCAGGAGTCTGCCCGAGTCCAGCAGATGGTGGAGTCTGTCCGTGATGAGCTGCTACGATGGATCCAGGAGCAGCACCAGACGGACGATGCTGCACTCATAGCACGATTGGATACGCTCGACCGCAGCATTATGGAGCTCAGGGATGTGACTGAGAGGACAGAGCGGGGCGTTACTGATCTTAGAGCGTCGACAGAGCACAGCGTGACGGATCTGCAGGCATCGCAGCTGTCCATGGGCGAGAGGCTCACGTTGATGCAGGATTCGATGGCTGATAGTAGTACGAGGCTGTTATCTACCATGGATTCCTTCCACCAGCGACTTGCAGCGTTGGAGCGTTATTGTCCTCCGGGTGCGCCTTCATCGTCGTCGACTCCGCCGGTGTCACTACCTTCGACTCCACCGACGTCACTACCTTCTGCATCGGTGATGATTTCACGGGAGGAGTACGAGATGTTCCTATCCTTGAGGCGCGGCGGTGCCCCTCCTCCAGATCTGCAGTAGTCCGAGTTAGGACTGTTTTACGAGATTGTAGTATTTTTTTAGTGTTTGTTTATGTTGTTTCAGTATTGGTTGTGGATTATTTGTTTGTGTAGACTTTCATTGGTTGTGGATTCATGTGGATATTGGTTGTATACTTTGGATCGACGATTACCGACTTTGGATATTTTACTCTTTTAAACTTTTACTCTCGTTTGTGTTGATACATATGTATATTGTGATGTACCGGTGTTGAGTGTTCCACCGAAGGGGTCGGCGAACCCAGGATGAAAATGTGCTTCTGTGTATTTATTTTTATTTATTAAACTGCAGGAAGAAAATGTGATTCTGTGGACATTCTGTAATTTATTTTTTTTATTTTTTTGTATTTTAGCGACGTTTAGCGACGTCTATATGCGTCGCTAAACGTCAGTAAACGTCGCTAAATTATCAGGTATAGCGACGTTTATCGACGTTTACCGACCCAGTTTCCCTCTTCTACAGAGTCGGTAAACGTCGGTAAAAAGTAGCATACGTCGCTACATTCACCGACATCAGAGAGACGTCGCCATTTTTCTGACGTGGTGTCGGTGAACGTCGGTGATTAGCGACGTTTATTTAGCATCGGTAATGGCGACGATTACCGACGTTTTGCCTGTCAGCGATATGGCTTTCCGCGACCACAGGAAAACGTCGCTAAAAATGTCGATAAATACGATTAGCGACGCTTTTTGTCATTTTAGCGACGCTTTTTGGGGTCGCTAATATGACCTATTCTGGTAGTGCCTAACGTTTGTTGGAAATGGTTAGGAAATCAAAATCCTACGTTTTTTGGAGAAGGTTGAAAAACAACCCAACATTTCGTAAAAGGTTGGAAATAAGGACTGTTTTGCCGACATTTTTGTATGAAAACGTTAGAAATATGGTAACCATTATAGGACAATTAATGGCATTTATAAACGTTGCTGCAAACGTCATCTAAACCCTATGCCAACGTTTAACGCAAACGTCATAAATTAACGACTAGGGCAACGATGATGTTTGCAGAAATCGTTGAACAAATATCGTTAACACCTATGCCAACGTTTTGCACAATTTTGCCGATATTAATAAAACATAGGGAAAAAAAATGTTTTTCTTGTAGTGTCGTCTTAGATCTACCTCGCTGAGCTTGGATCTAGCCATCGTTGCTGCTTCGAGACCACCGCCAATCACTGTGCCTAGGTAAGCTCTTACTTGATTCCCTCATTCTTCACTTCGTCTTCTTCTTCTGTTCTTCTTCTTTTTTATTTTCTTTTCTGGTTGTTGGCTGTGAGTATTGTGTGTGGTGGAGAATGAAAGAGAAAGATGGTGAGGATGTGAATATTAGGGTTAGGGTTTTTTTTCCTTGCGGCTGCAGAGGGAAGTGAAATGGGAAGAGAGAGAATAAAGTGAGGTTTATATGTTAAGGTTAGGATGAGTGGGCCGGGTCCTATGGTCTAAAGCCCAAGGCCAACAAATAGAAATAAAATGGAAAGAAATGACAGCAATAGTAATAAGAACAATGGGCTGAGTCTGCTGCTATAGGGTTTGGGCTCTAGACTGGGTTGTGCAGAAAAAATAGGAAGAAAAAGAAAATAAATAAGAAACAGCAGCAGTAACAATGCTGGTCCAGTGGGCCATAGGCTAGGCCAGGCTTTGGACTTGACTTTAGGCTGAGTCATTTGGGCTGTTATTATTAGTAGTATTTAATATTGCTATCATTCGTAGTTATTATTATTGTTAATTTTTACTAATAATTTTAGTTTTATTAGATGTCTATAATTCTATTAAAACCTATTTTGCTAGTACTATTTTGCTAGTAGATGCAATTCTAGATAATGATTATTCAACTAATATGTTTCTAGTAAATATATTCTAGTTATTATTTAAATAATATTTCTTTACTAAATTATTTTCTTGCTAGTTAGTATATATAATTTTTGGCTAGTATATATAATTAATTAGTTCTATTCTATAATTAATTAGTTAGTTTGTTTATAGATAGGAATAAATAGTTAACTTATTAGTAATATTAGTCAATTGTTATTGTTTAGAAGCTAATTAAATTCCCCAATTTATTTTAGGTGGATATAGAGAATGTTACATTCCTATTACCGATCTTCTAGAGCAAGGCAAGTACTTCTATGATTTTGATTCATTTACTTCATATAGTGATTTCTCATGTTGGACGCATTGTTACACGACTTGATCTTATATTTCTGGTTCATAATCTAATACTTGTATATTGGGGAGGGGAAATATTATGGATATGTGACCAAAGTCCAACTTAGAAATTCATGTTGATAGCTTAATCGCACACTTGCGTACATGTGATTAAGCCGTACCATATACTTGTTCTTATTCATGATCTTTACCAGCCGGTCACATATTTTTGTATGTATTTTAAATTCACATGTTATGATCTTTTGCTACATGTCTCATTCTGTTAGATTATGCATTTACGGTTCATGTTCATCATGTTTTATTGTTTCTTTTCTAGTTCATATGTTGTACTTGTTTCGTTATTATAGATTGTACTTTGCTCCGCTCCTGACTGGATATATTGCAAGTGAGCTTGAGGCCATTTGCTCGACCTTCTATGGGCAGGAGCCCGAGGCCTTAGTTGAGCAGGACGACACCATGACTCAGGACTTAGGAGCTGCTACAGAGATCTAGTTTTTGCTTTAGTACTTAGATTTAGCTTGAATGGACTTTTGACATTGTATTGTGAGGGTATTTGTGGTTGTGGATTGATACCTTTATTTCTGTCTCCAGATTTGTCTCTGGTATAGTTGTAAAAGGTGTAATAAATAACTAGGTATGTGGTGGTGTACTGTGATAAACTCTAGGAATGTAGTAGTTGCTATGATGTTTATTTTATCTTATTACTTGGAGTTTCTTTGGACACTTAGTACAACTTACTACATTGAGTCTACAACGTAGCCTGGACGTGTCTGACTCGTATCCGATTATTTGGGAGCAGATCGTGACACCAACACTCTTACATTACTAACCATCTTGACACTATCGTCAGAAAATAATTCCTCTAGTATTTCTAGTCTAAGCCTTTATCTTAGGCCAATGATAGCAAGATTTAGTCTATTATTTCTAGGGTTGCTGGTTAGGATTAGGCTTTATATTGTACCATACTCTAACTAATTCCTTGGGGTACTATTTATGAAAATCTACCCATCTTAGCTATTCACCTAGCCTTGTAAAGCATGGATTCCAATCTTCCTCAAATGAATATTCAGACAATAATGGTTCTTCATAGTCTTAGGTCCCGCCTTAAAAGCATGGCTTATCAAGCCTTTCTATTCCTAACAAACTCCCTAAAAATCAATCACAAGGGAGTCATGTTTTCCTAAGGCGCTATATCAAACACAAAGTTTGATATCTTGGCTTTTAAAATTGTATAGTGGGTCGAAAGGGTTGGGTCGTGGTCGAGCCTCCAATTTAGGTTGGAGCGATAAATGATAGCGAGGAAGTGACTAAGGTTAAGACCCTAGGACTGAATGTTGTGTCTTAAAAATAGTGCACGAGGAGATGCGTTTGAGTGGGACATGATAAGTATAATTGAAGGTAGACTCGTCTAGGTCATGTATATAAAATTTGTATGAAGGTAACAGCTAGTCCTGTGCTCCAAATATCAAAGTCATGGTAGCGGACACCAAATAGTCGGTTTAGAAAGTTGGTGTCATAAACTACCGCCTTATTAGCTTATTTGGAACGAATATACTCACAATTATAGGGAAACCTTAAAATTGGTGAGGCCCTACAATCTAGTTACCATGGAACACAGGGTTATCGAAACTAAAGGGTAGCACCACATAAAAGGATAAGGAAATCATTCATTTGGAAAGAAAACATTTATGGCTATATGTAGGGAGTATTATGTCATAGTGACTAGATCAAGAAAATTAGAGTAGGAAAAGACTGGTACCTATAGTGACATGAATGTTACACTTATAGAGGTACAGAGGAGTAAAGATTTATCCTCAGTATGGCTCGACTTAGGATAGGAATATAGGCTATACTCATTCACCTAAATGAGACGAATAGTTATGACAAAAAAATATTGGGATAAAAATTTACAAAACGTATTCGTAATTGAAGGGGTAGTGGCATGATCAAGGACGAACCCAACCTGAGTTTCTAGCATAATCCTGATCTTTGGATGATCAGTCAAATGAAGGACGTCGGGCTTCTATTCTTACTAGAATGTTAGCCTTTCTATCAAGGCTTCCTAGGATGGCATTTGATCCTCGAGACTATGGCTAACTAATCTTTTAGGGTCATGACCGTACTTTAACACCCTAGAACTTCTTATCTCCAATCCCTTTTGCTCACTTCTATGACGCGGTCCTCTTAGATTTACATTCAATAACATGGTATTACACACTAAGAATGTAGTCCGCTAGGTCCTAACCCTCTTTGATCTCTATTATTTATTCTACCTGTCTGTAGTGCTACTTACATGATCCCTCCTTCTTAATAACCAGTACATGTAAACTAGTCCAACCCTATTGTTCTATCTACGAGGTGTTTTAGGATTCCCACTAACCTATATCAATGTGTATGGTTCACTGGTCTTCTTAAGGTAAGGTTTCTAATTTCACCCTCGAGTTTCTAGGCAGGTCTAATCTGAAAGGATATAAATACTAAATCTATTTTTTAAACTCTAAGCCATACTTCCATAGATCACCTATCAACCTATCTTAAATGATATATTATAATTGACTCTTTATAGTTTGCCATCTAGTACTCACGAATACACCTACCTAATCTACACCGATATATTGAGTAAATGTGGAAGTTAACGCTAGGAGATGCTCGTTGAATCATTCTATTTATAATGAGACCCTTTGGCCCCTTCCAACTAGTATTCCCCGAGTGACTATCACTTCAATTGGGAAACTGCAACTAATATCTAAAATCCTACTATATGTTCCCTAAAATTCCTCCAAAACATCTCTATCTAACCTAGATAAAGGTAGAAGGGTTGTAATCCACCGATCCTAAAGTCCCTCACTAGAGTTAAGTTGTCGATGAGAATCCTATATTACCCATCTGAGTTGCTCGATCTACCTAATAGAGGTTCCTATCAAATCCTTCCTTAACAAATATTTTCCTGTATAATTCTATCAACTATGTACTATCCAGTCATGGAGTAGATGGTTCACCAAGCACGGGCATACGTCCTTCCGAAAGAAGGAGTGACGAGAATCCAAAACAAGGAGGTCAAAGAAGTTGATCGACCTCAAATTCGAGTTCCAAAGGCGATAGATAAATTCAAAAGAGTTTTCAAGGCAATTGTGGATTGAGTTCCTATTATCCTATCGCAGGTCCACTTGGTACAGTAACATAACCGAAATGACTAACTCGTCCTGCATGGTCCACAACAAAAATATGTAATGCCTAGTCCCAAAATACATAGGACTAGGAGATCGTATATATGTAAGCTACGAATTGAGTGGACTCCAGCCCGGTTAAAGACAAATAAGCTGTCTTGGTGTTCTAGTTTTCTTTATCAAACAACTATGAATATAACTAACTCAATCCACAGAACAAGTAAATTAGGAATGAACAATATATATATATTGGTCTGTAACCCAATAACATACATGTTCGATTAGACCCAAAAACGACATGGGTCTATAAAACTAGGCTAAGAGCAGAATATAAGTAAAAGAAACAATATGTAAGCATGATAACATACATGAGTCAGTCACAGCAGTAGCTCCATGATCAGCAGACCAACTCTGCATGACTACTACCTGGAGAGATCACCAGGTCCTTAAGGGACTAGCAAGGTACAGAAAAACATGCTAAGTAACAGTAATAATAAAAAGATAAATATACAAAAGGCATCTACCGTAACCAGTCTATGTGATATGCATGTGAGAATATATACTAGAATAACAGACTTCGTCCACTGAAGCTCAAAAGCACCTCAGCAGGATATTGTCCCCAATACCGTGTCTTGGTACCAAAGACAATCAATTCTCGACAGTGATATCCTCTACTCTACTACAGAGCTAAAGGGTCAATTAAACAACAGGCCACACGATAATAGGTCTGATACTGTAGTCAAGTTCTTCCCAATCCCCATGTCTAGAGTCTAGCAATGTCAAGTCCGTATAGTCATCTCGATAACAATAACAATAACGATGAACAATCTAGAATACTACTACGGGGTCAATACAACGAATAATCATGTAAACCTCACATCATGAATTTTTCGATGTCCTATGGTCAATCATGTCAATGGACACGAATAATATGCAACATCATGCCTAGTGTTGATACCCGATATCTATAAACTGACATCGGCACCCGAGTAATCCTCAAACGCTAAGTATCAACTGATCCTACGTCCACAAAGTCCATAACAAGAAATAAAATACAACAATAAGAAAATAAAAATAAAAATATACTAGAATATGGGCAAGGTACTGTTTGTAAAAACAAAAGTGTAGAACTTTATTGATACAAACTATGTAATAAGATTACAAGAATTCTGGGAAAGGTACAACTGTAGGAATCCAATCTAGATGACGATTGCTTTATCCCTTGGACGATGTGAACTTTGAAGACGAAGCCTCTGAAGTTGAAGACAACTCTGGAAACTGAAGGCAAAAGCCTCGGAAGTTGAAGGCAAAAGCCTCGGAAGAATGCAGTAGCACTTGGGCAAGAACTCCTGGATTCTCTGATCTCTGATGCTTGATACTTGATCCTTGATCCCCTTGAATGGAGACTTGAAACTCTATTTATAGAGTTCTGGAAATAACTAACTTTCAGTTATTCTGGACTGCGCATGATGGATTGCGCAACAATAGACTGCGCAAGCAGTTATTGGATCATGGGCCAACTGCCTTGGACATATGGTATTATTTGATTGAAATGCGCATGATCGTGCATAGACAGTTGCCACATAATGAGCAATTGATGGTATAAATGCCACGTGTACTTTATCAGTTGTGTTGATAGAGCGCGCAATCTGAATTGCGCAGGCTCGGACTGCACAGGCTTCGGATTGCACAGGATTAGACTGCACAGGAAATGGATTGCGCTGCCAGCTGTCAGCCGTCCTCGAGCGTTGTGTGGCGCAATAAACGAGCAGTCTCCTCGTTCTTCGTGCTGTCAGTTGTCAGAAAGATTTGATTGTGTCAGGTAATGATGACTTTTGCCACGTCAGTCTGCGCAGTTGAAAGTGTGCGCAATCTATCCTGCGCAATCTGAAGGATGCGCAATCTGATGTCTGCGCAGTTCATCTGAAAGTTGTATTTCTTGATTTTCTGACTTTGTTGATGTGTGCAACTTGATTTTTTTAGGACCTACAAGACCTCCTTCAAAGTTTTCGAAAGTTGAACTTATTCAAAATTTTGAAATACTTTGAATTTTGAATATGAAACCAATTTGCGCACATAATGAGCTGTCTGCGCAATCTGAGGATTTAGCCCATTTTTAGGCGCAATCTAAGGCGGCCGTTTCGACTTTGAAAAACTATAAATAGCCCTCTTCTTCATTTCATTTTTCTACTTTGCCTCCTTCGTGCTTTTGAGAGAAAAATCCCCGAACCCTTTCTGTCTTCTTTCTTCGACGACTTCCATGGCTCCCCGACGATCCTCCGCCGCCGCTAAGGGGAAGGCCCCCGCCGAATCCTCGACCAGGGCTGTGCGACGAGCATCTCGTCATGAATCCGCGCACCCTGCTATGTCAGGTAAAGGATTTAAATCAAAAACCCTTTTTAGGGTTTTGATCCCACTGTTCTTCAGAATCCATCTCTTTTTAGAGATGTGATCATACTGCGCCACCCTCCTTAGGGTTCTGGTTGCACAAATCAGTTAAATCTTCATTTTTATGAAGAACAACTTTTTGCGCAATCGGTTAAACTGTGCTGGCTAATGTCAGCGCAATTTGCTGATTTGCGCGAGATGGTCAGCGCAAACTGATGACTGTTTGTTCGCGCAGTCTGATGTTTGCGCAAACTGATATTGCGCAATCTGATGTTGCGCATTCTGATATTTGCGCAAACTGATGACAGAATCTTTGACTTGTCTTGTACTGAATTTTATTTCCTCTGTTTGATGCAGTTAATGTGAGAGAAGATCCAGAATATAAAACTTTTGTGGGAACTCTTTCAGAGTCAGAGTATAAAGAGGATCTCTCTCATGTACATTATCCCCAGTATGATCTGCCGACCTCCCGTCAGGCTATTCTGATTTCTCAGGACAATGAAACTTTGCTGTGATTAATGAATGGACAACCTCTAGAATCAGCAGACGCTGTCATTCATAAGAAACCTTTATTCTTGTTCGGTGAGGCTTTTGAGAAAAGCTCTCAACCAAGGCCGAGGATGGAGGAAAGAATTGTCCATCAGGAGGATAGGTTATTCTTTATACCAGATATCGCCCGCTGCCTCCCTTTATCCCGGTATGCTCATGCGAGCTATCCGAGGAAGATGGAATGGAACCTCACTCTTTTCCAAGACGCCCGTGCAGGGAAAATTTTCGTGAAGAAGGGGCCAAATAAGAAGGACATGTTCTACAGCTCCTCTGATCGATACAGTGTCTTGTTGAGAGGCTTGAGACCTGGTTGCATTCCGCCAGAGAACTCCTCATTGTTGATGCCTGTCAGAACACCGATATTCGCAAACGAATTTGCGAAAGCTGAAGGAAAGTACCCCGAACAGGATATCAGATTAACTGGATTGGTGAATCCAGATTACAAGAGATGGAACTGCATTGCAAATTGGATTCTGACAACATTTGAAGACAGACTTCAACAAATCAATTTGTATCAAGCAGTGCATGCCACTGTCTATGGTTTTGCCCCCAACCCACACCTGTTCTTGGCTTTAACTGAAAGATACAATTATAGAACAGGGACTTTCATAACCCCTGGCGGTGAAATTGGATTTGCACTCCACGAGATGAAGTATATCTCGTACTTGCCAATGGCAGACGCTCCATATGAAGAATTTGTTCCAACTAATGATGAGTTGGACAAACTTAGAAAGGAGAATGAGCAATGGTAGCAGTCTTTGAAGAGCTGCTATGTCATTACAAGATCTGTTCTTTATATTACAAAAGTGCTACAGCAAATACCTGCTATTCCTCAAAGTGGCTGCCTTATCTGTTCCTTAATCATATAGAAGAGAAGAAGACTAAGGAAAACGACAAATGCTATCCTGATTTCTTCAAACCTTTGAGCAATACAGAAGTTATGAAGCTGATAGAGGAAAGTGGTAATTTTGATAAACAAATGAAAGATGATTACCAATGTCCTCCTTTAAAGAAAGGGGACACTCTGGAGAGTTACTTGAGAATGGGATACAGACCAATGTTAAAAGAAGCCCAATTGGCAGGATTTCTGATATATTGGCTCCGTCGGTTTGTGGTCCCAGGATCCAGTGCCGTGGACCGCTTTCATCGCGACGTTCTTTTTGCCGCTGTTAAGTTAGTCTTTGGCTACAAAGTGGACCTGTTATCAGCGATGACTTGCAAGTTGAATGCCAGTCTTCGTCTATATGTTGATCTGATGCTGAAAGCCAAAGGAGAGAAAGAATTTCCTCGCCTAGAACTGCCATATACATATCCATTTGGATGGTTGCTTCTCCACTATCCCACTTTAATGGACCCTGGCATGGGATCGGTTGATGGCAGCTTCCTGCGAAGGTACTCTCATGGTAAATGGAAGTACACTTCTTTGAGCGAATGTAGATATGCTCTGAATCTGAACAGAGGATGGAACTTTTGTTGCGTACCTCTCCCTGCTGGATATGATCAAATACCGACAAATATGGTCGACTCGAAGATGCAACCCCTGAACCGTACAGCCTTTGAATGGTTGAAGACAATTCGACCGTCTCACTTGGTGTACCGGTTTGAAGAAGAGTGTTATTTAGAACCATATCTCCCTAGTCGATTTGCTCGGCAGTTCGGGTACGATCAATTCCACGTGGGAAATGCCATCACATGCCTTCAAGGGAAGGGTTTTTTGATAGATGGGGCCAGAGCTTGGGCTTATTATAATGCTCGAGATACGAAAGCCATATTCTCGATGCCAGCAAATAGCACCCATGGTCCTCGGATGCTATTTACATATTCAGTATTTTATACATCCGCGAACACTTTTGCTGAGAATTTTAATCTCGCAGATAGCTTTGCTTCTTCGAAAAGATTGAGGAAAGGAAGAATTGCTTTGTCTCTCCCCGAAAATGATGAGGTACATGAGCCGGCAGATCCACCTTTGGAAGCTTCAAGGGACATTATGTTCCCTCAAGAGGTAAACGCAGCAATGCGTATTTCTTTGAAGGTAGGCAAATCTCCAGCAAAGAAGAGGAGAAGAGAGGAGCCTCCTGCTCCGGCAATAAAGAAGAAATTGATCTTAGATCATTCTTCTGAAAAGATCACTACTAGGTCCCAATCTCGGCAACTGGCCGGGACACTTCAGCAAGAAGAGGCTACCACACCGACCTCTGTCCAAAGACAAGTCGAACCAAGAAATGTAGAGAGTCCTGAAATACCTCTACACCGAAGAAAAAGGTTGGTCAATAGAGGACATTTAACAGGCTCTTCTTCCAGACAAATCTTGTCTTCAGTAGTGGCAGATGCTGCAGCAGGAATTATAATGTCATCTCCCATACCTGTTTTTGAATCTGGGAGCAAAACTCTTGGTCCAGAACAGATGGTAGAGACTGAATAGAGAGGAGATCTTGACCCAAGAACTGAGGCTGAAAAGCCCAGAGAAAACATCACGGAGGAAGAACAAAATGTTGTACGACCTCTTTCACCTATCGCAGAGACAACTCAACCTCCTCCTACTCCTAGGACCCTTCGTGAAGAAGAAGATCGTGAAATGATTGCAGCTCTAGAATATTGCAGCTATAGCCTGCTGGAGGACCAGACTGCAACTAACAGCAGGAATGCAGAAGAAGAAGAAGAAGAAGAAGAAGATGAGGAGAGCTCTTCGTCTGAAAATATTGATGAATATATGCAAGATCCCGAAAGGGATGATGAAGAGCATATATCTCCTGATGCTGCCGATGATACTTCAGATCCTAAAAAGGATATTGAAGTGGAGGCGTCTTCAGAAAAAGTTGCTGATACCTTAAATCCTGAAGAGGATGTTGAGATAGAAATATCACCAGAAGAAGTAGCAGATGAAGATGCTCCGAAAGAAACTCCTACCCCCGGTCCTCAAGGTATGAAATTTAGCAATCTTCTCTTTTAAAATAGATTGATAGGTAATATCTTTATTTGTATTTCTTGCAGATCTTGAGACTCTTCCAGCACCTCCGACGGACCTGGCTATAGTGCCCGTAACAACGGTAGTTGTTAGTAGTAGTCATCATCTATCTTGTGGTTCTGAAGCGGGCAGTAGCCAAGCTGTTGCGGCTGAAGTGACTTCTGCTCAACTGGAGTCTATTCCTGCAGGGAATAAGCCTATTGCTGAATCGAACCAAGGTATGACTGTCTGGCAAAATGACAATTTTACTTTTGCAGAGGAACAACCAGGAGGGGCGACTAGCTCCACTTTGGCTCCTTTATTCAAAGAGCCAGCCATCCAGACACAAAGAATCGAACATCCTGCTGCCTCGTCTTCAACAGGAGTAGCTGCGACTCCTGGGACTCTGGCAATTAATCAGCAAGTTGTCCAATCATTCACCAGATGCTTCTTTGAATCGCTGGGACCTCTAGTTCATAAGATGATAGACAAAGAGGGAACTGATTTCTTTATGGTTAGAAACCCAACTTCTCTTTTAGTAAGGGCTATAAGGGAGCAAGGAGACGAAGCTCAGGCCACTCTCCTTGACCACATATTGAATGAATTAGAAGTCTCCATAAAGAATTATAAGGAGCTCAAGAAGAAGGAAATGGAATCTCTAGTGCAGGCCGAGTTCGAACGAATGGCCCAGGCAGCTGATATAGAAAGGGTGAATCTTCAAAATCTTTTGGAGGCTTATTCCACAAAATCTGCTGAATACAACTCTAAGCTAGAATCAGTCACCTTGATGGTTGAAAGAAAAGGACAAAGAACTGCTGAACTAAGAGCAGAGATTGCTCGTCTCCAGAAAGAGTTAGAAGATGAAGCTGCTGGTCATCAAGTTGTAATTGAGCAATACAATGCTTTGATTCAGGAGAAGAATGAGTATGAGGCGACTCACGGTGCTGAGATTACCCGTCGGACGGTAGCCATGCCCGTTTTTAATGAAGAAACCGGGATGGAAGAGGCCAGAAGGAGGGTGATATCCACTCATGAAGAAGAGCTGCAGACTCTGAAGCAGCAGATTGACAATTTGATAGTACCTCCTTCTTAATGGAACTTTTTGTACTTTTATGTCTCTTTTTATGGCTCATGTGCTTTTGTAATGCCTCATATTCTGGTTAATAAAAGATATTTTGCTGTGGCTCCATTATTTGTTGTATATCTTGTTTAGATATAAATAATAGAGATAGAAAATATATTCAGAGGTATGATATATTTCTTGATGATTTTGTAGAAAATAATTATATTCATTATATCTGCTCAGAGGTAATATGGACGTGGCAGAATATATTGAATATTATTATTTCAAATTGACAACTTAATCGAAAACGACAAGTTGCTGATATGGATGATGAACGATGATGAATCGTCAATGCATGTGAGATGAACGGGAAAACCGTCAAATGATGGAATGAACGGACAAACCGTCAAAAATGGATGATAACGAACGGATAAACCGTCAAGTGATGATGAATGAACGGGTGAACCATCAGATGATAATAAACGGGTGAACCGTCAAGCGGTGATGAATGAACGGATGAACCGTCGGATGAATGTAATAAATGAACGGATGAACCGTCAAGCGGTGATGAATGAACGGATGAACCGTCGGATGAATGTAATAAATGAACGGATGAACCGTCAAGCGGTGATGAATGAACGGATGAACCGTCAAGCGGTGATGAATGAACGGATGAACCGTCAGATGAATGTAATAAATGAACGGATGAAAATAAATGAACGGATGAACCGTCAGGCATTAATGAACAGGCGAACTGTCGGATGAATGTGTCGCTTCGTTGTTTGAGGAGTCTCTGCCTATAAATATAACAGAAATCTGACAGGAACGAGCACTTCTACTCTTCAACATAAAAAATGTCGTCTGAAGAAGCATCCAAGAAGGCTGAAATCGCCCCGAAGGCTCAGAACGGCACTGAAGAACGCCCTGCCGATCCAGTTCAGCCGAAGGAGGCAAAAGCAGACGAAGGTTCGTCTGCACCCAAGCCACCACGAGACATTTTGGACTTTCTGCTTGATCCAGGAAGGACTGAAGAAGAGGAAGCCATGAGGATGGCTGCTTGCAAATTCCTCGTGGGTTCCAGCAAGGAAGTTCTCAGCTCTTTTACTGATCGTGTTTTCGAGAAGGACGGCAGTGGTCCGCGTCCAAATGTAGAGAAGGATGATAGTGACCTTCCTTAATATCATGTACTATCATATGATGAAATAAAATTTGCATTTTATTTATGAACTTGAACTTTGTCTGATGATTTACAAATATTTACATTCATACATAATACTTTTTAAGGAACTTGCCATTGATAGGCATCATAGCAATTCGACCATCGAGCTCTGAGAGTTGATAGGCTCCATTTGAGAAGA
Source organism: Iris pallida (assembly GCA_029216955.1). Taxonomy (NCBI): domain Eukaryota; kingdom Viridiplantae; phylum Streptophyta; class Magnoliopsida; order Asparagales; family Iridaceae; genus Iris; species Iris pallida. Next base: position 211,312 of record JANAVB010039837.1, on the reverse strand, counting down.
CTTTGCTTACAACATAGGGACCTTTCCACTTCGCATCGAATTTGCCTTTGCTCATATGAGTCATAGTCATAGGACGTCTGACCGTTAGAACAAGTTCTCCTTGCTGAAAGGTTCTGACCTTAACTTTACGATTAAAAGTCTTCGAAATGCGAGCTTGGTATAACTCAATATGCTGCTGAGCCATTAATCGCTTCTCATCAAGTGCTTCTAACTCTTGAAGTCGAAGAAGATCATTATTCTCTGTAGTGAGCTCGTTAGCAATAGCAATCCTTAAAGAAGGAATTTGCAGTTCCAGAGGAAGAACAGCTTCACAGCCATACACCAGAGAAAAGGGTGTAAAGCCCGTAGGATTGCGAACTGTAGTTCGGTAAGCCCAAAGACATTCACCAAGCTTTTCGCTCCAGTTTCGTTTGTTAGTGGATACAAACTTCTTGAGGAGCTTGATAATGGTTTTGTTGAAGGCTTCAGCTAATCCATTAGCAGCAGGATTGTAGGCTGTTGAAGCGATGTTGTCAATCCGGTGATCATCGCAGAATCTGGTGAATTTCTGGCTGATGAATTGAGGTCCATTGTCATGGATGATTCTTTGGGGTACCCCAAATCTGTATATAACGTGGTGTTTAACAAAGCTGATGACGCTACTGGTTTTGACTTCAGCCAGAGGTATAGCTACAGCCCACTTGGAGAAGTAGTCCGTTATTGCCAGTATGAACCGATGTCCTCTAGAAGAAGGAGGATTAATGGGACCTATAACATCCATGCCCAAGCTTCAAAAGGCCAGAAAACAGCAGTCGGATGAAGGAATTCTGATGGTTGGTGAATGAAGTCTGCATGGATTTGATAAGCACGACATTTTCTTGCATATTCAATGGCATCTGATACCATAGAGGGCCAATAGTAACCCATGCGTCGAATGCGATCCTACAATTTAGGACTAGGTTGATGTGCACCACAGACACCATCATGAGCTTCGTGCAACACTTGCCGTGCTTCATCACCAGCGAGACAGCGTAGGAGAAGACCATCATAAGTTCGCCGATAAAGTGTCTTGGTGGTTTGATTGTAGTAGAATCGGAGAGATCGTCGACGAACACTCGTAGCCTCCTTAGGATCTTCGGGGAGTATGTCATGAACCACGAAGTCGATAAAAGGAGTTCTCCAGTCTTCGTTGATAACATTAACTTCAACAAAATTGCTGAATTCAATATTACGATTGTTTTCAATGCAGAACAATTCTTGGTTGGAGATAACCACCACTTATGTCTTTTGATAGGGATGGCTAAAACAGCTGCAAGGTTGGCTAAGGCATCTGCTTCGATATTGCAAGCTCGACGAACATAGTCGATGAAGAAAGCTTTGAATGATGTAGCCATGTTGATTGCTGCTTCATGATAAGGCACCAGATCTTGATGACGGACTTCATAGATTCCTCTAACCTGGTTACAACCAGCTTAGAATCACCGTAGACTTCGAGATATTTAACATCCAATTGTTTGGCAAACTGAAGGCCGATGAGTAGGGCATTGTACTCCGCTACATTGTTGGAGCAGGGTTCATCTAGAGAGTAGGCTCTTTGGATGGTTGATCCATCTGGAGAAACAAGAACAACTCCAACACCTCCTACAATGGCACCATTTGGTCCAATTCTGGATGCACCATCGAAGAATAGACGTCAGGTCGGAAATTCTTCAGAGATCATGTTGACTTCCAATGTCTCGTCTGGAATTTCATCATATAGCTTGGATGTTTCTGGTACAGGATGAGCCGCCAAGAAATCCGCCAGCGTTTGACCTTTGACAGACTTTTGTGGAACATATACCATGTCATATTGAGCTAGCAGGATTGCCCATGTAGCCAGCCGAGAATTGAGTGTACTGGGCTTTTTCATGAGTACCCGAAGAGGATTAACCCGGGATATGACATGAATAGTTTGTCCAATGATGTAATGCCTTGTCTTCTGCACAGCAAACATGAGAGCCAGACATTCTTTCTCGACCGGACTATAACGGTGTTCAGCACCAATCATAGTACGGCTAAGATAATAGATGGCATGTTCATGGCCTTCTTTATTCTTTTGGGCAAGTAAAGCTCCCAATGAATGGTCCATCGCACGGACATACATCAAGAATAGAATGCCAGAGATAGGTGGCACCAAGACTGGTGGGTTCATAAGATATCGCTTGATGTCGTCGAATGCTTGTTGACACTCTTCAGTCCAAATGAAAGATACACCCTTCTTCATTAACAGAGTAAATGGTCTGCAGCGTCCAGACAAGTTCGAAATGAATCTCCTAATGTACGCAAGTCGACCTTAGAATCCTCGTAGCTCTTTTAGGTTGCGTGGAGGACACATCTCTTGAATGGCTTTGATCTTCTCAGGATCCACGTGTATACCCTTAGAGGTAATGACGAAGCCGAGAAATTTGCCACTAGAGACACCCAAGAATGACTTGGTGGGATTCATTTTGAGTTGATGTTGGCGCATGAGATTGAAGATAGTTCTCAAATCTTGGATGTGATCTTCTTTTAGACGACTTTTGACGGCGATATCATCAACATAACATTCGACAGTCTTGCGGAGATGATCTTTGAAGATGGTGCTCATAGCCCGTTGGTAGGTTGCACCAGCATTTTTAAGACCAAATGGCATCACAGTATAGCAATAGACACCACGGGGAGTGCGGAAAGAAGTATGTTTTTCATCTTCGGAATTCATCTTGATCTGATTATATCCAGAGAATCCATCCATGAAAGATATTCGCTCGAATCCACAAGTATTGTCAATCATGACATCCATGATAGGGAGAGGAAATTCATCTTTTGGACATGCTTCATTAAGATCCCGAAAGTCGATGCAGACTCGAACTTTGTCGGTTTTCTTTAGAACTGGAATAACGTTGGCCACCCAGTCAGGATATTGCTCTTCTCAAATAAAGCCACAAGCTATGAGCTTCTTAACTTCATCATCAACCGCGTCCATCATTTCTGGTTTAAAATGCCGTTGTTGCTGCTTAACTGGTTTTGCATTGGGAAAAATGTTCAGTTTGTGCGTAGCAATCTTAGGATCTAAACCTGGCATGTCTTCATAACTCCAGGCAAAGACATCGATATATTCTTTAATAAGAAGAATCAACTCTTGTTTGTCTGCTTCTGGAAGATTCTTGCTGATGAAGATTGGACGAGGCGACCCACTTTCCCCTACATCAACTTGAACTAATTGATCTTCAGTAGGAGGTTCTCGTTGTTCAAAGCGAAGTACCCATTGATTATCCATCTGTTGAGCCCAAGGATCTGTTTCAGGATTTTCTTCAACATCCTCGTCATAGCTTTCTGGAAGTTCGACAGAGACCATGTTAGATGATACAACCAGCCGATGGACTTCACCGATGCTCGTGTCGGAATCCCAAGATCTGGAATCAGAAGAATTGGAGCGTTCTTCGCTATCGGAATCGGAGACTGCTGGGGATAACATTGGAGGAGAAGCATATCCGAGACCTCTTTTGGTTCTGCTGTAATACATCTCTGACTTTCCTTGTGGAACAGCGGTACGGAGAGGAGTCTTTCTTCCCTTACCGTAGTTGAGACCACTCTCGAAGTCGTAACCCATCTTTCGGACGATGTCTTTTGATTGTTGACTGTAATGACGGAATTGAAGATGACCCGTGTCGTTAACTTTACTATCATCCGTATAGCTGAATTTTTGTTCCGATCTTTTACTAAAAAGTATTGGACGTTCGCCTTTCTTGCGAGCAGGAACAATACGATATGAATCTTTTGGGTGTTCACATAAAACTTCCGTTTGAAGAGATTGTACAACTCCCATTGTAAATAATTTGAAGCTATCTAACATATCCAAATAGCGTTTAGTATGATAAATAACATCAGTATACTGGAAAGTAGATGCTTTTTCATTGATATGTACATCTGTATTTACAGCAGGACCTTTAGCCTTAGCATGCTTGGTCAGATTGATTACAAAAGGGGAAGAAGAAGAACATGGAGGAAGCTTGTTACGACGAAGGTCAATAACAAGTGGCTCAGAAGAGGTGAGCTCCCTTTTTTCCTTGTTATGAGTTAAATCAACAACAAGTGGCTCAGAAGAAGTGAGCTGCTTTTTGTCCTTGTTACGACGTATGTCGATAACAAGTGGCTCAGAAGAGGTGAGCTCCCTTTGATTTTGATCAGCATCAACTGATTTCTTTTGGACTGGCAAGTGAATAGCCAGTGGTTTAGAAGATTGAGGATGAGAAACACGCCCTTTGACAGGTATGATGAGAGTGTCATTGGGTGCTGCTTCTTGGTCTTCTTCAGTATCTATTGCCAATACCACTTTCATAAATTCATCCTTGTACATACGAGCGTCGTTGCAGTATGCTTCAACGCCTTTGAAAGGATAGAGGTCTGCAACTTCCTTGTGAACTTGTCCTTTATCATCAACATATTTAAAGAATTGATGAAGAGTCGATGGAACAACATTGTGTTCATGGAGGAAGGGTCTTCCCAGAAGAGCGTTATAAGAACAACCATGATTGTCGATGATATAAAAGGTCACCTTTGTGCGAAAATTGCCTATTTGGAGTTTTAGGCGAATCTTACCCAAAGGTTCACTTCTTCCTTGGTTGAATCGCAAGATAGTAGTGATTGTGCTTGAAAGACTATGAACTGGTATCTTCAATGCGTCCAACATCGTCTTTGGCATGATACTGAGAGCAGACCCTGGATCTATCAAGATACGATCGACTTTTATTGAATCGACATATCCTGTATAGTAGAGAGGACGATCATGTCTATTATCCTCCAGCAGCATATCATCCTGAGTGAAAGTGATGTTTGGAATTAACTCCAGGACACTATGACAGTGACGACATGAGACTGGTTCTGATTCTGGATTTTTGAGAAGAGTTAAGCAAGTTTCGGCCCGCATCAGAGCTTCACTTAAAGTTTCTCGAGTCTCTTTGGAAAGACGCAAGAGTTCAAAGATTGATAGCCTAGCCGGTGTATTGGCTAATTGAGCCAATATATCAAAGTTGTATGGCTTTTCAAGTCCTGTAGGAGATGATTTCTTCAAAGGTTTATCAAACCGGACTTGTTGCTTGCCTTTATCAGCAGTCGCTGGCTTGGGAGGAATAGGTACTACAACCGGTGAGGATGTAGATGGGATTTTTTCAATAGAAACAGGTTGTGTTGGAGCAGGCTCAGAAAAAGAGGCAGGATTCTCTTGAGCTTCAGGATAATCTTTCAGATAAGCTTTCCTGATCTGGTGCCCAATAGTATTTCTTCATCAACTATGGGGTCAAAAGACACCATGTTGCAAATCTTTGTCTTGCCTTTGGAGCGATCTTTCATCTTAGAAGAAGAGGGAATCTCAAACTCTGAAGCAAGATCGGGATGGATCCACATAACCTCGCCATTGTCAAGGGACAAAGGAACGAGACCTTCATTTGGTGGAGAAGGGAGATTTTCAATCTCAAGAGTAGCTTTTGGAATGGGAATGACACCATGCTGTATCATCTGCAGGGGAAAATTACCGAACTGGACCGAGACCATGTTGGCGGTAACAGTCTTCTCATCTTGCTGTAGAGTAACGACGCCAGCATTGACAAGCTCTTGAATCTTACCTTTGAGCACATAACACGCTCGAGTAGGATGTCCAATGAATCGGTGGTAGACACAATACTTAGGATGATCGGTCTTACCGACTTCATCAGGCTTCTTTGGGTCTGGGAGCTGGATCTTGTTGCTTTTGAGTAAGCAATCGAAGATGCTTGCAGTGTCATTCTCATCAAAAGAATACTCTACCTTAGGACGAGGTTCCCTCGGTTGAGGTGCAAAAGGAGTGGAGGTGGATGTAGGCGGAGCTACGTTGACAGCCAAAGACTCTTTGCTTTTCAAATTAATGTTCAGAGTCTCTTTGTTCTTGCGATTGTTTTGACAATTACCGCCGCCTGATGTTTGATGTTCGTCACGATCTGGGTTAGACATTTGTACCCCCAGCTGTTTGAATTTCTCAGCACTCACTTCAGCTGCTTTGGCATTGACAATGAAAGATGGCCAGTCTTGGAATTGAGTTGACCCTGTCCACATGCTGATGATAGGCAAGAGGTTTGCCTTGCAAGTGTCTATGGTAACAGCAGCAGGAGTCCCTGGAGGCATCTTCAAGGCTTTCCGGCAGAATCGTTCGATGAAACTCTCAGCAGTTTCATTTTGTCTCTGTTTGATTTTATTGAGGGCAGACATAGTCATGTCATTGAATCCCTCATAGAATCATTACAGAAAGATTTTCTTGAGCCCTGAGAAAGAAGTAATACAACCATCGGGCCAACTTCTGTACCAATCGTATGCTACGCCGGCTAAACAACCGACGAACACTCTGGTAAGAAGAGCATCATTTGGTTGAAGTTGAACAGTCATTACCTCGAAGTGATTGATGAACTAGCTTGGCGAGGTACTGCCGTCGAAGAGAGAGATTGTTGGAATTTTGTATTTAGGAGGAAATGGAACTTCCTTCAATTCAACTGGGTATGGCTGCTTGATTCCCAACCTTTACAAGTTGTCCTTCTCTTTGAAGGCTTCGAACTGAGTCCGTAAGAGTTTGACAGCCTCATTGGCGTCTTCTGATGATGAAGAAGGAGCCGGTTGGGTCAGAGTGGTAGGAGGAGGAACAACGTTATAAGCACTACCCCCAGCTGACTGACTGGGTGTAGTTTGAACTTGTACTTATACAGGAGGCATTTGAGGAGACACTACCCCCAGCCCAGCATTGACAGGTATCGAAGATGCTATGATCTCCGGACTCGCAGCAGGTACAGTCGGTGGTGTGGCATGTTGGGCCACAATGATAGAATGCATACTAGCGACCATTTCAGCCATGGTCTTTAGCTTGTCTTCAAGTGCAGCGATTCGCTGTTCTTGATTTGCTGAGGTTGAAGCATCTTGGTCTTCATTAACAACATACGCAGTGACTTCTCTTGGTACAGTGGAGGATACTGTCTGTTCAGAGCTTTCGTTGTATGCATCGTAGTCAGAGAAAGAGTCATCTCCTGACTGAGAAAGAGGGAAATGACCAGAAGGATCTTGAAGAAGATTTCTTTGACCGATTGTATCTCGGCTTCGGGAACGGGTATGTTGGAATACTCCCTCAGAAGATTCTTGGAGAAGATCCAAATACTGCTGGCTTGGTTTGCGAGATTTACCATGTTTAGAGCACCTTCTACCCCCAGTGTTTCGAGAAGTCATATTGACAGAAGCGTACGGGACTTCGCCTTCATCCTCTGATATCGGTTCGGTTTTAGCAAAAGTTAAACGATCGAAGACAGATCGTTTTGTTGTTTGACAACAACATTGGATGATGACTTTATGATTACAATGATGATCAGATGATTGAACTGAAGATGTCGAGACATTATCCCGTTTTTGCCTGAGATGTTCTCGAAGATCGGAAACCATACCGGGACGGGAAAAGGTTCGAGGAATGTGTTCTTTAACAACATTCGGAACATGGTTCCGATTCTTCAAATGTTTTGTCCCCTGTGTGTACAAGGAAGTTCTCACCTCATTGGCATAGGTGTTTGGATCTTTGGCCTTGGAAGTTTGTCTTTGAGTTTTGACTTTCGGCATTGGCTGTTTACGTTTTACCGAAGTTGGCCTGTTAAGATATGTTCTTAGGTCTGCAAATTCACCCCCGGGGGTTTCTGTTTGAGACACCAACAGTTTTTCCTGTTTAGAACGGGATATCTTGAAAGTTGGAAGGTCTTGGAATTCTGCTACCGGGGTAGGCAGAATACCTCTTTGATCAGTATAAGTTCCCTTGTCATTTGAAGGAATTCTTGTACTGACTGGTGCCGAAGCACGTTCAGATTGATCTTCTACGGTAAAGATCGAAGAAGATTGAGAAAAAACCAAAGGGCTTTTTCCTTTATTTTGTGAAGAAGGGTTAGCTAAAGAGCTTTTCCCTCTGTTGTCTTCCAAGTCACGAGACAAGGAAGTTTGAGAAAAGACCAACGGGCCCTTTCCTTTGATTCGAGGAGAAGGTGGAATAGCCAAAAGACTACCCCCAGTAGATTGCGCAAGAGCAACAGAGTGCTTAGGGAGAGGAGCAGAGGTTTTCCCTTTGTTGTGAGAAGAGGAGAGTCTAGCCAAAGGGCTGTTACTCTTGGATTGCGCAGTAATAGTATGCGCATGGGTGGATGGTGCACTGACCACTTGCGCATGAGAAACTCTGGCAGAGGGTGTACTGGTTCTAGCCACAGAAGCTGTGGTTTGCGCATCAGGAGTTCTTGCCTCAGAGTGCTTAGGATGCACTTTAGTTGTTGGAGTGTTGGATTGCGCAGGAAAACTTGCTGCCAACTGCGCCAGGGACATAGGAGTCTTGTATTTTGACAAGGCAGCATATGAAGTGGCCTATGTCACAGTTACAACAGATTGCGCAGTAGTGGTTGGGATAGACTATGCAACAATTGGCACAGCAGATTGTGCACTAGTCTGGCTAGCAGACTGCACAACAGAGTGCGCAGCAATCTTGGTGGCAATACTGCCAGATTGTGCAGCAGTCTTGGAGACCCATACTGAGCGCACTTTGCTCTTGGCCGAAGTGGTTGCAGTACGGGGAGTGGTCTTGGAGTTGAGCATCGCCTCTTAGGCTGTCTGGTTGACTTTAACAACCAGCGTCTTCTGCGTCTTCCCGATAGACGCTACGTCACATTGAGTTACTACTTCCTCGTCGGAGGAGAAAGTCGTCCCCAGCAGAGTCGCCATTTTGTTTGCAAAAACAAAAGTGTAGAACTTTATTGATACAAACTATGTAATAAGATTACAAGAATTCTGGAAAAGGTACAACTGTAGGAATCCAATCTAGATGACGATTGCTTTATCCCTTGGACGATGTGAACTTTGAAGACGAAGCCTCTGAAGTTGAAGACAACTCTGGAAAATGAAGGCAAAAGTCTCGGAAGTTGAAGACAAAAGCCTCGGAAGAATACAGTAGCACTTGGACAAGAACTCCTGGATTCTCTGATCTCTGATCTCTGATGCTTGATACTTGATCCTTGATCCCCTTGAATGGAGACTTGAAACTCTATTTATAGAGTTCTGGAAATAACTAACTTTCAGTTATTCTGGACTGCGCATGATGGATTGTGCAGCAATTGGATTACGCAACAATAGACTGCACAAGCAGTTATTGGATCATGGGCCAACTGCCTTGGACACATGGCATCATTTGATTGAAATGCGCATGATCGTGCATAGACAGTTGCCACATAATGAGCAATTGATGGCATGAATACCACGTGTACTTTATCAGTTGTGTTGATAGAGCGCGCAATCTGAATTGTGCAGGCTTTGGACTGCGCAGACTCGGACTGCGCAGGCTTCGGATTGCGCAGGATTAGACTGCGCAGGCTTCGAATTGTGCAGGATTAGACTGCGCAGGAAATGGATTGCGCTGCCAGCTGTCAGCCGTCCTCGAGCGTTGTGTGGCGCAATAAACGAGCAGTCTCCTCGTTCTTCGTGCTGTCAGTTATCAGGAAGATTTGATTGTGTCAGGTAATGATGATTTTTGCCACGTCAGTCTGCGCAGTTGAAAGTGTGCGCAATCTATCCTGCACAATCTGAAGGATGCGCAATCTGATGTCTGCACAGTTCATCTGAAAGTTGTATTTCTTGATTTTCTGACTTTGTTGATGTATGCAACTTGATTTTTTAGGACCTACAGGTACACTTGCCTGGAGGTTGCACGATGACTAGATGACATCTCGCGACAAAACCGTCGTATCAATAGAAGCATCAAAAATGAGTCTTCCGCAAACAACTTTGGATACTGAAATAGACATCGTCATCAGTCCCAGAATAAAAGAAATAGCTAAGTTTGACTATCCATAAGTCCAATTCTACACACAGGAGCAAAACAGTAATTTTGGATCAAAATGGTGTCTGCCGTTGGACCCACTTTGCACCAAAAAATTTGCCAACACAAAGATTATCCATATTTGACAAATTATATGTCTATATTGGGAAGAACGGTGCCACAAGTCCAATGTTGGTTTCATATTTGGAATTCGATGTCCCGGGTTCAAAATTTGAATTTTATATGTTGGAAATTACGATTTTGAATGACCAACTTTGGCGTCGATTTCAACCAACCAATCGATATCCTACGAAACTAAAATTTTTATGCCATAAAGTTGGTTACACCTGCTATGCAACGGGGTTGTTTGTTCGTCAAACTGAGCTTCGACGAGAGAGAAATAAATTCGTGAAGTTGGTTCCACGAATATGTCCAAAATAAATATATTTTAAACGGTCAACTTGGTGGCCAGTTGTGATCTATGAAATGATCGAATTAACAGTTGAACTTTTAGGTGAGAGAAGGGGTATATACCGAGATTGAGATGGAAGAATCGGATCAACGATCCGACGGTCGAATTGTCCAGAAAATACGTCCATAGTTGCTGCGATGAAACAAAATTCTGGACTCGAATTTACGCGCGTCCCGACTGAATCTCGTAAAAAATGCATGAATCGCCTGCTTCGTGCGTCGGAAAGGAAGATGAATCGACAGGGGGGGTCTCCAGGGACGCTAGGCCCATGCGACGGTGGTCGTGGTGGTGTTGTCGCTGCCACAGCATCGCTGCTGGTTCGTCCGCCTCTCTACACGCATGTATGGCGCCATGTTGCCCAACCGCGCCTGGCCGTCGCGGTGGTGCCGAGGCGACGGCCAGTGGGCGAGCGCGACAAGGCAGAGGGTGGTGCACCAGTCTAGGGTGGCCGTACGGTGGCGATTGGCCTTTGCCACCGCCGCTGCTGTTGTGTCTTTGTGTGTGGGGGGAGGGGGGTCGGGGCTGAAGAGTAGGAATATATATATTTTTGATATTTCTTTAGGGGGGGTGGCGATTGGTGATTGTCCTTTGCCACCGTCGCTGCTGCTGTTTCTTTCTTTTTTATGTTTGAGATATATATATATATTAGTAGGTTTAGTTATATGGTTATGCTTATGAATATATATAACCATATAACTAAACCTACTAATATGTATATACTATATATAATAGTGTGTATATATTTATATTTATATATATATATATATATATATATATATATATATATATATATATATATATATATATATATATATATATATAATCCTATGTATCGAAAATTGCATTTAAACCTATTTGGCTGTATCCCAAAAATGAATTTATAATAATACTATTAGGTCATGGCAATCTAAAAAGTGGAATTGGCTGGGATAGGGTCCAATTATATTTTTCTAGTCCAATTAAACCCGGAAAGTCAGCCAATGAGTCTCTTGTGCCATTCACAAATAAATAGCACATGGGAACTCGATTGAGTGGCATACCCCTGCTATGTGTATCGTAGACTCAAAATGGGTCAAAACCACAATTTGGGTCAAATGGTTTTGATCGATGTCGAGTCACGAACTCAAGTTAGAAGTTAGGTCTGGGATTACGGTAAACGGTTAATTGGCGTAAATTGATCCGAAGTTGTGCGAAGTCAAAAAAATGTTAGGGAACAAGTTTGGATGGGACATGATATACCAAATTGAAGATAAACCTATTTATTTCAAAACTCATGAAGGACGTTTCGAAAGATTGGCATTTCTTGTGTTCCAAAAATCAAAGCTACAAAAAAGTACATCTATAGTCATATTGTTATAAAAATCTAGTTTAAATGTTTAATATCTATATTACATAAATAAAACAAAATTTAAAATAGTATCAAAAAATGAGCGGGCTTACATTAGGCCAGGGCATATGGATGGCATTGGACTGGAGGAAGATTCTAGAAGATATGTTGCAGAGATATTTCACCTAATGTATTAGATAGTTCCATGAGACAGATGTACTATTATTTCTAGTAGATTTTAGTTTACCATATTTGTCTCTAAATGATGTTGTGAAGTTGTACTAAAAAAATATAGTAGAATGTGTGATGTTGTGATGATTTGTTCTGGGAACGTGCTAGTAGTTGTGATAAGATTGATTGATCATGTTACTTGGAGTTTTCTTGAGGTTTAAGTACAGCTTACTGTGTTTTGTCTACAACGCTGGGCGTGTCCAACTCGTATCTAGAAATCTGGGAGCTGGTCGTGATATATTTTTAGTGGTGGCCTATACAGAACCTGTGTTAATAGTACTTAGGCTATAAAGTACTATTGGAAAGCCTACTAGACTAAGAAAAACTCATCACAGCATAGGCCGGGGAAAATTGTTGTATTTACTTTACTGTTGCTTAGTATCTTCTAAATTAGGCCATATTTAATCAATTAAGTATTTTTCTTGATGGTTCAGACACGCAACACTGGGATTATCGATCCCCCTACATTTGAGGCTTCTTAGCTTCCACCACCTCCTGTCGCCCCGACTATCACTATTGATAGTACTCAGCTGATGGGAATCTTCCAGAAGTTTGTTGACTCTCAGAGCGAGCAAGTCGCACTCTTCTGAGCTAGCGTCCCTGATGCACTCTAAGTCAGGAAGACTAGACCAGTGAAGCCAGGGACCAATAAAGATTTTAAGAATCTCGGACCCTTGGATTTCTAAGGGACAAAGGGGATTCTCTACGCCAATGAGTGGATAGAGAACGTTGAGAGGCTACTCCAGATCGGTCGTATTCTAGAAGACCTTAATAGCGAGGTAGCCAGCATACAGCTGTTTGATATCGCCCGTACATGGTACCGAGACGAGCCGCAGATAGCAGCACCAGGACTTCTCTGGAGAGACTTCAAGAGGTTGTTCAAGAAGAATTTCTTCCTGGAGGTCGCCAGAGACGCACTCGGGAGCCAGTTCGAGCGCCTGAAGCAGGGCAGCATGACAGTTGATGAGTACACAACAGAGCTACTTTGCGGAGTCACTAGTTCGCATGCCCAGGAGTGAGCCCTCCGGTTCAAGTAGGGACTATCGTAGGAGATTTGCTTGGCTATCACTACCATCAAGGCCTGCACTTATGAGGACATCCTTAACGTTGCCCAGGGAGTTGAGAAGGACATGGAGCCTCAGACTAAGAGAGATAGAGATGGAGGCACTAGCAACAACTCGGGACCATCGAAGCGACCCCACATCCAAGCGAGGTCGCTTCCACCCAGCATCCTGCACCCCAGTCACCGTGGCAGACTCAGACGACGATCATTTGGGCCTACTTCCGCCATCCAGGTCATCACTTTGATGTGTGCCGCAAGAGGTAGGGACTTTGCTTGTTATGTGGATTGTCAACTCATTACGTGAGGGATTGTGCGCAAGCTACTGCTCGCCTTGCTCTTGAACCAGTACTAGGACCTCAACAGAGGATCCCACCTTCTCAGACTCAGCAGCCACCGTAGCAAGGAGGAGCCTCCGTTATGATAGCTGAGGAAGTTAAGGCGATCTCAGTTCCGGAAGAATACTGAAGACCGAATGCATTACTCGCATGGTTGGAGAAAATCGTGGATCGCAACTCGCAATCCGATCTTTTCTTTTAGATTTTCTCTTAGTACCTAGACTTTCTTAAAAATTCCTTGCTTTCCTGTTTTGATTTTTTTTCTTAGTACCTATAAACTCCTTGTTTGTTGAGATTTGAAATCTTTTGGTCTTTTCTACCACTACTTCTGAAATTTTGAGGACAAAATTTTCTAAGGAGGGTAGATTTGTAACTCGTCTATTCCTAAATAAATGAGATTTAGAAGTGTTACCTATATTTTATTATTTTTATAATCATTTTTAGAATATTTTATTCAAATTTATTTAGTAAGTTTTGATTAATTTTTTATTTAGATTTATTGGACTATGGCTTCCATTCATTTGTTATGATTTTTCATGTAATATATCTTAGGGGAATTTATTTGATAAATTATTTACATTTGTACTAATTTAGACTAATTGTTTTGATTAATTAAACTATTATTTTTGGATTAATTGATTATTATTATTAGTTGGAATTATTTTAAGTTTAATTAATTATATTGTTCCTATTATGGTAATGGCAGACTTATAATTTCTTTCAACTTGATTGGTTATTTTATAAAATCTATTGTTGAATGCCTAGTCATATATTTAAGTGGGAACATTCTAGAATTTAAATAGGCTAATATGTATTAGTGCTAATTAATCCGGATCAACACTAATTAATTGCAAGAAATATTCTCTGGAGTATTCCAGAAATATTCTTCCTAGCCCATATGCCTAGAGATTCTAGGACTTTCCTAATGAGGCATTAAATAGCCATTATTTATTGATGGATGAATTATTCCTAACTAATCCTATGGTCCAAAATGATTGTGTCCCCACCGTGTCCATTTCATTAATTATGCATCTTTTTTACATTTACATTTTCGTATCCACCACGACACAGACACACTCATGTCATCCACCCCTTTCCCGTGTCGTGTGTCCTTCGACACAGGAGTACATCCAGACACCTAAACCACATATGTTTTGTGTCACCCCGACAGGGACACTGCTAGAGATCCTGACACTACAACCCTAACCCTAGATCTATGGAGCTGCTGTGTCCGCCTCGCCGTGTTCAGCCAGGATTCTTCGAATAGTCTATTGTCGTGTCCTGACTTCGAGCCCCGCCACCGAATCGAGTACCCATCGGAAAAGACACGAGCCGCCGAGCCATGGCCGTACCGACCGGATATGTCGTGTCTAGCCAGATCCGCCAGGGTCGGTCGATCTCGACTCACCATTGCCTCTCCAGAGCTCTATTCGCCTCGAGTCAGCACCGTCGTCCTGAGCCTCATGCCACTGCTATCAAGAACTTCCCCCAAGTCGTTGTGCATGTCTCAGCTTTGAGTCCAGACGTCGCACCGTCGAGCCGGAGTCAACCGAGCGCCTAGACGATCGGATATGTTTCTCCACCACATCTCTACCACATGAGAGTCCAGCTGCCTTGTCGATCTAGACTTTAGAGTCGCCAACAAATGTCGTTGTCGGATGTCACGACTCGCTACCCAAATTATTGGGCCGGGCCGGGCCATGCCCAGCCTACGCTTGTATTATAGCGTAGTAAGCTGTTCTAAGAATAGACAGTAAAGGATCTAAGGTACTAACAGTTGTAATATCACATTTTAAATGTTCATCAAAATACAGTGTCTATAAGAGAAAGCAAATAAGTTCAAATTTTAGTTATTACACTTCCAAAGTATCAAACTGGAGACAAAGTCCAGTGACAAAAGATAGAGTCTAAACAGTTCAAAATACTAAGCCAAAAGGGATCTAAAGCAAGACTACTAAGCGAGGTTCCATACGGGGACTTCCTCGGGAGCAACGACTTGGTCCTCTACAGTGGGCCCATAGTAAGAATCACAGAGCATCTCTTCCTCAGAAAGTATGCCTGTAACGTTTTCCTGTCAGGAAGGGAGCAAGTACTGGTTCTACAAACTATACATACTAAGCATGGAATGAAAAGAGATGTGCTAAAAAGAAACGTGTCATATCATAGTCTATCATATGAAAAAATATATTTGTCATGGTGACATATGTATATATAGTGTTTAAAACTCTAGTTGGTATGTGATCGGTCAATGGGTGTAAAATGTACTGATATACAAGTCTACATGAATAAAATGTACGTATGTATAAGTGTACAAGCATAAATGTACATACGTACAATATACAGGATAAAGGCCTACGACAAGGTTGCACTAGGTGCCACCAAGCTCGATACATGTACTAAGTTATAGTCTGATTACGTACTCAACTAGCAGTTTTTCCATCCCCAAGTTATAAACATGTGAAAGATACTAAGAGCAGTTTAAAACATGTGAAGCATATGGAAGGTACATAGAAACATGTAAGATATGATTTTAGTTACAAATAGCTATATTAATAGTGTTCATTCGCAATTAATTATCATGTGCGGTAAGTAAAGTTCGTAGTTTGTACTTGCCTCGAGCAAGACAATGAAGTATACTCCAGTCCCAAAATACTTAGGGCTAGGTACGTATCCATGTCAGCTGTATACATACGAAGTATACTCCAATGTATGGAACCCCGTATGTATACATAAGCTGTAAAATGCAGTAAAACTATGATAACTAAATCTTATCCACAACAATAAAGAATAATATTATAATCAACTCAAGAATTTGTCATTTATACATGTAGGTGGAGACAAATCCACTACCAACTATTTTAAAAGATAATGAAGTATACTCCAGTCCCAAAATACTTAGGGCTATGTACGTATCCATGTCAGCTGTATACATACGAAGTATACTCCAATGTATGGAACCCCGTATGTATACATAAGCTGTAAAATGCAGTAAAACCATGATAACTAAATCTCATCCACAACAATAAAGAATAATATTATAATCAACTCAAGAATTTGTCATTTATATATGTAGGCGGAGACAAATCCACTACCAACTATTTTAAAAGAAAAAAATATACAAGGAAATGATATCTAAAAATGACAAGACAAACCAAGGGCAATCATCTTCGAAGGAATGGAGAAGTTCACGGCCTTGGATAAGACACCTACGAAAAGTCACAAAGCACACACCTGGCGAGATAACCAGGTCCTCAGAGGGACGTAACAAGATACAATAAACATGCCATATAAATTATGCCACAATTAAAGAAAGTGACAAGACATAAATAGGTAACCTAACCATACTAAAGTGATCATGCAGTTGAGAAACAATCCTTTCGACGCATGAGCCCTGGCTGTAAATGGGATCGGCATAGTCCCCATATAGGGAACCAGGGGCCTACGTCCGTAACGTCCGAAGATCGTCAGAGGGCATCATGTGCAAGGGGCTACGTCCATAACGCTCTGGAAAACGTCAGAGGGCACCTGGAGCCTGCGTCTCCGGCGGAGCGCACAGGTAAGCAGGGAAGTGCAAAGAAGCCCATACGTCAGGTATTGTTCTCCCCACCCAATGTACCTGTCAAGTCGCATCCACGACCATGTACCTCTACTAACTGCTAAGTCTCCTAACACGCCTCTATTAGCAGTTAGCCCTAACGCATGCGCCTAGGGGATCAACCCACACGCAAGAACCTCTACATGCTACTCATCTCACACATCCTCGTGGTACAACTGTGTCAAGGTATATGCAATACACTACAACGGTAGTCTCTTAACTATAAGTCCATATGCAATCAAAGGATAATAACAAAGTACATCTAATATCACTGAGCAGACCGTAAATCAAGAACTGCAAGAACTGAAAATAAATGAACAATGATATGTAATAAAATGCAACTGAATATAAACAGTATAATGGCAAGGTATCTTGTCTGATTCCGTACTGTAAATATGAAACGCCGCTCCCGCGTCCACGCCTCCGGAACCCGACGCTCCTAGATAATTAATTAACTAAATTATGTCACTACTTATGAAACTTACGATACGACTTAATTAGTCAAATTAATGTGTTAAAATTATATTCAATCTCTCGTGGAACCATTTAGATCCATACAATCACACACAGGTTCCACGAGACATCGAAACACAGTTTTAGGGTTTCTAACTTTTAATTAGTCGGTTATGCCCCTACTTCAATAACATACTTAAAAATCATATAAAAGTCATAAAAATAATATTTAAAATAATTTTCTACAGATTTATCTCTGAAATTCCAGAATTAATATTTTTAAAGACATTTACGACTGGTTGATTACTAAGTCAGCTAGTCTACCCGAAACTCGCCCGGAACATAGTTAATGACTCAAAATTGCTAAAATAACCAAAAATATATTTTAAACAGAAATAAAATATTTTATTTTATAGAATAATATTAGAGGTACAAGGGTTGAGTTATACTACAAGTTTGGGACATTCTAGGTCAGCCGGTTACCCGAAATTAGCTAGTTTTGATCTACAATTTTGCCGACCAGATTTGAGTTGCTAAAATCATGGAAAAATACTTAAAAATCCTAATTTATGTATATAAACACACATAAAATTCAGTTTCGAAAATAGGCACCAATAACTCATAGTTCCTTCACAATGGGGTTAATTTTGATCCTACCGACACATGAATATTATGCCTATATTTTATGAAATCTTTATAGATGATTATACCTAACAAAAGCCATAAAAATATGATTTCTACATAATTAATAAAATATTTTCTACAGAATTTTAGCAAAGATTTTTAGAAGAAAAGATTATGGTTCTTACCAAAGATCCTTGCTAGAAAGGGTGATGATGACTTCTCTTCACCAAAGCTCCAATCTTTTCCGCTATCCTCGCTTGCTAATCCTCTCTTGGTGAGTATGGGAGAGTTTATAATGGCTATAGAGGATTGGATGGGGGAGATGGAGTTTTTAGGGTTTGTTTTGAGGGGTTTCGGGGATGTATGGTGGAGGAGATGAGTTTTTTGTGAAGAATGGAAAGATGTGCAATGGAGGAGATGATGTATGAAGGCTATGGAGAGTTTGTTGCTGCCAAAATTATGGAGAGAGAGAGGGTTTTGGTCGGCCAAAGGCGAGGGAGAGAAAGATTAGGATTTGGTTAAGATTTGGGATAAGTTGGTATATTTAAACGTATCCTTAAATGAATTTTAAGCAATCTAGGATTTAAATCCTATTTAATTTGATGCATTCGGCCATGGGGGGGGGTTGGTTGGCCGAAATTATCATGGTGGGGATCCACTTGGCATGATTTGGTTGTTTGGTGAGTTGGCAAGTTGATTGGATTGAGGATTTAAAAAGGGGTTTCATAATATAGAACTATTTAATTCTATCTATATAATTACACTACAAAATATGAATTAAATACAAATAAATGTAATTATTAATATTTGTTAATGCCCAACATGCCTACATAGGGTTGGGTTTGGCTTGGAAGAGGTTTGGGAAGGTTTGGTGCAACCGGGTCTCCTAAAAAGTCATAAAAGCTTTCTTAACTAATTAATTAAATAAAAATATAACTTGTGCCATAATTTGAATGGTTAACATGCAAGAGATTACAATATGACCATGGCATTCCTAACATAGCTAGCATACTAGTTAAAGTACCCGACTACGCTAGGCATGCCATACTTTCTAGTCGTCTTGCATATTCAAACTCAACTATGGCTATAGTCCTTTTATATAATATAAATAAGATAAAAATAAATTAAAATTAAATAAAATTCAAAAATAATTTAAATATTCCTTTAAATTATAAGGGGTTTTACAGAGCAGTTTAAAACATGTGAAGCATATGGAAGGTACATAGAAACATGTAAGATATGATTCAGTTACAAATAGCTATATTAATAGTGTTCATTCGTAATTAATTATCATGTGCGGTAAGTAAAGTTTGTAGTTTGTACTTGCCTCGAGCAAGACAATGAAGTGAGAATGCAGAGAAAGAAGCCTGGTGTCCTGTCACTGTAAAAAAGGGTATAATAATCTCAGTTCATATTCTATGTTCAAGACTCTAAACTGCTAACTCTAACACTAATGGTGCGATACGACTTCTAACTAGGACTCCTAGCTAAGTGATGACCTAACATAGTAGACCAATTTGGGTGACACTAAACCTATAACCAACACTATGATGGTGGGCAAAAACTACGAAACTTAATTACCCGAAAACATGAATTACCACACAAAGCACAATTGTTCAACAAAAATTCAGAATGTCCACTATGTTCCAACAATTATTTAGGTAGTTATAAAGCTCCAATAAATATGAAATAAAATCTCAAAATCATCCTTGTTAATTATAATAATGTATTATATTTTTTCTGGAATTTCTAAACTGTTGTGGATATTTATTAAAAATCAGAATACATAGGTAGCTTAAAATTAGGTTCTGAATACCTATTTTTTACAGTAATAGATATGTAAATTAAATTCTAAAAAAATTGTATTAAATTAGCTAAATTAACATATTATGTAAATACAATTTTTTTGAATTTTTACAGTACTTAAAGACTGTTTAAAAATTGGAATACAGCAAGGTAAAGTTTTTGAAAATAAATAATTAATTATTTAATGTATTTGTCCACATAAACGAAATTGAACCGAAGTCGGAATACGGGACCCAAGGCCATGAATCGAGTCCAATATGACTTGTACAGGTCTTGAATGTATTTTGGCTCACTTGAGTCCACACAACCCATGCTAGGTTTTGGCTCAAAATGGTCGTATTTAACAAAATACGTACAAATACGAAATTAAATACGTAAGTAAAATAACATGTTAAAATAATATAATAATATATTAATACTGTAAATTATACACAATAATAATATTTATTAATAATATTATAATATATGCATTTTACAGTAAAATATACAGTACTTATATATTTATATATATACATATATACAAAATACATCAAAAAAAAATATATATACAAAATACATCATATATATTTATAAAGTGTATATTTACATATACACATATATACTATACAAATACATACAGAAAAATATATAGATATATATAGACATAGCCAAGCCCAACGGGCTAATGGGTCCACAGCCCACAACCCAAAGTCCAATATGGATACATGGGCAAAATGGTAATTTCAGGTCAAAATAATGTCCGTCGTTGGACTAACTTTGCATCAAAACATGTGCTAGGATACAAGTCCACTAAACTTAACAAATTATATGTCTATGAGTCCAGAATGACGATACGAACCCAAAGGTATATCCGAAATTGGATTTCGATGACCCAATCTCAAAATGGTCTGTTGACCCAGACTATGGGACCCGTCTTGCATCGAAATGCGTGTCGCGATCCACGTCCTCCAAATCTAGCAAACTTTATATGAATTCGTGCTAGAACAACGCACGAGTCTACTGGTGGTGTCAGAATTGGAATCCGGAGTCCCGGGTCCAAAATTAAAATTTTGCAAGTTGGAAATTACGAATTCGGACGGCCAACTTTGACGTCAAATTTAACCAATCAAACGAGCACACAATGAAACAAAACTTTAAGGACAAGAAGTTGGTTATACCAGCTGTGCACAAGAACTGATGGCACGTCAAACAGAGCTGCAATGGCAGAGATACAAATCCACGAAGTTGGCTCCACAAAACTGTCCAAAATAAACATAATTATTTGGGTAATTTGGCAGCCGATTTTGATCTATCAAACGATCGAATTAACGGTTGAAACTTTAGGTGAAGGTAGAGGTATATACCGAGATTGCAAAGGAGGAAAGAGTTCGATAATCCAACGGTCGAATTGTCCAGAAAATGCGTCCAAAGTTGCTGGAACGAAACACGATTTTGGACTCAAATCTCACGTGTCACGACGTAATCTCGTCCAAAATGCATGAATCGACTCTGTCTTGTTTTGAAGACGACGTGAACAGCCCAGGGTGGTTTGCCGGGGTTACCAAGGCACGTCGGGGGGTTGGCGATGGTGCGCAACCATAACCGTACTGCTGCGGTGCCTGTACGCACGCGTGTGCGCACACACAGGTAACCGCACCTGGAACAGTCGCGTGCGGGCGTGCACACTATCGGCGGGAAGCCGCACGGCCATGCAAGGGAACGCGGCCAGGGGGTCCGTCAGGGGTTCGCCCGGATTGGGGAGGAGGTCACGTGGCACTACGGCGGTCGCCGCCACTGCTGTATGTTGTTGCACATGTGCGACCACTGGCCACTGCTGCTATTGCATTTGCGGGTGTTGTTGCGCGCCTGGCACGCATACGCATCGGTCATGCCGGCTGTGGTATCGTCGGGGGAACCGTAGCCAAGGTGGCGTTGGGGTCTTGATAATGGAAGAGGAGGGGGAAGAGATAATAAAGTGAAGGTGAAGAAAATGAAGAAAGAGAAGAGAATGAGGTGATGTTGGTGAATGTTAGGGTTGAGAGGATAAAGAAGCTGTCGGCTGGGGGGGTTTTGATGGAGAAGCTGCTGTGATGGAAGAAGGAGAAAGTGTGTTTGTATATGAAAAGTTAAGGAGTGTTGGTTGTGAGTGTGTTTGGGAGGAGAGAGAGTGGAAGCTTTTTAAAAAGCAAAATTGTGTTGTTGGGTTGTGATTGGACATGGAGTTAGATGTGTCATAGGTAACTTTCTCCAAGCATCTCATGGCTTGGCCAAAATAGGCTAATTGGGATGATGAAGGTTTGAATGAGTCTAATTAGGAATTTCTCCCTAATCTATGGGTAAAGAGTTATCCATTTGGTTTAGGGGTGAATTGTGCTAGGGTGTTTGGTATTTTGTAGGAATGGGATGATGTTGTGTGTGTAGGTATTCATAAGAGAAAAGACATGAAGCTTGGGTTGAGTCCAGTTGAGTCGGGTCGGGTCAAAATCGGGCTTGGTGTAATAAATGGCTTAATTTAGTCATTTATGATCACGGGTAAATAAGTAGCATGCGGGAGCTCAATTGAATGGGACACAAGTATCGTGTGTGTAGTAGGCTTAATGTGGTTCATGTCCATATTTTGGGTTGACGGGTTTGGGTCGAAATGGTGTCCCCAATTCAAGTCGGAAATAAATATGACTCCGTGGGGATGAATTAAGATCGGGTCTTGTGTCAGGAAACTTGTGCGATAAAAATGAAGCAGAAGAAGGTGTGTTTTAGTGGAAAAGAATGGTGTTGCGTGTTTGGGTGGGTCATGAGAGTGGCCACATTAAATTGGGTTGGGTGTTGGATCAAGTTGAGTTAAGTTTGGGCTAGGTGCGATCAACGGCTACAATTTAAGTCATTTAGATCATTGATAAAATAATAGCATGCGGGAGATCAATTAGGTGGCACGCAAGTGGTATATGCGTAGTAGACTTAAAATAGGTCGAAACCATATAATGGGTCGATTAGATTGGACCGATGTCGATCCCCGAAATTGAATTGGAAGTTAGGTCAGATTTTACGGTAGAGGGTCAAATGGCCTAAATTGATCTGATAGTTGCGCGATGCAAATAGAATGTAAGAGAACAAGTTTGAGTGGGACATGACATATCAAAATGAAGATAATCTTGTCTACTATAAAAGTCATGAAGGAAGTTTCCAGAGATTGACATCCCTGGCACTCCAAAAATCAAAGTTACGGAAAAGAACATTTAATGATAAAAAATAATTATAATAAAATATTTATTGAAAATAATTCATTTAGAAAATTTTAAAATAAACCCTAAAATTCAGAGGCTCACACCGGAGCATAGCCTTCCTCGTGTCGCCATATCACAGTTGTCGCCGCCATCACCGGGACCTCGTTGTTCTTCTCATCAGCATAGCGGTCGATCTCTGCTACGAGAACCGTCCACAATCAGTCGCTCCACCACTGAGGAGTCAGGTGAGCACCGTTGTCCCTCTTCTCGTGCTCTTATTCGTCTTCTTCGTTGGAAGTGAGTGTGAGAGAGTGAGAAAGAGAGAAAGAGTGGTGAAGAGAATGAGTTTGCGGCTGAAAGTGAGTATGAGAGAGGAGAGAGATTTGTGTGTTAGACATTTAGGGTTAGCTTAAGGATTAGCGGGTTTGGGCCTGTTGATGGGGCCATTAGAATAGGCCTTTAGAAAAAAAAAAGAAATAGAAAGAATCAGCAGCAGTTGGTCATAGGGCTTTTGGCCAGTGAAAAAGAAAATAAAAAAAAGAAAAGAAATAGGGTTTGGGCTTTGAGTATTTTGGGCTGGCTTTGATTGGGCAAGGTTGAGTCAGATTTTGGGTTATTATTGATGATAATAATAATAATAATAATAATAATAATAATAATAATAATAATAATAATAATAATAATAATAATAATAATAATATTATTATTATTATTATTATTATTATTATTATCAATAATCTTATTATTACTATTTCTATTATTATTATTAAAAATATATATATGTTTTGCCATGATTATTTTGTTTAAAACTATTTTGCTAGTATATAGCATTTAGTTAATATTGTTTTACTATAAAATAGTTTACTAAAAATATATTTATAATATCCTATAGTTATTAATGTGCTAGTAGTTACAAATATTTTGCTAGTAATTTGTAAAGTAGTTTGTAAATATTTTGCCATATGTTGCTAGTATCTATTTTTCTACTAAATTATTTTCTTGTTAACTTGTACGTATATAGATATTTAGCTAATTGTTAGTATATATAGTTAGCTAGAATATATTAAATACTTAGTAAATAGTGAATTAGCTTGTTAGCGAATGGCTAGATGATGCCATTGTTAGAATCTAATCTATTCTTGCCCTATTTCTAGGTGGACATTGAGACTCATTGATTTTCAAGGATAAGGCAAGTACATTCTGTAGCTTTGACTCATTTACTTCATGTGGACTTGTATTCATGTTGGACATGTTGTTATATGATTGGTCATGTGCTTCTGGTTATTGTGTTTATCATGTACTCTTATTTTTTTCTTGTACTTGGGAGGGGAAATACTACGGGTATGTGATCAAAGCCAACCTAGGTATTTCATGTTGATGGCCTAATCACATACATGTGCACGTACGGTTAAGCTGTACCCTATTTCATGTGCTCCTTGTACTTGTCCAGCCAGTCACATATTTTGTACGTATTTTAAATCGCTTGTCATGATTTTATGTTTCATGTTCTATGTCATCATCTTCTTGCTACGTGTTTCATGTTTCATGTTCAGTATTTTATTACATTTATGGTTTTTCGGGTTAGTCATGTTTCATTTCTTGTGCATGTGTTATACTTATTTCACTGTTATGGATTGTACTTTGCTCCTTTCCTGACTAGATCGTTGACATGTTAGGCCATGGCATATGGATGGCATTGGACTGGAGGAAGATTCTAAGAGATATGTTACAGATATTTCACCTGATGTATTAGATAGTTCCAGAAGACAGATGTATTATTATTTCTAGTGGATTTTAGTTTATCGGATTTATCTCCGGATGATGTGGAATGTGTGATACTGTGGTGATTTGTTCTGGAAATGTGCTAGTAGTTGTAATGAGATTGATTGATCATGTTACTTAGAGTTTTCCTAAGATTTAAATACAGCTTACTACATTTTGTCTACAACATAGACATGGCGTGTCCGACTCATATCCAAAAATTTGGGAGCGGGTCATGACATAAAGCCTCGACTTTGGGCATTGTCAAAGCGAAGTAGCATTGCACGTAGACAAGTGGCCTAATGCTATATAATGAAGAGTGGTAGGCTGCACTACAAAGAGGTTGGGCCTCATGTTATAGTCGTGTGACAACACCAAGAGGTACCTAGAAAAGGTAAAGCATCGGCTTCGCGAGCCATTCACAACAACGTAACACCGCAAGAAAGCGAAAGTCTTCATGCTGGGTAGTTTGGAAATAGAGGCTAGATCCTCATGCTACAGTGGTATGATACCATGATGAGGTATAGCCTCGGTTTTGGGCCATGTCATAGCGACATAGCACCACAAGGAAGCGAAAGGCTTTATGACATGACTCTTTAAAAGAACTCACCTAGAGTGTATGAAAAGAGATATAGGCCGTCTCTTGAGGGTAAACTTGTAGACACCCAATATACATACGATGAAACTAGGAAGGCACAGGACCTTTAATGTACAACCGGAAGCACAGCTGATGTCATTGTATTGGTGGAAAGAACTGCAGCTATGGTACAAAATTCAAGACTTAGTCCATTCGTGTATCATACTATTGTTTGAACCTATTGAGATATGTGGGGGATTGTTGGTGTGTTTGTCTTTAGAATAGTGTAAAAAGTCCCACATCGGCTATACCACCAAGTGGGTAACTCAATATAATGCTTTGCATGTGTTGAGGTGTGCACATGGGGTATGGTGGGGCACATGTGGGTGCTATGTGGCGGTGTTTTTCTAGAAGAAAAAAGGATTAACTCTAACAAGAAAGTATGTTGCTTTTTATCGTTCGGACTCGGACTCTGACACGGGCCCAAGGATGCGTCGTGCATACAAGGGCACATATGAGGGGGTAGGCGTGGACTGGCACACGACTTCGCTGATTGCGGGATGATCTAAAATATCAAACTCTATTTTTGAGTATTAGTATTTTAGTCCTACATCTGATGGGAAAATAAGTGTAGTCTCATTCCACTCTATATATAGAGCCCCTTGGTTTCCTTTATAAGATGCATCCAATAAGAAAGTAAAGGGAGCCTGTTGAGTTCAGGAAGCCCATTCTTGTCACAAAAAGTTGACTAGCGAGCACTCCAGAGGTTCTTCGAGAACTTGCTAGTTCCTGAAAGCGGACCGTATAAAGGCGAATCTTGCTTTGAGCAACGGTGAT
This sequence comes from Iris pallida, assembly GCA_029216955.1. Lineage (NCBI taxonomy): Eukaryota > Viridiplantae > Streptophyta > Magnoliopsida > Asparagales > Iridaceae > Iris > Iris pallida. The sequence goes on along the minus strand of JANAVB010039837.1, from coordinate 185,187 downwards.
TTTCATCACTCCAGCATGGTTGTTGAAATCTCCTATTTTTTCTTCTTCTTGATTGGCTGTAAGTTCTTCTGGAGAGCAAGCTTGTTTGCATTATAGTCTCCAAAGTCCTTAATACTCATAATAGATAGCAAACTTATTTGCACAGAAGTCTCTGTTTCTGATTATTACTCGGAACATGGAGCAAACTTGTTTTCCTAAGGTCTCTGTCTCTGATCATTCCAGCATCTAGATCTGTTTCGGGACTAATACTTCACACTCTAGTCCCAGTACCAGTCCGAAGAAGAAGAAGAATGGAATTATATCAATACCCCTCCCTTCAATTTGACCATGTCTAAAGGTCAAAGAAAGGATGCTCCTTGATGAACTTTTCATAATAAATCCATGTAGCATCTTCTGGACTTCCATTTTTCCATTGCACTAAGAGGTCCATGGCAGCTTTGCTCCTTTTTTGTACCAATCTTCTGTCCGATATAAATCCTGGTTCAAGTATTTGGCCTTCTTTATAGCTTGGCAAACCCTTATGGATCTATAATCTAACACTGATATTTTTTTAATTCTCAGGCAATGCTAGCCTGTAAGCCACAGGTCCAACTCTTAGCCAATATCTGAAAAGGGCCAAAGTATTTGTAAACCTCCTAAATTTCTACTACAATTTTTTTTTAAAATTGGTATTTAATTTGTTCTTCGTATTTTCATGTCGCGTGCTAATTTACGTTTTTCATATTTTTACGTCGCGCACGAATTTGCATTTTCGTATTTGCTCGTCGAATGCGAATATGTGCAAGGTACATGTTTTTAGAGAAAAAAATATTTTTATAGATTTTATATAAGGGGAATAAAGTTTTCAAAATGATATATGATAAATATTCTTAACTTACTTAAGGTTGTAAACATAGAGAATTCCAAAACTTTATTTTATTTTACCTTACAAACGGCTATTTTATTTGATACTACAAATATAGTAGTAATTTAGAAAATGATGTTATTATAAATATTTGCGTACATGAATCTAATTCATATAAAGATTTTAATTTTAATTTTTGAAATTTATTTATTATATTATTTTTAAAGGTTATAAAAGATATGTTTTTAAATTGGTTATTATGATTAAATTCGATTTTGATTTTTATTAAATAAAAATATATTTTGAAGCAAGATAAAAATTATCTAGTTTTAGTTTAAATTGGATTTGGAATTACCGAGTAGATTTTAAATCGATTTAAATTAAATGATGGAATTATCCATCGAGGTTTTAAACTACTACTGGTCTTTATCCGCTTAGGAGCACGACCTCCTATATAAGGAGGGGCTCCCAGCTCTTCTTCCACAATTTCTATAATCCAAATTTTTTCCACAATCCAGATGTGCATCGTGTCTTTATCGCCATTTCCATCCACTATATACTTTTTACATATATAGTATTTCTCCATCCCGTGTCCGACACACCGGACACCATCCCCTTCAATCCCTCGTATCTCGCAGGATACAACGCCAACACGACAACCAAAACCCCAACCCGAAGCCCTGTGCTGTCCCAACCAACCCGTCACAATCCTACTGCCGTTTTCCTGTTGGACCTGTCGTCCTGACCAGTAACCACCCACCGTCGCCATCATCACCATCGGACCACCACCACCAGACGCCCGAACCCTAATTCCACGACCGCCACCACCAGCGCCCCCATCCGCTCCCGATGACCACCAATCTCCACCAAGTACATCGTCACCAACGTTACCTCCACAGCAGCCCCGCCTTCACCACCGCCATCACCCCCAAAACCACCCTCCACACAACCTCACCACCCCGTCTTTTCCAAAAAATCTGGCCACCTGCTCCCGACTTACGCAATCCCGGCATCCCGAATCCGCCATCACCACGACTTCACAGCAGCTCTTCACCCGAACCCTGTCTTCCCCAAATCAACCCCGGTCAACCGCCGGAACACCATTACCCAAAAAAAGAAAAAAGATGAAGAAGAAAGAACCAACACCGCCACTAACCTTCCACCGCCGAATGAATGCGTGCCACCGTCGCAGTTGACAGCCTCCCGCTTCATCTCCCCTCCGTGCGCGCCCCATCCTTTGTTGGTGCTTTCTTTGGTGCTTTCTTTACATGAAGAGAGCTTGCTCTCAACATGCCTTGTAAATTTTAGTCCCACATCGGAAATGCACCATGAGTTATCTCAACATATATACTTGGGTGTGTTGTTGAGAGATGCACATGGGGTGGTGACCCTAAGGAGAGAACCATATGGGTGATTTTACTAGGAGGTAAGAATAAGGCTCCAAGGATTAAGCATTAATGCTTTTGTCATTCTCTTGGATTTATTCCACTTGGAGCTAAGCCCCAACGGGGCTTAGCGACTCGGACTCGGACTCGGACTCGGACTCGAGCTCGGGCTCATGGGCTCATGAGGCGTAATGTGGCATTTTGTTGGCGCACTTTGCACTTAGCACGTCAGCAGTCATGCGGCTCATGTGGCTCATGCGGTCCATGCGGCTCATGTGGTCCATGCGGCCCAAGCGGTCCATGCGGCCAGGCTGCTGCTGCTGCTGCTGCCGCATGGAGGGCTACGCTGACTGTGCAGATTTTAAATCGGTTATGGAAAGGATGAATCAATGCAATTAATTCAGATCCTATCTTTGTGGGATTTGAATTAATTTCGTTCCTATCTTTGTGGGATTTGAATTAATTTAGTTCCTATCTTTGTGGGATTAGAATTAATTCGTTGCTATCTTTTTGTGATTTGATTCAATCTTACCATAACTGAAGAGGCAGTTAGGGTTTCCACCCTCTCTCTATAAATACTCTCTTCTGGCCTCCTTTGTGACTACTACGAAAATTACAAGTTAGAAAAGGACAAAGAGAGAGAGAGAGAGTTGCTGCCGCCATTGCAAGTCCATCCGAGGAGTCTGAACAGAGGTGACTTCGAGCGTTCCATAAGTTCTTCAACTTGCTGGTTCCTGGAAGCAGATCGTGTGGGGCGAATCTTGCTTTGAGCAACGGTGTTTTGACATCCCAGCATTGTTCTTCTTCTCATCTCTCTCTAGTTTTATTGTAACTCGTTCTGTCTCAATTGCAACACGTTTGCAAGGAAGAACGAGAGATCTTCTCTTCTCTTTTTCCCTCCTTCAGATTGTAATTTGGCTCTTTGATACATTGTACCATCGTAGATCTTGAGTTTGATCACTGCAAAGTTCTTGTGTGACATCTCAGATCTCGATTGCATTTGTTTTTCATCTTTGATCAAGCCCCGGGAATAACAATCTCAAAGCAATATCCATATAGATGGAAAACATTAATGCTTCGCTCCTCCAATCGGACTTCTGCAAGTTGGAAAAGTTCGATGGAGAGCACTATCAAGTCTGGAAGAGAAAGGTATACCTAACTCTTCAACTGAAAGACGTTGATCATGTTCTGTTGGAGGAAGAACCCTCGGTTCCAGACACTGGATCTACTGCCGCCATCAACGCGGCTACCAAACTCTAGGCCAAGTGGAGAAGGGAAAATAGCATCTGCAGGCTTCTCATCCTGAATGCTATGGAGGACTCCCTGGCAGAATCCTACTCAAAGAAGGAACTTGCCAGAGACATATGGGAGTTTGTGGAAAATCTGTATGAAGAAGATAAGAACAGGAGCAAAATGTTTGTGGCTGAAAAATATCACAAATTGCTCTTGGAGGACGAAAAGTTCATGCTGCCACAGGTGAAGGAATTTCTGAAGCTGCGTCAGAAATTGGAAGACGAAGAGATGCCCCTTCCCGACAAGTTTGTCGTCGGAGGGATCGTCTCAAAACTTCCTGTTGGATGGAGTACCTTCTATGCAAGGATGCACAGAAAGAAGCTAGACATTAGCTTGGGAGATCTACTTCAAGAGATCCATGTTGAGGACGAGATGCGTTCTCAACAGAAGGTGGACACTCTGTCCAAACAGTTGGCTAAAGCCAATCTTGTGCAGACGAGAGATTCCAAGGGGAAGCAGGCGACTTCTCATCCCAAGAAGAAGGACTTCGCTAATCTAAAAGTGAAGGGTCCTTCTTTCAAGTAACAAAAGACTAAGTCCCACGTGACTTGTTACAATTGTGGCAAGAAAGGCCACTACAAGAGTGAATGCAGATCTAAGCCTAAACAATCAGAGAAAGGTGAGCCTAATAAGGTTTCATTGGTTTCTAACGTTGTTGCTATGATCGGACAGGTCACAACTGTGGGGGTTGACTCTGACTGGTGGATAGACACTGGAGCGACTTGCCATGTCTGTTCAGGCAAGGAATGGTTCGTCACGTACCAGCCGATATCTGAGAAGGTTGTCATGGCGAACCAGGCCCAAGCTGAAGTTATGGGGATCGGGACCGTGGAACTGAAACTCACTTCTGGGAACACTCTGACGCTTCAAGGTGTGAAGCATGTTCCGGCGATTGCCAAGAACCTGATCTCTGGGAGCCTGCTCTGCAACGCAGGCTTGAGGATGGACATCAATGCTGGTCAGATGGTGATGTCCAAGAAAGGAACATACTTCGGGAAGGCTTATCAAACCGAAGGCATGTTTAAAATTTAGCTTGTTAACCAGTTTGAAGACATTAATACAGTTGCATTTTCTGATTATTCTCTTGAGTTGTGGCATAATAGACTAGGACATGTTCATTGTAAAAGAATTAACAAAATGTCTAGTCTAGGACTTATCTCCAAATGTGGGGGTAAGGTGGAGAAGTGTGAGGTGTGTGCTCAGACGAAGATCACAAGGAAACCCTTTCATCGGGTCAATCGAAGCACAGATCTTCTGGAGTTGGTGCACTCCGATATTTGTGACTTCAAACATTTCTCCACGAAGGCCGGGATGAAGTATTTCATAACCTTCATCGATAACTTCTCAAAATATGCGTTCGTCTACTTGCTCAAGTCTAAAGACGAAGCCTTCGAGAAGTTCAGAGAGTTCAGGGCCGAAGCTGAACGGCAGACTGGACAACAACTCAAGAGGTTAAGGAGTGATCGAGGTGGAGAGTACAGGTCTCATGAATTCGTATCATTCTGCAGAGAACATGGAATCATATGCGAGACTACTGCTCCATATTCTCCTCAATCCAACGGAGTAGCGGAGAGGAAGAACAGAACGTTGACATAAATGATGAACTCTATGCTGCTAACCGTGGGTCTTCTTAAATGCTACTGGGAAGAAGCTGCATTGACGGCCACTTTTATTCTAAATAGAGTGCCACATGCAACTTCGGACGTAACTCCTCATGAACTCTGGTTCAAAGTCAGACCTAACTTGAATGTCATTCGAGTGTAGGGGTGTCTGGCGTATGTGAAACTCCCAGATCTGAAGATTCAGAAGCTGGGAACAAGGACTACGAAGGCGATCTTCTTGGGGTATGCCGAGAAGAGTGATGCTCGGAGATTTCTTGATATTGAATCAAATCATATCATCGAATCTCGCGATGCTGAATACTTTGAAGACAAGTTTGTAAAAGACAAAAACATTATTCTTTCGGACATTCTGGAAAATGATGTAGGTGCAAATGAGACTAAAATCTCATACGAGCCAGTAGTCCAAGAAGAAGCTGTTGCTGATGAAACAACTCTTGTACCAGAACTCGCAGAGCCGTCAGCTAAGCGAGCGAGGAGACCGAAAGATTTCGGAGATGACTTTGTCACCTATCATGTGGAAGCAGATCCGCTTACCTATGATGAGACGATGAAGACCAGAGATGCTATCTTCTGGAAGGAGGCAGTGAATGACGAGTTTGACTCTATCACCTCCAATAACACATGGGTGTTGGTAGATCTACCTGAAGGAGAAAAGCCTATTGGATGTAAATGGATCTTCAAGAAGAAGATAAAGGCAGATGGAACTATCGACAAGTTCAAGGCCAGGCTGGTCGCCAAGGGATTTTCTCAGAAACAGGGGATAGACTACTTTGACACGTACGCTCCAGTAGCTCGGATGACCACCATCAGGATGTTAATCGCTCTAGCAGCTATACATAAGTTGGTGATACATCAGATGGATGTAAAGACATCATTCCTGAATGGGGAGCTGACCGAAGAGATTTACATGCAACAGCCAGATGGATTTGTCGTCAAAGGTCTTGAAGACAAAGTCTGCAAGTTGGTGAAATCATTATATGGTTTGAAGCAAGCTCCCAAGATGTGGCATGAGAAGTTTGACAAAGTTATTAGGTCAAACGGCTACAGAGTCAGCGAGACGGACAAATGTGTTTACACAAAGTTCGCTGATGGACGAGGAGTCATCGTTTGTCTGTACGTAGACGACATGCTAATCCTAGGTACGGATATAGGCTGTGTCACAGAGACAAAGAAGTTCCTCTCAACCAAGTTCAGTATGAAGGACTTGGGGGATGCAGATGTCATCTTGGGAATAAAGATCATCCGGACAGACACTGGAGTAGCGCTGTCACAATCTCACTACATTGAGAAGATGCTCACACGATATGGGTATAAGGATCTTCCAGGGATCGATACGCCATACAGGTGTGATCAGAAGCTGAAGCCAAACTCGAGGGAAAGCGTCAGGCAGCTGGAGTATGCAAGCGTAATCGGGAGTTTGATGTATGCTACTACTGCCACAAGGCCTGACATAGCTTTCGCCGTGGGAATGCTGAGTCGTTTCACGAGCAATCCAGGCATTGAGCACTAGAAAGCTGTGAAACGGGTTATGAGATATCTCAAAAAGACTCAGACATATGCACTGCACTACAACGGGTATCCGACAGTAGTGGAAGGCTTCAGTGATGCTAGCTGGTGTTCAGAAGTGGAAAGCGAGAGATCCACAGGTGGATATGTTTTTTCCTTGGGTGGAGCTGCTATATCGTGGAAGTCGAAGAAGCAGACAATACTCTCTCGTTCCTCCATGGAATCTGAATTCTATGCACTCGAAACTGCAGCAGATGAAGCAGAATGGCTTCGGGAGCTCATGTATGATCTTCCAGTGGTTGGAGCTCAGATACCGGCGATACCGATATACTGTGACAACCAGGCGACTGCGGCGGTGGCATCAAATGACCTCTTCAACGGGAAGAAGAGGACTGTGCGGTTGAAGCACAGGGCAGTACACGATCTTATCAAAAGAGGTGTAATTGCAGTGGTTGATGTTCGGAGTCAGGAGAACCTGGCAGATCCGTTCACAAAGGGCCTCAAGCGCCAGTTGGTCGATGACATAGCTTGTAAAATGGGCTTGAAGGCATTCTGATAGTGTGTCTTTGTAATCCTACCATAAAAGTTTTTTGCTATTAGTTCAAAGAGAAATCTACTAGGCATCTAACTTTTGGTTCAAAGGAGGATCACTGACTAGGTAAACTATCAGGTAACGGTGGGTACTTGTTCTATGGAACATGGAAGGGATACGGACCCATAACCACTGTTGTCTACTATGTATTTTTCTGCAGAAAAACAGATCCTGTGGAAGGTTGGCTTAAACGCCTTAATGAGTTCTCAGGCAGAGTGAATGTCTGGTGTGCTTTACAGGAAGCACGGTAGAGCAGCACTACAAGGAGTGAAACTCCATGCTACAGTGGGATGACTCCACTATGAGGTTCCCAGGTAGGGGTAATGCCTCGACTTTGCAAGCCAAGTCATAGCGGCGTAGCACCGCAAATAGGCAGGTAGCCTAATGCTGAATGACGTAATTAAAGAGTTGTAGACAGCACTACAAAGGGGAGGATGGCCCCATGTTACAGTGGCACGACACCACGATGAGGTACCCAGGTAGGGGTAAAGCCTCGGCATTGCTAGCCATGTCGCTGCGGCGTAACACCGCAAGGAAGCCTTAGGCTTCATGCTGGGTAGTTTGGCACTACAAAGAGGCTTGTGACCTCATGCTACAGTAGTATGACACTACGATGAGGTTCCCAAGTAGGGGTAATGCCTCGGCTTCAGGCCATGTCATAGCGGCGTAGTACCGCAAGGAAGCGCAAGGCTTCATGCCATATCTCTTTAATAAAGAACTCTCCTATAGTGTATGGAAAGAGATATCAGGCCGTCTCTTGAGGGTAAACTTGTAGACGCCCAAAATTATACACTGAAACCAGGCTGGCACAGGGCCTTTAATGTGCAGCCAGAAGCACACGTAACTACACTTTGTGAGTGGGAAGAATTACAATTGTGGTGCAGAATTCAAGGCGTAGTCCATTCTTGTATCACATTGTTATTTAACCCATGCGGGAAGATTCAAGTCGTCAGCGACATCTATCCTAATACAAAATGGACAGTTACTGTGGGGAACGCTCAACCCTGGACACATATATATGTTGTGATATGTGGGGGATTGTTGGTGCTTTCTTTGGTGCTTTCTTTACATGAAGAGAGCTTGCTCTCAACATGCCTTGTAAATTTTAGTCCCACATCGGAAATACACCATGAGTTATCTCAACATATATACTTGGGTGTGTTGTTGAGAGATGCACATGGGGTGGTGACCCTAAGGAGGGAACCATGTGGGTGATTTTACTAGGAGGTAAGAATAAGGCTCCAAGGATTAAGCATTAATGCTTTTGTCATTCTCTTGGATTTATTCCACTGGGAGCTAAGCCCCAACGGGGCTTAGCGGGCTTAGCGACTCGGACTCGGACTCGGACTCGGACTCGGACTCGGGCTCGGGCTCATGGGCTCATGAGGCATAATGTGGCGTTTTGTTGGCGCACTTTGCACTTAGCACGTCAGCAGTCATGCGGCTCATATGCGGCCATGCGGTCTTATGCGGCATGCGGCTCATATGCGGCCTCATGCGGCTTATGCGGTCCATGCGGCTCATGCGGCTCATGCGGTCCATGCGGTCCATGCGGTCCATGCGGTCCATGCGGCTCATGTGGTCTATGCGGTCCAAGCGGTCCATGCGGCCAGGCTGCTGCTGCTGCTGCCGCATGGAGGGCTATGCTGACTGTGCAGATTTCAAATCGGTTATGGAAAGGATGAATCAATGCAATTAATTCAGATCCTATCTTTGTGGGATTTGAATTAATTTCGTTCCTATCTTTGTGGGATTTGAATTAATTTAGTTCCTATCTTTGTGGGATTAGAATTAATTCGTTGCTATCTTTTTGTGATTTGATTCAATCTTACCATAACTGAAGAGGCAGTTAGGGTTTCCACCCTCTCTCTATAAATACTCTCTTCTGGCCTCCTTTGTGACTACTACAAAAATTACAAGTTAGAAAAGGAGAAAGAGAGAAAGAGTTGCTGCCGCCATTGCAAGTCCATCCGAGGAGTCTGAACAGAGGTGACTTCGAGCGTTCCACAAGTTTTTCAACTTGCTGTTCCTGGAAGCAGATCGTGTGGGGCGAATCTTGCTTTGAGCAACGGTGTTTTGACACCCCAGCATTGTTCTTCTTCTTATCTCTCTCTAGTTTTATTGTAACTCGTTCTGTCTCAATTGTAACACGTTTGCAAGGAAGAACGAGAGATCTTCTCTTCTCTTTTTCCCTCCTTCAGATTGTAATTTGGCTCTTTGATACATTGTACCATCGTAGATCTTGAGTTTGATCACTGCAAAGTTTTTGTGTGACATCTCAGATCTCGATTGCATTTGTTTTTCATCTTTGATCAAGCCCCGGGAATAACATCCTTGGCAGGCCGCACCCAGCCCACGGTCGAGCACCGAATGCCAGCACCGACCGCCCCCGTCTTCCTTCCCCGTACCTGGAGCCATAGCTTTGCCGGCCTCCGCGACCGGAGAGCAGCCCGTTCCGGTGAGATCGTCTCCTTCCACCCTCGGCCTCGAGCATGGTCGAGCAGCCCACCGTGCCTCGCCAGTAAGTCCTCTCCCCGATCGCCGGCTCCCTTCTTCCCTAGACACTCTCTCTTCCGTCCCCTTCTTCTTCATCTTTAAAACCCTTTCTCTCTCCCTGTGTTCATTTCTTTCGGGAAGAAAGCAGTTGTCTATGCTGCTTTCCTCTTTTAAGAGGAGTATTTATGAATTTTATTATTATTATTATTAAGGTCTGTTATAAAATAGTAGATATTAGTTGTCATTATTATATTATTTAGTTTAATTTATCTTTGATAAATGGGCAGGTTACTACTAAGCTGTTAGTATATTATTATTGTAATTATTATCATTAAGATTAAAACCTATTGTAATTTAAAAGTATATGCATGTACTTTCTGAAAACTATAATTATGGTAAAAATATAATACTAGGATTTGGGCCTAGTATATAGGGAAGAGAATGAATGGTTTATTAATATTTTGTGCAACATGGTGGTATTCAAATATAGTCTTTAATAAAAATATGCTTTGTACAACACCATTGTGATTAGTATATCCACTGGTTTTACTAATATTTTTCTAATATTAAATATTTTTATACCTCTAAATTATATTATTGCATTATTTTAAAAATATGATATTTGGCGTAGTAATAATATTTCACTATAGAATTCTATGTATTTTCTTTGAAGCATAGTTTGACCTTAAATATATATATTTTTATTTATTCTATTTTATTATTCATAATATAGTTCTTGATCAAAATATAGCTTTTGCCTAAAAATATTTTGATCAAATTAAAGCAGTTTTCAAATTATCATATAATTTCAAGTATTTATATAAAATATTTTTACTAAGTAAATTATAGTTTTTAACCTAAAACAATTTTTACATATAACTACTTATAAATATTTTGGGATAATAAAATATAGTTTTCAAGGATTTCAAATAGTTTTCTAATATCGTATATATATTATTATCAAAATTTTCTCGATTATCACCATTGATCGCGACTAATCATGTACTCCTATTTTTCTCGCAAATTCGGACCATGTTTGCAACTACCTCGGCTAATGGACACAACAAGACTTGTAGGATCATCACACCCCATCAGACGTCACACCAGGCAAGATACCTTGCCATTATTTACTGTTTATAATTAGTCTATATTTTATTTAGTTATTGCATATTCCTCTCTTTATTTTCAGTTCTTCTAGTGTATCATTGTGATAGTTCCTGATTTATTTATTTGCTTTCACAATATACTTCCTGTTTGTCCTTGAAGTTGCATGTAGGCCTAGAGTTAGGAGACTACCATTAGTTTAGCTCATCTACATAAACTTTGACACAGAGGTGGCACGAGATGTGTGAGTTATGAGTAGCATATAGCCTCCGGACTTACGTGTTGGCTGATCACTGATGCGTATGGGACGTGCGTTAGGTCTAACTGTCAATAGATGAATGTTAGAAGACTTGACGGTTAGTAGTGTTACATGGTCGTGGATGCGACTTTGATAGGTGCATCGGCTGGGGAGAATATTTCCTTGTCGTATGGGCTTCTATTACACCTTCCCTTGTAACCCGGAAGCTCCGCTGGAGATACGGGTATGATGACCCCCTCAGGTTGGCTACTGACATTTTTGAACGTTATGCGCTTGGTCACTGGTGCCCAAGAGGGGACTATACAAGATCCTATTATTAGTCAGGGCTTATTTGACTAAAGGGTTGTTCTCAACTGCATGTTCACTTTAGTACGGTTAGGTTACCTTATTGATGTCATGTTACTTTTCTTTTACTTTGTGACTTTATGGCATACTTTATATTTAGTATTTATGGCATGTTCTTCCTGTATCTTGCTACGTCCCTCTGAGGACCTGGTGATCTCTCCAGGTGTGTGTTTTTGTGATGTTTCGCAGGTGCTCTAGCCAAGGTCGTGATCTACCCTATTTCTTCGAGGATGATTGCACTTGGATCGTCTTCGCATCGCTTGACAAAATTTCTTTGTTATGTATTCCTCTTTTTTAGTTGGTAGTGGATTTGTCTCCGTCCAACGGCTTGTGTAAATAACAATTCATAAGTTATTATAAATTCTTTCTTCTTCATTTGTGGATGAGATTAGTGTCGTGGTTACTGCATTTTACAGCTTATGTATACATACGATGGTTCCATATATTAGAGTATACTTTGTATGTATGCAGCTGACATGTCGACGTACTTAGTCCTAAGTATTTTGGGAATGGGGCGTTACATATTTTTCTGGTGGCCCATGCAGGTCAAGTTTGTCGTTTCGGTTACATTAATGTACCGAGTGGGCCTGCAATATAGGATTAGAGTCTAGGAATCTTATCCACTTACTTCATCATCTTCCTTGATTTCCAAATTTCAAACTCTCGTTGCCTTCCTTGATTTGCATCTTGCTTGAACTCTTTCTAACTAAATCCTTACTTCACGTACTTGTTAGAGGAGGACTACACTACTATATGTTCATAGGTCAATTACATGACTGGAAGGATTACAATGACAACTAGTATGCATTGATGTCATATTTGAGTTATAAAGATATTTTTACACTGTCAGGAAAAGAGGAACCCTATCTTCCTAGAAGTCCGATATTAAGGATTAGTTAATTCCAAGTTGGGTAGAAGCAACATTACTAAACTTCGAAGGATTGTTAGAATTTTATTTTTTGATACTACAAGAGGATAGTGATAATCTATATACAATTGAGAAAAGAAATTGATTAGATTTTTGAATTTGGATTTTTGAAGGTCTTTGGAAAATATTATGATTTATTAGGTTATAGCTATACATCTTTGAAGAGATATAAATTTGGTTTGAAAATGATCTTAAATCTTAAATGTGGCATTATGAATTATTTAAATTGAGTCGTACAAGCTACGATTAATATGTTTATTAAAATTTGAATTTTTAGTGGAAAAAATGATAGTAAAAAGTTTGGTTTAAAATATCTTGGAAGATATGAAAACGACTTTGAGAAAAAATTTCAAATTTCAAATTGTGCCCTATGATTGATGATTTATAAATCTATTTAGATTTTGAGTTTAAAAGTTGTGATTATGGATATCAAAAGTTTTGGTAAAAAAAATGGTTCATGAAAGCTTGAGTTTAAGGGTTGGATTGATAATATTAAATTGTGAAAAAGTTAGTAGTGATATGATAAGGGTTACTTCGAGATTGATTTAAGGAAATTAAGTTTTTAAGTCATGATTAAGTTGGACGGCTTAGAAAGGATACAAATTATGGTAGATTATTTTTGAGAATTTTATTAAGTAACTTTTGTGGAAGCTCGAGTTTAAAATTATAATGGTAGGCAACCAAGATAACCCTAATAAGATAGGAGTATACCACACTAGTTGCCATATCACTCATGACCATGATAGTAGTATATGCTCAAGTGTAGTTAGTCATCTACCAAAACCATGTGACTATATCTCAACCTTGACTTACTCGACCTTCCCTCAAATCTAAAACTTTTATCATGACCTTCTAATCGTTTGAAACTTAAAAAGGATTAGACCATTCCTTGATCATGGAGACTATCTTCTCTCTATAAACCGTGTCCCTAACTTATTGTACTTCGTGCTTTAATTTGATTTTTATTTTTGTGCACCTCATGAACTCCCACTTTCTATTTTAGATCTTTTTGGTGTCCCTCACCGTGACTTTGATATTCGGAGTGTAATACTAGCTATTACCTTCCAACAAATTTCATAAGACCTAGACAAGCCCACCTTTGTGTAGGTATATCATGTCCCACTAAAACACGTCTCCTTGTACTCTATTTTTATGATACGACTTTCGGGTCATAAAGACTAAACTACAACCTTTACCATGGTACTGATATACTTTTTGACTACAGATATGGACTCAACCTCGACTCAAATTTTTCGACCCAATATATGATTGTGATCTACTTAATCCCTTAAAATGCTTAACTTTGTGTTTATCTTGATTACTTGATCCTTATCCTTTTATTATCTTGATTTACTTTGACCCAATCATCCTTTACTTTTTCATGCAATAACTCACGACCCCTATTTATTATCCAACCTTTACCACGATCATTAAACCTAATCGCATTCACCTTCCAAATTGTTTTGCTTCACTATGATTCGTGCAAACCTTGTTTCCTTGGATACCCTTGTACGGAGATGAAGATTTGATCATAACGCCCTTTGGTTAGACATGAGTTAGATGGAAAAATTCCATAAAAGAGATTGGTGGTTTAGTTAAATGAAACGATTCGGTGGCTACGAGTCATAAGTTAATTGTGCTATTTGATTAAAAGGTGTGATATTATGTGTTGAGGTGATCCAATGATAGTATGCTTGCGAGTGTTGAAAAGGTTGCGATTGATAAAATGTGGAAAATAGATTTTATGTTGGTGCATAAAGGATAAAATTTTCTTTTATAAAATCTCCTAGAAGGGTTTGACTTTTAACACAACTAACTTGATCAAAGTTATTGGGAATTTCAATTTTCGAGAAAATATGTATATATGTTGGAAAAATAAGAGAGTAGAGATTCATCGAATATTTACTTTTGAGGAGTTTATGAACAACGAAATCTGTTTTGGATAAAAAAAATATAGGGATGTTGGAAGAAACTATTTTAGATATATTTTAGATTACCAAATTCAAGGCACTAGACTTAACAAAATTTTATCGTTGAGATATTGGATTAGATATACAAAAAAAATGGAAAATTTAAAGTTTTTGTAGATCAATTGTTGGAGGTTAATAAATTTCAAGAAATTATGGAACTTAAACCTTGGAAAGATTAATAAAGATTGATGAAAAGTTGAATATAGAAAGGCATTGATGACTATGTTAAAACATGAAGTCGGAACTTTGACGATATCAAAAACAAGTTCAATTTAGAATATGGGGATAGTGGTCGTAACTTTGAGGCAAGGGAAATTCTTGTCTATTCGTGAGTTAAACCTTTGTTGAATAGTGATGAGGATCAAAGTCGTTACTGATGGGTCGTCATGAGTTAACTTAACCGCACCTTAAAATTATTTCCTACTTATCCAAAATTGCAATTATTCCAAATTAATTATTTTGTACATATGACCTATTGTCCTCACTAAACAAGTTGATCAAGTCCGTATCAATAAATTCTTCTATTTCCACAACCCTACCTACCCTATCTAATCTTAAATTTCGAGGACAAAATTCTAGTAAGTTGGGTAGGATGTAAACCCCCTAAATTTCTACAACGATTTTTTTTAAATTGGTATTTAATTTGTACTTCATATTTTCACGTCGCGCGCGAATTTGCATTTTCGTATTTGCTCGTCGAGTGTGAATATGTGAGAGGTACATATTTTTAGAAAAATAATAATATATTTTTATAGATTTTATATAAGGGGAATAAAGTTTTCAAAATAATATATGATAAATATTCTTAACTTAGTTAAGGTTGTAAACATAGAGAATTCCAAAACTTTATTTTATTTTACCTTACAAAAGGCTATTTTACTTGATACTACAAATATAGTACTAATTTAGAAAACGATGTTATTATAAATATTTGCGTACATGAATCTAATTCATATAAAGATTTTAATTTTAATTTTTGAAATTTATTTATTATATTATTTTTAAAGGTTATAAAAGATATGTTTTTAAATTAGTTATTATGATTAAATCTGATTTTGATTTTTATTGAATAAAAATATATTTTGAAGCAAGATAAAAATTATCTAGTTTTAGTTTAAATTGGATTTTGAATTACCGAATAGATTTTAAATCGATTTAAATTAAATGATGGAATTATCCATCGGGGTTTTAAACTACTACTGGTCTTTATCCTCTTAGGAGCACCACCTCCTATATAAGGAGAGGCTCCCAGCTCTTCTTCCACAATTTCTACAATCCAAATTTCTTCCACAATTTCTACAATCCAAATTTCTTCCACAATCCAGATGTGCATCGTGTCTGTGTCGCCATTTCCATCCACTATATACTTTTTACATATACAGAATTTTTTCATCCTGTGTCCGACACACCAGACACCATCCCCTTCAATCCCTCGTATCTCGCAGGATACAACGCCGACACGACACCCAAAACCCCAACCCGAAGCCCCGTGCTGTCCCAGCCAACCCGTCATAATCCGACTGCCCCCTTCCTGTTGGCCCTGTCGTCCCAACTAGTAGCCACCCACCGTCGCCATCATCACCATCGGACCACCACCACCAGACGCCCGAACCCCAATTCCTCGAATGCCACCACAAGTGCCCCCATCCGCTCCCGGCGACCACCAATCTCCACCAAGTACATTGTCACCACCGTTACCTCCACAGCAGCCCCGCCTTCACCGCCGCCATCACCCCCAAAACCACCATCCACACAACCTCACCACCCCATCTTTCCCCAAAAATCTGGCCACCTGCTCCCGACTTACGCAATGCATCCCGAATCCTCCATCGCCTCGACTTCACAACAGCCTTTCACCCGACCCCTGTCTTCCCCAAGTCAACCCCGGCCAACCGTCGGAACACCATTACCCAAAAAGAGAAAAAAGAAGAAGAAGAAAGAACCAACACCGCCACTAACCTTCCGCCGCTAAGTGAGCGCGCGCCACCGCCGCAGTTGACAGCCTCCCGCTTCATCTCCCCTCCGTGCGCGCCGGATCCTTGGCAGGCCGCACCCAGCCCGCGCTCGAGCACCGAACGCCGGCATCGACCGTCCCCGTCTTCCTTTCCCGCACCCGGAGCCACACCTTGGCCGGCCTTCGCGACCGGAGCACAACCCACTCCGGTGAGATCGTCTCCTTCCGCCCTCGGCCTCGAGCATGGTCGAGCAGCCCACCGTGCTTCGCGAGTAAGTCCTCTCCCCGATCGCCCCGCTCCCTTCTTCCCTAGACACTCTCTCTTCCGCCCCCTTCTTCTTCATCTTTAAAACCCTCTCTCTCTCTCCTTGTGTTCATTTCTTTCGGGAAGAAAGCAGTTATCTATGCTGCTTTCCTCTTTTAAGAGGAGTATTTATGAATTTCATTATTTTTAATATTAAGGTCTCTTATAAAACAGTAGATATTAGTTGTCATTATTATATTATTTAGTTTAATTTATCTTTGATAAATAGGCAGGTTACTACTAAGCGGTTAGTATATTATTATTATTGTAATTATTATCATTAAGATAAAAACCTATTGTATTTTAAAAGTATATGCATATACTTTCTGAAAACTATAATTATGGTAAAAATATAATACTAGGATTTAGGCCTAGTATAGGGAAGAGAATGAATGGTATATTAATATTTTGTGCAACATGGTGGTATTCAAATATAATCTTTAATAAAAATATGCTTTGTACAACACCCTTGTGATTATAGTATACCCACTGGTTTTACTAATATTTTTACTAATATTAAACATTTTTATACCTCTAAATTATATTATTGCATTATTTTAAAAATTTGATATTTGGCGTAGTAATAATATTTCACTATAGAATTCTATGTATTTTCTTGAATCATAGTTTGACCTTAAATATATATATTTTTTATTCTATTTTATTATTCATAATATAGTTCTTGATCAAAATATAGTTTTTGCCTAAAAGTATTTTGATCAAATTAAAGCAGTTTTCAAATTATCATATAATTTCAAGTATTTATATAAAATATTTTAACTAAGTAAATTACAGTTTTTAGCCTAAAACAATTTTTACATATAACTACTTATAAATATTTTGGGATAATAAAATATAGTTTTCAAGGATTTCAAATAGTTTTCTAATATCGTATATATATTATTATCAAAAATTTCTCGATTATCACCATTGATCACGACTAATCAGGTACTCCTATTTTTCTCGCGAATTCGGACCATGTTTGCAACTACCTCGGCTAATGGACACAACAAGACTTGTCGGATCATCACACCCCACCAGACGTCACACCAGGCAAGATACCTTGCCATTATTTACTGTTTATAATTAGTCTGCATCTTTATTTCCAGTTCTTCTAGTGTATCATTGTGATAGTTCCTGATTTATTTATTTGCTTTCACAATATACTTCCTGCTTGTCCTTGAAGTTGCATGTGGGCCTAGAGTTAGGAGACTACCATTAGTTTAGCTCATCTACATAAACTTTGACACAGAGGTGGCACGAGATGTGTGAGTTGTGAGTAGCATATAGCCTACGGACTTGCGTGTTGGCTGATCACTGATACGTATGAGACGTGCGTTAGGTCTAACTGTCAATAGATGAATGTTAGAAGACTTGACGATTAGTAGTGCTACATGGTCGTGGATGCGACTTGGATAGGTCCATCGGATGGAGAGAACATTTTCTTGTCGTATGGGCTTCTATTACACCTTCCCTTGTAACCCGGATGCTCCGCTGGAGATACGGGTATGATGATCCCGTTAGGTTGGCCACTGACGTTTTTGAACGTTATGCACTTGGTCACTGGTGCCCAAGAGGGGACTATACAAGATCCTATTATTAGCCAGGGCTCATGCGACTAAAGGGTTGTTCTCAACTGCATGTTCACTTTAGTATGGTTAGGTTACCTTATTGATGTCATGTCACTTTTCTTTTACTTTGTGACTTTGTGGCATACTTTATATTCAGTATTTATGGCATGTTCTTCCTGTATCTTGCTACGTCCCTCTGAGGACCTGGTGATCTCTCCAGGTGTGTGTTTTTGTGATGTTTCGCAGGTGCTCTAGCCAAGGTCATGATCTACCCTATTTCTTCGAAGATGATTGCACTTTGGTCGTCTTCGCATCGCTCGACAAAATTCCTTTATTATGTATTTCTCTCTTTTAGTTGGTAGTGGATTTGTCTCCGCCCAACGACTTGTGTAAATAACAATTCATAAGTTATTATAAATTTTTTCTTCTTCATTTGTGGATGAGATTAGTGTCGTGGTTGCTGCATTTTACAGCTTATTGTATACATACGATGGTTCCATATATCGGAATATACTTCGTATGTATGCAACTGGCATGTCGACGTACTTAATCCTAAGTATTTTGGGACTGGGCGTTACAGTATTATTAGTTTATCATACCACTTGTTGTAGCACAATCACATTCTAATATTCTTAGCTTCCTTAACAAAGCTTAGAGCTTCAGATTAGATTAAGTCTCTGATACTTGATAGTGAGCTCACCTAGGTACCATTCCACGAATGTAAAGAATGTCCTACATAGAAGTTGTCTTTGTTGGGTTTTGAGGATAATAGTCCCCTGACACCAATTACCACTTGAGTTGATAAACTGTAGGGGTCTTTGTATCACTGACTTAGTTGTGATAAGATCCTTCATTGTCATAGTAGGATAGTAGCCTTCACTAAAACTGGAGCATTTACTCATCCTTACACACTAAGTGTGCATGCAGTCTCTGACCTATTGGATAGTGGAGCTGAAGAGTTCAGTACTTTTGTAAGTTGACTATATACACCTGGATCCCATACGGTTTTCACCAACTCTTCTAACACACTCTTTTGGTGTCATTAATACTTGAGGTAACTTTCTTCTTCTAGCTTAAGTCTGAACATATCTGCAAGAACCCAATTACTGGAAAAGAGATGTAGTTTCTCCTCCAACCCTTTCAAATATGAGATATAAGCCTTGTCATCTTCAAACTTCAAGAATGAATCATTCAAAGTAATTGATCCAGATTTTCAAACACTAGAAACCATGAATTCTTTATCTAGTGTGCTAGTAGCGTTATATACCCGTATCTTTGAAGCAAACAACAGTAGTAGCAAATGTGATTTCCATAGCTTCTTTTGACCTATAATAATTTTTGAGACATTAAGCATGAGTGGGCCTTCTAGATCACGATTCCTTATAGCATTGGCATATAAATCGTCAAGAGGACCTTCAAACTAATTCTCCAAATGGTACCCTAGAAAGAGGGGAGAGGTGGAAAATCATCCTTTCCAGAAGAGCATCAGCAAAAGTTTGTATGCTCCACTACCTGAAGCTTTTAGCATAAGTGCATTTGACAATCTCACCTCTGTTCCAGGATCCCATACCATCACTGCCATTTGGATCATTGAAATAACATTTGCCTCATCACCTAACCAGAGTCATGTTCTTTGTCTCGCTTTTAATTAGGTCAACAATTCTAGGTTCTTGTAAAGGAGCAACCCGACAACCAAGCTCAACCCTACAAGAGGTTCCAACAACCATAAGGGGCAGACAATGTTGTGTTCTCCTTTGTTATTTACAGGAATACCCATGTTAATATTTTTCCTTCGTGAACCAGTATCACAGAGAGTGATATGAGGGATGTTGCCAAGTTGGATGATATAAATACCTGGATACCATATGCAAACATGGAAACTGACACCTACATAAGAAGCAGATACATAAACATCTATAATCACTATATACTTTACTTTTTTGAGGGCATGGTATGAAAACTATATGGGATGGAAGAAGCAGAAGCTCCATGAGTCTCGGTAGACACCAGCCTCCATAACAACTTGTATTTTGTCATTTGTCCCCTCAGAAAGATAAGGCATGGCCCGACAAGCATCTGCCAATAAGTCCTTATCCACTAGCTCAACCAAGTTCCTGCAATAGCTTACAATGGAAGCTAGACCATTGGTGTTGAACCTATCACAACTAATAATTGAAAGTGCTTTGAATCCTGAAATTGATCGAACAAGATATTTAAGATTCTCAGCTAATAAAATCATTCTCTTAAGCTTGAGCTCCTCAAGAAACGGATACGCTGACGCAAACATCTCAAGTCCTGAGTCTATATTAGTGGACGCACTAAATTCCTTTACATTAACCCCCAATTCATCAGCATAGGTCCCATGATGAAGTTCCACAACAGGAAACATACCGCTAAAAACTTCTTTATTGGACAGACTTCCTTCAAAACTCAGACCAATCTCTGTGACTTCAAGGTGGGGAACTTTAAATGCATGTTTTGATATATTTTTTGAGAGCAAGCTATCATCTCTAACAGAATAAGAGTCAGGAATATCTTCTACTAAACTTATTGACTTTGCAATTGTGAACAGATATGTGATTGTCACTTCTATTTTAATGTCATAATCCGCCATAAAAGTTTTAACGCAGAGAACCTCAAAGCCTTTCCATGGCTCTAGAAGCGAGGTCTCAAGTTTGCCTGCTTCTTCTTGACCCTCTTTGTTAATTTCCTCAGCTTTCGCAACATCTTCAAGATGTTTATTATTTCTCTTGCCATTCTCCTTTTCTTCATATGGCCATATCATTCCAGAATCTTTCGACTGTTGTCTTGATTGAAGGTTTTGCATAATGCTCCGAACCAAAACCATGATCATGTTTTGGTGCTCCTTTGTCAGTGAATGCAAAACCAAACCTTCCATAGTCATACAATCAATCTTGCACCTGCGGCACCAACCCATGCTACCAAACTTTTTCGTTCTTGACTGCTGAAAATTGTCAACCTTAGTTTTCTTACCAACACCTGAAAAGCTTTGAGAGCCACCAAAGCCATCATGTGTTTTCTCCCTCACAGATATTTCGTCGAACACATTGTGAAGCTGTGAATAGTACTACTACGGCAGATATGTCGACAGTGACGGTTGGACCTCATACTCCTGCTGGTATGAAGGATACATCATTGGCCAGTGTGACGGTTGAGACGGAGTCTACAGGTACTACATTTATTGTTGATAGTTCCACATCGATGGGAATATTGATGCTACAAAAGCAATGGGTGGCAAAGGAATCGGGTTCAACCACTACTGCTTGAACAGATCCACGGGTGGAGGAGTATAGTACGGTGATGAAGAAGCGGAGAACAGACCATAGGGGTCCGGCGCTGGTGGCAGAGGCAGTCGTGGCAGCATATACTGTTGTTGGTACCGATTGTATGTGGCCATTCGAGGTAATGGAGGAGTTTCCACAGCAAAGATCCAATCCTCCTTTTCCAGTGGCTAGGGACTCGCTGAAGATTCCTGAACGCCATGGTTGCTCGAACTCGGACCTCCGTATGCTCCAGGAATAGGATTGTATGGCTCTAATACCAATTGATGAGATCCTTTCTCTCTACGGCCATAGTTAGCAACTGACTGAGCAATTCCAATCATTATCATAGGGAATTTTGAGAATTAAAAATAGGAAAATTGGAGGAAAAAAAGGCAAGAAACTAGGGTTTGTATTAATTAACGGGGAAAAACAGCTACATATCTAAAACTGAAAGAAAATGAATACAAGCATTCTTCTCTGATATCTTTTTTCCTTTGCTACTACTCTATTTGTAGGGCTTTAACCCCAGTATCGGTACTGATACTCTTTGTGAAACCAACCTAGCTGACTTAGCATTCCTTGCTAATGAATTTGCTGACTTGGCTCCACGTGAAGGTCCAAGTTGTATGCTATGCTGAGCTGGCCCATGGTCGATTAATTGCTTTTCACACTAGTCTTTGTAGCAGCTTCACACTTCACTTCAGTTATAGTCCTAGTACCCGTCTGAAGAACAAGAAGAATGGGATTGTATCAATTTTCTTTTGGAAACATTTTATATACAGTAAAGAACAGTCAGAAAAGCATATAATGAGAAACTTCCACTAATTACCTCACCTTGTATTAATCTTTCTTGTAACTTGGACACCTTAGACACTACTTTCACAATTAAAGAAATTGAAGGAAAAAGTCCAAAAATAGGCCTTTTTCCTTTTTTGACTTTGACCATATATAAGGTAAACCTAAATAAGATTGGATTTGAGCCTACATAAGTTTGGATTTTAAGCCTACATAGGATTGGATTTCTATATATGGACACATGATATGCTATATAAGGGGTTTATATGTTCTCCTTGAGATATCTTATTGTGCTCAATAAAAGTTGTTGAATAAGTTCAACACAAGAGAGCTAAAGTTGTTGAATAAGCTCAACACAAAAGTTTGAGAGATTTTTCTTCTTCTTTATATTTGAGATAAAGAATTTTTAGAGCAAGAAGAGAAGTGTTGAGAGAGTCATTGTAATTCCTTTTCTTCTTTATAGTGGCCTGAATCACCCTTGTCCGTGGAAGTAGGCATCTTGGCTGAACCACGTAAATCATTGTCTTTGTGGTTGTGAATTTTTGCTGAGGTATCCTATGATTTTTTGGGTTTATTTTCGCTGTGCCCCTACAAATTGGTACCGGAGCTTTAGAATTCTAGCAAAGTATCCGACAAAGTTCTCTGAAAAAGTTAATTGGGTAGATTCTTGAGATGGCTCCGTTAAGCAAGGTTGGGAAGTATGAAATTGAGAAGTTCAATGGAAAGAATGACTTTGGCTTTTGGAAAAACCAAATGAATGACGTTCTCATATCTCAAAAGCTTCACAAGGCTTTACGTAGAAAATCCAAAAAGCATGCTGGCATGATCGATGATGATTGGGATGACATGGATCTCAAAGCATATGCTACTATTCGCCTGTGTTTGGAAAAGGATGTTGTGTACTCTGTGACGGATGAAACCACCGCCACTGGACTCTGGTTGAAGTTGGAATCACTCTACATGACGAAGACTCTTACCAACCGTCTTTATATGTTAAAGTTGCTCTACAGACTAGTGATGGAGGAAGGTATGTCAATTCGGGATTATATCTCAAAATTTAATCAAATTATTTCTGACTTGAAGGATGCTGACATACATGAAGATGGTGATCAGTTGGCGCTAATCCTATTATTTTTTGCCTGATTCTCATGAGAATCATATTCAAACATTACTATACTGGAAGGACTCAATT
This sequence comes from Iris pallida, assembly GCA_029216955.1. Classification (NCBI taxonomy): domain Eukaryota; kingdom Viridiplantae; phylum Streptophyta; class Magnoliopsida; order Asparagales; family Iridaceae; genus Iris; species Iris pallida. Next base: position 161,743 of record JANAVB010039837.1, on the reverse strand, counting down.
TTTGTAGAAGATGCTATGAGTGCCTTATTGTCTAATGAGGTGCGAAGGTTACCTTGTAATGGCGGGAACGGTGGAGACCAAGCCCAAGGTTTGATGACAAGAGAAAGTACAAACGATAGAGCATCTTCTACCAGAAGGCCAAGATCCAAATCTAAGACACCTATTAAGAAGGTGAATTACTTCAACTACAATGAGAAAGGACATTATGCAAATAAGTGTCCTCGTCTAAAGAAGAAGAACAAAAAAATTGAGAATAAGACAGAGAGAGAAGGTGATGAAGCAAACTGTGCTTCAGAAGATGACAGTGACGAGATCTGTTTTCAGTAGAACATGACAACATGAGTGACCGTTGGATTCTCGATTCTGGATGCTCATACCATATGTGTCCAAAGAGGGAGTTGTTTTCTTCCTACAAGGTGACAGATTGTGGTTCTTTGTTGATGGCAACAACAACACATGTTGAGATGTTGGAATTGGGTCTATCAAGGTGAAACTGTATGATGGAATTGTGCGGCCTTGGGCCGATGTTAGACATGTTCTCGACCTCAAGAAAGTATTATTTCTCTTGGTATGCTTGACTCGAATGGTAACAAGTTCGTTGCCGACGGTGGAGTCTTCTGGGTTGTTCATGGTTTTTGGTGGTGATGAAAGGTCACCGATAAGGTAACCTTTATATCTTGTTGGGAACTACTATGATTGGGTCTTTAGCAGTTAGTACATCTGATTTGTTTGATAGCACGCTTCTTTGGCATATGTGACTTGGGCATATGATTGAGAAAGTTATGTCCTTACTGAGCAAGCAGGGGTTACTAAAGAACTTGAAGAAGCTAAGTATAGATTTCTGCGAGCATTGTGTTTATGGAAAGCAACACAGGGTGACCTCCAGTACAAGTAAGCAGAAGACAAGAGGTATTCTCGACTATGTGTATACAGATGTATGGGGACCTAGCAAGACTCCCTCCAAGAATAGAGCAAGGTACTATGTTATTTTTAATAATGATTATACACGTTATGTTTGGTTGTATTTCATCAAAACCAAGGATCAAGTGTTCGAAAAGTTCAAGTAGTGGAAAGCGATCGTGGAGAACAAAACAGGCAGAAACGTAAAGACGATGAGGTCTAATAATGATACTAAATATACCTATGGACCTTTCAAGGATTTTTGTGCTCAACAAGTTATCATTTGACATTGTACTATCAGGAACACACCGCAGCAGAATGGGTTAGCAGAGAGGATGAACCGAACCTTACTTGAGAAAGCAAGATGTATGCTCTCCAATGTCGGTTTAAGCAAGGAATGGTGGGCGGATGCTATATACATGGCACGGTACTTGGTTAATAGATCACCAACTCTGGCTATAGACTGTAAGACTCCATATAAGATGATGACCGACAAACCAGCAGATTATAGCACTCTGCGCGTGTTTGGATGTAAAGCTTACTATCATATCAATGAGGGTAAGTTGGATCCGAGAGCCAAGAAAGCTATTTTCTTGGGATATGCACAAGGAGTGAAGGGGTACCGTCTATACTGCATGGAGGATAAGAAGTTCTTAATTAGTAGAGATGTCACATTCGATGAGTCTTCAGTATTAGCTTCAAGCAAAAAGAGTGAATCCGATCAGGATGGTGGTGTATCTAGCAAATCTCAAACTGTTGAGATTGATTCATCTGAGAATGCATCAGATGAGGTAGAGTTTTCTTAAGATGTTCATCAATCCCTACAAGAGCAACAACCACTGGAAGAGCAGCACCATCAGCAAGATTCCTTGGCCACCACTAGGTCAAGGATACCGGTTAAGCCAATGCACATGTATGGATATGATAAACTGGTAAAGCACTATGGACAGTTAAATGTGGTGACATATGTACTACCAGAAGAGGATGACGAGCCTATCACCTTCAGACAGGCTGTCAAAGATACTTGCAGTAAGAATTGGATGGTGGCTATGCATGAAGAGTTGAGTCTCTCCACAAAAACTGTACATGGGATCTAGTTCCATTGCCTAAAGCCAAGAAGGCTATAGGCTGCAAGTGGGTGTACAAGAAGAATGAAGCTTCTCTAGAGTCAGGTGGCACTCAGTTCAAGATAAGATTAGTGGCAAAGGGCTTCGCACAGAAGGAGGGAGTGGACTAGAATGAGATCTTTTCTCCGGTGGTCAAGCACACTTTTATTCGCATATTGTTGAGCTTGGTAGCTCATCATGATGTCGATTTAGAGCAACTCGATGTAAAAACGACATTCTTGCATGGCGATCTTGACGAAAAAATTTATATCATCAACCAGAGGGCTTCTAGGTGGCTGGCAAGAAAAATCATGTGTATTTGTTGAAAAAATTATTGTATGGGTTGAAGAAGTCACCTCGACAATGGTATAAGTGGTTCAACACTTTCATAACACAGCATGATTCATCCGAAGTATGACTGTTCTATTTACTTTTATAAACTTCATGGTGGAGGTTATATTTATCTATTGCTTTATGTGGTTGATATGCTTATTGCCTCAAAAACTATGGTAGAGATAGATAAACTAAAATCTCAACTTAGCTTGGAGTTTGAGATAAAAGACTTGGGTGGAGCCAAGAAGATTTTCGGGATGGAGATTAAAAGGGAGAGGAAGAAACAAAAATTATCTTTGTCTCAGAAGTCGTATATTGAGAAGATCATTGCTTGTTTTGGTATGGAATATGCAAATTCTGTTTCTACTCCCTTGGTTGGCCAATTTAGGCTCTCAACCAAGTTATCCCCTACTACAGATGAGGAGAAGGAGCACAGGGATCGAGTTCCTTATGCGAGTGTAGTTGGCAGTTTAATGTATGCTATGGTATGCACTCGACCAGACATTGCACAAGCCGTGTATATGGTTAGTCGCTTTATAGCTAATCCGAAAAAGAAGCATTGGAAGGCTGTAAAGTGGATATTCTAGTACTTGAAGAGAACCATAATGTGGGATTATACTTTGGTGGAGACTTTAGTCGGGTCAGTGGATATATGAATTCGGACTATGTTGGAGATCTGGATGGGCGCAGGTCAACTATTGGATATGTGTTTGTTCTGCATGGTGCACCGGTCAGTTGGAGGTCTATGCTGCAGGCTACGGTTGCCTTATCAACCATGGAAGCAGAGTATATGACAGTGACAGATGCAACGAAAGAAGGCAGATAGCTTTGTGGCTTGATTAATGACTTGGGAGTGAAGCAGGATATAGTTGATGTGCATTATGACAGCATGAGTGCTATCTACTTGGCAAAGAATCAAGTCCATCATATGAGGACCAAGGATATTGATGTTCGGTACCACTTTATACGGGATGTTGTAGAAGACGGTGACATTGTACTTGAAAAAGTACATTATAAGGACAATCCTGCCGATATGTTGACTAAGGTTGTTCCTGGAGATAAGTTCCAATATTGCTTGGACTTGCTCCAAGTCCTGCCTATTGCTTGAGAGCCCTTAGGGGCGGAATTGACGAGTGGTTGATTTGGTGAAGCTGTGCGGTGGAGAAGTGTCGGCTAGATTTTGTGGCAAAATCGTGTCAATGTGGAGATATGAAGGAAAAGTCCAAAAATAGGCCCATGTCCGTTTTTGACTTTGACCATATATAAGGTAATCCTATATAAGATTGGATTTTGAGCCTACATAAGATTGGATTTTAAGCCTACATAGGATTGGATCTATACATGGACACATGATATGTTATATAAAGGGGTCTATAGGTTCTCTTTGAGATATCTCATTGTGCTAAATAAAAGTTGTTGAATAAGTTCAACACAAAAGAGCTAAAGTTGTTGAATAAGTTCAACACAAAAGTTTGAGAGATTTTTCTTCTTCTTTATCTTTGTGATAAGAAGTTTTTGAGAGCAAGGAGAGAAGTGTTGAGAGAGTCATTGTAATTCCTTTTCTTCTTTATAGTGGAATTGAATCACCCTCATCCGTGGAAGTAGGCATCTTGATCGAACCACGTAAGTCATTGTCTTTGTGGTTGTAAATTTTCTTCGAGGTATTCTCTCATTTCCGCTGTGTCCCAACAGAAACTTACAACATTGTCATATCTTTCAAGATATTGGTAAAAGTCATATCCTCAATAGGCAGGGTCGTAGCCAGACAGTTTGTTCAGTGGGCACGATTTCTTCTTTTTTGGAGACTTTGGGAACAGATCTTAAGAGAGAAAATTGCATACAAGTACGTAGAAGAATTGGGCTCCACCGTGGGGAGCGGTGGACCCCAATCAGATGTACGTGGCACCGTCCATGTCAACAGGTTCACTGTAGAAATTTACAAAACTTACTGGAACACTATTAGTAAATTTTACCTACATTTGGTTGGATGCTTCAATAAAAAATAAAAAGATTATGCTAGATGCGGTCTTCACTTTATAGTTTATACGTGATTGATTATTAAGATATTTTTAGTGGGTGAAACGAGGTATTCCTTTTCTTTTTTTTAGCCTTGAGATGAAAAGGTTTATTAAACAATCAATGATTATTTGCAAGAAGCATTTATTATGTTGACAGGACATTTACAAATAAATTTAGCAGGCTATTTTAGAAATACCCTGCACATAATTCCATAATGACCCTTTATATTTAAATAAGTTCTTAACCATGATTATCATGTCTATCAAACAAAATCAATCATGTATTCCCTTCCACAAGGTGTAGATATAAATATCAGTCTACATCCACATAAAGGGCGAACCAAAAATCTATATCAGCTAGCAAATGTAACATAGATATTGTAGTTTTTTCTTCCAAATAATATAGAGGTCCCCAATGAAGCAGAACAATGTCTCGACCCTCATGTTTATTTGTAGATGTTATCTTTGTTTTCTTTCATGAGAGTCAGAATATAAATCAATCATGATGAATTTTTATCTTTCCAAATTTCACGTAAGTTCTTCTTTTTTGCTTGAGCTTTTTATGTTGGATGAACTTCGCAGCTTTGCACACAAATGTTGCATGACATTTCTAAATTAAAATCCTCTTTATTAGAGGGACTCCTAGAATTTTAAAAACTAATCTCCAAACTTTGGATACTCTTTATTTATTTGTCTCATACTAATCAAGATTATTGAAATAAACAGTTCTTGTACACATATAGTGTATAAGGTTGAAAGATCGAATTATTTTTTCTCTTAGTTGTTATAGTAAATTCACAAGATTCCAAAACACATATACATCAGAAATAGCTAATGACAAATTATTGTTCCATAATATATGATATTCCCAAAACAGATCTAGATGGAAGAACAGTCAGAGATAGAGACTTTAATGTGCAAATAAATTTGCTATCTATTCTGAATAGAACGATCAGGAATAGAGACTTGAATTTGCAAATAAATTTGCTCTCTGTTCTGATTTTATTGGATTTCGGAGACTTCCTGCATACAAGTTTGCTCTCCTAATTTTTCTAAGTTGGGACTTCGAAGATTCCTGCAAACGAGTCTGCTCTCCAGAAGTACCTGAGCTGAGTTTCAGCACATTGGAGATTCCTGCGAACGAGTTCGCTCTCCAAAAGTGCCTGAACTGAGTTTCAGCACTTTGGAAATTCCTGCAAACGAGTTCGCTCTCTAGAAGTGCCAGAACTGAGTTTCAGCACTTTAGAGATTCCTGCGAATGAGTTTGCTCTCCAAAAGTGCCTAAACTGAGTTTTATGATATTGGAGATTCCGACAAACAAGTTTGCTCTCCAAAATATCCTGCAGCCAGCCAAGAAGAAGAAGAAGAAGAAGAAGAAGAAGAAGAAGAAGAAAGAGGAGATTTCAACAGCCCTGCTGGGATGATAAAAATTACTGTTGCTCAAAGCAAGATTCGTCAACCGCGATCTGCTCCCAGGAACCAGTAAGTTCTGAAAAAACTTTTAGAACGCTTGTTAGTTAACTTTTTGTGACTCGAACGAGCTCCCTGGACTCGATGGGCTCCCTTTGCTTTCTTATTTGGTGCATCTTACAAAGGAGGCCAGGGAGCTCTATATATGTGGAGTGAGACTTCACTATTTCTCCTATCCGATGTGGGACTAAAATACCAATACTCAAAAATAGAATTTGATATTTTAGATCATCCCATAATCAGCGTAGTTGTGTGCCAGTCCACGCCTACCCCCTCATACGCTCTCGTGCTTGCACGAAGCATCCTTGAGCCATTGTCCGAGTCCGAGTCCGAACGACAAAAAGCAACATGCTTCCTTGTTAGAGTTAATTCTTTTTCCTTCTAGGAAAACATCCCCATATGGCACCCACATGTGCACCACTACACCCCATGTGCACACCTCAACACATGATAAGCATTATATTGAGATACCCACATGTGGTGTAGCCGATGTGGGACTATTTTACACTAGTCCAAAGGCAAAAATACCAACAATTCTCTATATATCTCGATATATATGGGTTGAGCGTTCTCCATAGTGACTGTCCATTACGCATTAGGATAGATGTCGCTACGACTTGAATCTTTCCGCATGGGTTAAATAACAGCATGATACAAGAATGGACTAGGCTTTGAATTCTACACCATAACTGTAATTCTTCCCACTCACATAATGACATCAAATGTGCTTTTGGCTGCACATTAAAAGCCCTGTGCCAGCCTGGTTTCAGTGTATGTATCTTGGGTGTCTATAAGATTTCCCTTAAGGGACGGCCTACATCTCTATCCGTACACTATAGGTGAGTTCTTTTAAAGAGTCTTGGCATTAAGCCTTTCGTTTCCTTGTGGTGCTACATCGCTATGACATGGCCCAAAGTCGAGGCAATGTCTCATGCGGTGTCATACCACTATAGCATGAGGCCTAGCCTCTTTGTAGTGCCAAACTACCCAACATGAAACCTTTCGCTTCCTTGTGGTGTTACACCGCCATGACATAGCTTGCGAAGCCGAGGCTTTACCCTTTCTAGGTAACTCATGTGGTGTCACACCACTGTAACATGAGGCCCATTCTCTTTGTAGTACTGCCTAAAACTCTTCATTCCACAGCATTAGGCCCACTTGCCTATGTGCGGTGCTACGCTGCTGTAACTTGGCCCGAAGTCGAGGCTTTACCCTCACTAGCTACCTTATGTGGTCTCACCCCACTGTAACATGGAGTACTACGTGTCTTTATAGTGTTATGCTACCCATGCTTCCTGTAAAGCACGCCGGACATCCCAAATGCCCGAGAACTCGTCAAGGCTTTTAAGCCATCCTCTCACAGGACTTTTGTAGAAGCATGAAAATTTCAGCAGACTGGACATATGCGCCCAAGTCACCAATGAAGACTTATGCGCCCAAGCCAATGAGGACATATGTGCCCAAGTCACCAGTGAAGCCCTATGCGCCCAAGTCACCATTGAAGCCCTATGCGCCCAAGACAAGCTCCTCCAAAGGGGGGCACATAGTCCTGTTTTAGGCTATGCGCCCAAGTCAGAACAACCCCTGACTCGGTCAAACCCATGATCAAAATGGGCACCGAAGCATATGGCCACGTCAGTCTCCACGAACAGTCGTGCACCGAAGCATGCGGCTACGTCAGCACCATGATTAACCCACGATCACGCAACATGCATGCGCCTACACCCTATGCGCCCAAAGCAGGACCATGCGCCCACATGAAAACTAGTGTGTGTCCTCATATGGGCGCATAACATCATTCTAGGTCAAGAACGACTATAAAAAGGGGTCTCATCCCTCTTCAAAACACGGAATGGAGAGCATTTTCAAGAGCCAAATTGTTGTACTTCTTGCCAGTGAGCCGAGAGTTAGCAATTTTCTTAGGTTTTCTCCCACTTTTGTAATCGGAGTGTCAACGGAGTAAAGGAGCAACTACCGTTCGATCTCCATCGTCCCATTCCCCAAAAAAATTTTTGTACTCGGGGATCCTCAGCGCAGGATCTCTCAGGCGTACTCGATTTGTGGTGCCTTGCGCCAATAAAGAAAAGACAACGTTTCTTCTTCTTTTTGTGTGTCCACAAAAATGGTGACTTGGCTGGGGACCACCTTTTCCTCTGACGAGAAGGTGGAGACACAATCCGATACCGACAAAGTGAAGAGCACTTAGAAGATGCTGATCGTGAAGTTCGATCAACAGGCGTTCGAAGAGATGCTCTCGAGGGACGGCTCTAGTCCTTCAAAATCAGCGAAGCCAAACAAGTCTCGTAAGACTTGGCTTCCGAAGGCTCGCCGCGCATATCCTGCCAGTGTCATAGCAGATATGCAACTGAAGGACTCTGTCACATGGACGCATGGCTCCGCCACAGAAGCTCCCTAAATGAAGAATACTCACACCGTTCCAGGCTCTACTAGCCCAGCGACTTCTCTCTTGTGCAACCAACAACAGAGTGTTCAACGCTCGAGACTTGGCAAAGGAAAATACTAAGATGCCAAGAATCGGAGTGTGCAATACTCTGGGAAAACTCAGCGAGGCTCACAAATGAAAGAGGCGAAGCTGAGAGAAAACAACGATGCTCCACCAAGCATGCGCCCAAGGGGGTGTGTGGGCGCATAACTCTGATCAGAAGGCTTCAGTCTTCGACAGATTGTGCATCCAAGGCCATATGCCCAGGGCTATGCGCCCAGGCTCAACTGACCCATACTATGCGCCCACAGCAAAAAAACAGGCCCCAATGCGTATAGCACGGGGCTGTCTTCAAGGTCATCACAGAGCTTAGGTGTGGGGGTTGTCCCTGCACGTGAACTAAGTCTGGATGCACCAACTCTCCTTACAAACCCACATGCAAAGCTCGGTGATGCATGTGACATGGGTTTTAAGGCAAAACTCCCTTCCGCTGATTTACGCGACACGATAAATCATAAGCGTAAAGAAAGGGAGGACACAGCAATTCATGGTGCACATCCGTGCACCAGTATTGTCATCAACTGTTGCTGCTCCAAAGCAACGAAAGTCCGTATTTCGACGGCTGCATTTCTCTGACGATGAAAAGTCGTTGTGTGTTTCATCCAACATGGCTTCATGGGGTCCCCCTCACGGAAGCCCCAATCAAAGATGGTGGACCACGAACCCAACTTTCTCTCTCAGTTCTGTGAGAAGAAGAAGAAGAAGTCTACCAACAGATGGCCAACAGGCTATCACATCTGAAGGAGTCTATATGGGTACTCGGTCAAAGGCGAGATTCCGTATATAGATGACGAGGTCTCCCAAGCTGGGAGTAGTACTCCTTCGGAGTCTGAAGCGGATGACCTTCACACTGGGGGTAGCCTTCCAGAGGACAACGATCTCTCCGAGTCTGATGGCGACTATCTACCTCCCCTACCTGAAGATGAGGGACTTGTCAACTCAGAGACAGACAGTATCAGCACCAGTTGTACTGTTTCATCTGTTTGTCCTCGCATGTTATCTACATACATGGCAGACGGAGAAAGACCTGAAGAAGTCAGTGATCAGACCAACAAACGGCTAGAGGGTCTTGAAACAGCATTTGCCAAGATCACTGATATGCTTACCAGTATCATGGCGGTCCAAGCTGCTGGGGCTGTTCCTCCACCTCAACAAAACGTCTCGGCTCACGTTAGTCCGGCTCATAGCAACAACCCTCATTCACTACAAAAGGAGTATCATTCCGTTGCGCCTCCTCTAAATCTTGCAAATGCTGGGGGTGGTCCTTCGCCAACGACGCCTGACAACCGTACAGCAGCCGTTTCCCAACACCTGCTCAATCAACAACAGGATGCAATTGATTCTCTGGTTGTCCGTCTTGACACCATCTCACACAAAGACGAGCTTCAGAAGATGGGATATCTCAGCCTTATCCTCCTGAATGGGAGAATGCTACCTGCCCTCCTAACTACAAGCCGCTGACGCTAAATTCATTTGACGGGATGACTTCTCCTCATCAACACATGACATACTTCAACACGCAGACTCTACACTTACCCAGGGACGATCCGGTCTTGTCAAAGCTGTTTATTAGCACCTTACAGGGGGTAGCTTTTGAATGGTTCTGCAGTCTGCCTGACGAATGTATCAATTCTTTTAAAGACTTGGAGAGGTTGTTCCTCAACAGGTTTTACGAGAGTGGCATGTATGTTAGTATGTCCACCCTCATCGAGACTAAGCAAAGGAGGACTGAGTCTATCATTGCTTTCATCGAACGCTTCAGGCGATTAGCGTTGAAGATGCCCTTCGGCATACCAGACTCAGAACTTATGGATACCTGTCGACATAACTCCCTTCCTATAGTGAAGTTCTGTCTGGGTATACATAAGTATGATACATGGCCCGCTTTCATTGGTGCTGCTGATGCTGTTGAAAACGACGTTCCTAATCTAGAATTACTGGGGTTGAAAATACCCAAATTTGAAGACAAGGGCAAGCATCCTCAAACTATCCCTGTCCGTGGGGGTAAAGGGAAAGAAGTCCTGACGGTCGACACTTCCAAGGGAGCTTCCAATTCTCAGGACACCTCTGACAAGCCTAAGGAGACCTTCTCTTTTGACGAAGGCGATATCATTACCATTTTTCACACATTGACGAAGAGTAATAAACTGACATTGCCTCCACCACGACGTCCTGCAGAGGCGAACCAACTCAACGATCCCAAGTGCTGTCTTTATTATCTGTACGTGCATCATTCCACCAAGGATTGCATCGTCCTGAAGAAGAAGATACAATAGCTTATCGACAGCCAAGTGATCAACCTCGAAGCTGAAGACAAGGTCTTATCTTCTAACATGATCTCTCTTCAGGTTGGTGACTTTCCTCCCACAGAAGTCCCAGACGGCTTGATCCCGATCCCTAAGGTAATAATAGAAGTCGTCAACCTGCCGCCAGCTTGTAACTCAACCTTGGTGCCACTCACGACTGAACGTGGTAAGATCATGTGGGTCCATCCGGACCTTGTGCAAGAAATGACGCAGGGGGTGGTATCTCCCAAAGCAAAAAAAGGCAAGAAATACAAGTCATGCCATATGGTGTCTTCTCCCATCTAAGAAATTCTATCTGGCGAGACACGATCAGAAAAGGCTTATCTACGGACTTACGATCCCGCACAAGAAGAAGCAGTACCTTCTCAAGCTCTTGCTGCCCCCATAAGTTCAGAAGCCGACCCGTCTAAGCCTTCAACTACCGACAAAGCCAAGCAGAAGGAGACACAATTTGACAAGTCTCTGAAGGCGCCAGCTCCTGAAGGCATGGATCGTCCCTAGACATACTGGCACAGCTGGCCAATACACCTGCCAGGTTGTCTCTGTTCGATTTATTGCGACTCTCCAAAGAAATGCGGAAGGCCTTAAGTGAGGCATTACTACATGCCGACTCTTATCTCGCTGAAGTCAAAGCCCCCGCTGAAGATCCTGTCTCCTGTCCCCACTGCCACAGTACTATGGAAGTGGTGCCCAACATCACCTTTTCACAGGAGGACATGCTACTAAAAAATAATCGTCATGATAGACCTTTGTACTATACAGGGTATATTGGGGCGATTAAGGTGGATCAAATGCACATCGATCCAGGTTCCTCCCTTAGCATCATTCCTAGAAATTTTCTTCAAATTCTAGGAATCCCTCTGCACAAGCTATCTGCAACCAATACAACTATCATGGCTTTCAATGCTGGAAGAAGTCACCCGCTGGGCAAGATCCGTCTCAAGTGCCAGATCGGTGATCTCCGAACGGAGGTTTCTTGCTATGTGATCGATACCAATGTATCCTACAACGTCTTGTTGGGACATCCGTGGATACACGAGAACATGATCGTTCCTTCCACACTTCACCAGTGCTTCAAGTACGTCAACAGCGACGGCGTCGTGAAGACGGAGTTTGCCGATGTCGATCCTTTTAAGGGCATCGAAGCCTACTATGGAGATTCTGTACTTTACCAATCTCAGCCCCCAAGGATGACGGTAACGAAGCTGACGATGAAGCTGAAGCAAGTTCATCCTCCAATGATGGCCCCCTGATTATCCGAGTCAAAGGACGTACTACTCCAAAAAGTACTCCGAAGCCTCTCACAATCAGGGTGAAAAAGAAGAACCCTGATAAGGTCAAACCTTTGACCATTACTCTCCGCAAGACACCTCGGGTGGAACCAGCTGAAGTCCGTCCTCCTAATCCTGAAGAATTACCCTATGTGGTGAACTTGGCCAAGACTGTGGCTCCTCTTCTAGATGGTGATCCCCTCAATGAGTATATCAATACTCATAATAATGTACCTTCAGCGGATGATGTTATCCCTGAAGAAGAACTTGCGTATTTTCTTAGTAAAGGTTTATCTTTGAATTACTCCGATGTTTATCAATCTGTAAACCACTACATAGATACGATTTACGCTTTAGAGCATGGCATAGGACCACACCTCTGTATGCCGGTCACAATGCCTCATCTGCGGGAAAAAGTTTACCCAGAAGATATCCACTACTTCATCGTTCCAGCCAGAAAGAAGGATGAAGAGCTAATCATCTTCGGTCGAATAATTGTAGAAAGAAAGTTCGTTCCGGACTCTACTTCTCCTAATCACAACACGGAAGCTGACTATGACTCCGTAAAAATGCAACTTTTCCGATATAGTTGGCAGGCCGAGAATATCATCCAGAACATAGGATATGACATAAAAAGCGACCAGGGGCTAAACTACGGCCGGGGACGACGGTTGCCAATACATCACTCTGCTCCTTCCGGCAAACCCAAGAACTATTACCAACAAAACGGTGTTGGCTTGGGTTATGTCAGTCCTCCAACAACTCCCGAAAGATCAGATGATGAAGCAGATCGTTGTTCTCATTCTTCTGATTCCTGCCTCTGGGACTCGGACTCCAGCATTGGCGACATGTTCAAAGCAACTTTGTCCGTCAACATGGTTTCAGTTGACCAAATTACAGACGATGACCAATCGATCGAGCTTGAATAATGGGCTAAAAAGATGGATACTAGGTGGGAGCTACATTTCGAACAACGTGAACCACCTACCAAAGACGAAGTCATCCAAGTTAATTTAGGAGATGAATCATCTTTTAAACCGATCTTCATCAGCAAAAGTCTATTTGGCGATGAACGACAATCTCTTATACAGCTTATAAGAGAATACATCGACGTCTTTGCATGGAGCTATGAAGACATGCTAGGCCTGGACCCTAAAGTCGCCATGCACCGCCTAAATATTTCGTCTAAAGCTAAGCCAGTGAAGCAGCAGCAACGACGATTCCGACCAGATGTCATGGAGGCCATCGAGAATGAAGTCAAGAAGCTCATTGCCAGTGGATTCATTCGCGAAGAACAACACCCTGACTGGGTTGCCAACATTGTTCCAGTCATGAAAAAAAGGGTAGAGTTCGAGTCTGTATCGATTACCGTGATTTGAACTCTGCATGCCCGAAAGACGAGTTCCCTCTACCGATCACCGACGTAATGATCGACAATACTTGCGGCTTCGAGCGGATGTCCTTCATAGATGGGTTCTCAGGCTACAACCATATCAAGATGTTTTCCGACGATGAGAAGCACACATCTTTTCGAACACCGTTGGGGGTATACTGCTATACGGTGATGCCTTTCGGATTGAAAAATGCAGGGGCGACATACCAACGAGCCATGAACACAATTTTTCGTAATCATTTGCGTAAAATAGTGGAGTGCTACGTAGACGATATCGCAGTTAAAAGTCGTCTCAAGGGCAACCACCTCCAAGACTTGAGAACGGTGTTCGAACTAATGCGTGCACACCAACTCAAGATGAATCCAACCAAGTCTTTTCTGGGAGTCTCCAACGGCAAGTTCCTTGGTTTTGTCATCACTTCAAAGGGTATACATCTTGACCCGGAGAAAGTGAAGGCTATCCTCGATATGCATCATCCAAGAAACCTCAAAGAGTTACACGGACTGCAAGGAAGACTAGCCTACATTAGACGATTCGTTTCGAACCTTTATGGAAGATGTCAACCGTTCACTCAGCTCATGAAGAAAGGAGTATCTTTCGACTGGACTGAACAATGTCAACGCACATTCGACGACATCAAGAAATATCTCACAAGTCCCCCAGTATTGGTAGCTCCAATAATGGGGAAGCCCTTCTTACTGTATGTCCGCGCTATGGACCATTCCCTCGGCGCCCTATTAGCTCAGAAAAATGAAGGCGGCCATGAACAGGCAATCTACTACCTCAGTCGCCCAATGGTGGGTGCTGAGCACAGATACACACCTATGGAAAATGAATACCTTGCACTGGTATTTGCCATCCAGAAGACACGCCACTATGTGTCAGGGCAGACTATCCACATCATATCTAAAGTCAACCCTCTCAGAATACTCATGACTAAACCAGGTTCTCTCAATTCTCGTTTAGCTACATAGGCAATGCTATTGACTCCATACGATATGCTGTTCGTTCCTCAGAAGGCAGTAAAAGGCCAAGCGTTAGCTGATTTCCTAGCAGCTCATCCGGTGCCAGAATCTTTCAAACTCTACGACGAAATCCCCGATAAAGTAGTGGAGTCTAACACCGCAACTGAAGAAATCTCCATTTGGCGAATGTTCTTTGATGGTGGATCAAGAACAGGACCTAAAGGAAATATTGTGGCCGGAGTTGGTGTCGTGCTCGTGTCACCCAACCATCTGGTTATACATCGTGCATATTCTCTCGTGGAACCCTGCACCAACAACGTGGCCAAATATAATGCCCTATTGATCGGCCTGCAACTGACAAAACAATTGGGAGTTGACTATCTAGAAGCTTACGGCGATTCTAAGCTAATAGTTAGTCAGGTCCGAGGGGATTATGAAGTTCGTCACGAAGATCTCATCCCCTATCACAAACTGACAATCGAGTTGGCGTCTACTTTCGCTGGATTCTTCATCGAGCACGTGCCTCGACTACAGAATATAGAAGCAGATGCTCTAGCCGGTCTCGCTGCTTCCTTGACCGTCCCTACCAATACTCAGCAGTCGATCACAGTGTCTGGTCGAGAACTATTTTGTGTGAAAGATGCATTGCATATTCATCACAGTTACACAACGAAAACAAACGCCAATGTTAAAGACTGGAGATTTCCTTTCATAGACTACGCCATCTATGGAATCCTCCCCGATGACCCAAAGGAAGCAGTGTCTATCCAAAGGCGATCCCTCAGATTTTACTACGATACAGCTACCAAGATGCTGTACCGACGCTCTTACGACGGGCTACTGTTATGATGTTTATCAGACACAGAAGGCAAACATGCACTCCGGGAGGCTCACGACGGAGTTTATGGTGCACATCAACCAGGCCCCAAATTACAAGATCGCCTCAGACGAATGGGTTATTATTGGCCCACGATGATAGCAGATGCTGTTGAATACAAAAAGAAGTGTAGGGATTGTCAGCTCCACGCCGATTTCATTCATCAAACTTCGGAGTTTCTACACCCGACTGCAGCATCTTGGCCTTTTGAAGCCTGGGGTATGGACGTCATAGGCCCAATCAGCCCGCCATCTTCTAGAGGACATCGGTTCATCCTAGCTATAACCGATTACTTCTCCAAATGGGCGGAAGCTATGCCGCTCACCAAAGTGAAGGCGTCAAACGTGATCAGTTTCATCAAACATCACGTTATCTACCGCTTCAGCCTACCTCGCAGGATCATCCATGATAATGGTCTACAATTTGCAAGCCATGCATTCTATCGGTTCTACGATAGGAATCGAATCCAGAATGTAGCCTCTACTGCCTACAATCCAGTAGCAAACGGGCTAGCAGAAGCCTTCAATAAAACCATCATTAAACTTTTCAAGAAGTTCGTGTCTTCAAACAAGCACGATTGGAATGAGAAGCTCGGCGAATGTCTATGGGCCTATCGTACGATGGTCCGGACTCCAACAAGCAATACGCCATTCTCTCTGGTTTATAGGAGCGAAGCAGTTCTTCTTCTAGAAATCCAGATTCCTTCCCTTCGGGTAGTCTAAGCCAGTGAGTTGACTACCAAAGAAAGCTACCGTCTGCGACTACAGGAGCTCGAAGCACTAGATGAAAAATGCTTGTTAGCTCAGCAGCACATTGAACTATACCAAGCACGCCTTTTCAGAGCCTTTAATAAAAAGGTGATGGAAAGAATCTTCCAAGTCGGTGATCTAGTCTTAACAATGAGAAGACCAATGGTCATGACGCACAAAACAAAAGGGAAATTTTAGCCTAAGTGGGAAGGTCCTTTCATTATAGAATCAGTGTATTCTAACGGTGCGTACCAATTAACCAAGCCTGATGGTGACTTGCTCATGATGCCTATCAACGGCAAGTTCCTGAAGAAATATTATGTGTAACCTTTTATAAATAATGTTCACATATGTTCAGTCATGTAGATGTACAGTGCGATGTTTATGTGATTCGAAAAATTATCTAACTATCATCCGTATTTCAAGAGTCTTGAATACGCCCTGGATAATAGGTCCTCTAAAAAATTTCCCCAGTGGAATTATTCCCGTTTTTGACTCTGTCCAAACTCGGTTTGACGAAAACAAGTCACGTCCCTATTACCTCTGAATTGTTTTTTCGATAATTATTTCCCCAGTGGAATGATTAAGATTTTGCCATGTCCATATAACCTCTGAGCAAAGCGTTTATCAAGGATGATCACGTCCATATTACCTCTGAATTATCCACTCCCACCTAATGTTCTATATCTTTCCATGTCCATATTACCTCTGGTCAGATACAAAACATCCTCTGCTATTACGTCCATATTACCTCTATTAGCAGCTTCGTTCAGCTTATTATCTATATTCAAAAAAAACTTGAATATAAAACGGATAATGAGTCCACATCAAATTCTCCAGCATAATACCCACCAAAAATATCCTTACTACGTCCACATTACCTCTAGTTCCAATATTTCACAAAACCACATTCATTTTGAAAAGATTCATTATTTTTGAACGTCTATCAAGAGACGGGAGAAAAGGGGTATAAGAGCTGTGACGGCTGAAAGAAACAGTTACAAACAAAAAATCTAAGGGATATATAGGCGATTGATATTGCCTCTTAGAGCCGCGATTTCGGCTTCAGACTTTGCGGTAGCTCGACGGCGCGCCTCTTCTTAACGAGCAGCTCCTTCCTCGAAAAGGATCAGACTCATGTGCTCTCCCTCCAACTTCACCAGCTGTTCTTTTAAATGGGCGGAAGTGGTGGCAGTCATGGCAGCCTGAGCCAAGTAGTCCTCCTGCTCAGACGTTGTTGTCCTCAAGTTGGCTTCCAGTTGATCGATCTCGTTTTGGATCTACGCGATATGATTATACTTCTCCGTAATCTGTGCAGCTAGTTTATTCTTCGAGGCAGCACGTGCCTCACTTGCAGCATTGAACTGACCATACTGATCAGCCAATTCACTGATCTCTTGAACGAGGGCATCCTTCCTCGCCTAGAAAGTGGCCTTCTCCTTCGCGAGAGCCGTGATCAAAGCCTCATCTTCTGCACGGAACAGCGATGTCGGGCTCCGTTGTTTGGCATCCCAGAATCTGGCCACCTGACCCTCCAAATCATTCAGAACTTTCCTCAGAGTATTAGCCCGCTCCTCATAGCCGGCAATGCTCTCAAGGGCCGCCACTTGGCATTCGGTAACAGCCTTCACAGGGCCAAAGGCAGTATTCCGATTCAGGACTCCAGGAAGCTTTACTTTCAGCACAGAGTAGAAAGCTTTGACGACTTCCTGGGCCATCTTGTCGTCTTCAGTGGAGGTCGTCGGGGAGGAGGCTTAGAGAGTTTCTTCCGCTCCAGGAAGGAATACCTGACAAGAAGCCGAACCTCACAAGAAAACAATATATACATCAGTAACCAAAAAAATAGGAAATACGAAAGAGTTGTAATTTCGTACCTTCGGCATGCTCAGCCCCAGCCTGGGCTACGCCATCAGTCTTGGCTTCAGGAAAACTGAGAGCAGGCCCAGACTATTCAAGGAGAACAATAGCAAGGCCCCGAGCGGCATCAGGCCTGGTATCTTCCACAATCCCAGCTGGAACGAGAGCAAATTCAGCAACAACCCCCTCAGTAGGCTGTTCAACCTCTCCTTCTATAGTCGATACCGGCTCACTAACAACTTCCTCCGCAACAACAAATTTGGAGGAGCCGGGAACAACTTCTGTTCCTTTCCCAATGCCTGGGGTTATCTTCACGATAGGTTCCTTCTCCTTGTCTACAAGGGAACATACGTCGTGGTCAGTCTCACGAGGAGCACACAAAATCGAAGTCAAAAAATCTCATCCGAAAAGAGGCGCAAAGATAACGTACCCGCGGGAGGATGAGCCGATTGGACTTGATTTTCATCTAAGTCCCTCATTACAGCTCCTATTGCAGACATATCCCCCAAAGAAATGTTATAGGAGGGACTGATCATTTGATTGCCGTCATGGTCTGGGCCTTCGTCCTGATCATCCCGTCGCTCAAACCTTACAACTGAAGAAGATCCGCCCTCATCCATCCGTCGAGGACGAGTAGGGGACACTGTCGTCACGTCCACCTCCTCAGAAAAGGAGGCACCTGCCTCAGCCACAACTTCAAGGTCTTGTGCAAAGGACAAACACAAGGGTGAGAAAGCTTCTAAAGGCTTGACCAGAACGGCTATGGAGTCTAGGAAGGGATCTACCTACCGAATGGTAACGGCCTGCAACGCCGACTGCCGAGAAGACCTTCTGGGAGGAGGCGAGCCGACACCCACGTCCGCGACCTTCTTCCTCCCCCGGAAAACAACCACCTTCTTCCTTTTGGGCCGTGGAACCAGCTCGGTGGAAGCCTTCCTCTTATGAGGAACATTAGGAAGAGGTTCTTCAGTATCCTCTCTCCGAGGCGCTGCAATGATAGGCTCCTCAACAACAATTCTCTACTGCGGCGCTGCAGCCGGTTCAACTGTGGGAGCGACACCTCCCTTTCTGTTACCCCCCATGGCGCGCACTCCTCCTATATCATCAAGAGTAGGGGCAAACCTAGTCCCCGATATAAAACTCTGCTCACGATCATACCGCGAAGGAAGGGTATTGACCTGAATATAGAACTTAGCAGCAGCAAAGAGCATGTGGGTGTCGGGTTTATCCTCTGGCAAGGTAAAAACTGCCCCCGTACACCCAGTATTGTAGTAGCCCCATGCACGTGCCCTGTCAATCAGACTCCCTATCGACTGAAGATGAGGACTAGGATTGCCCAAGAGAAGCTGGCTGTAGCCGAATTGCCGTGCCAAGTGGCTCGGCAAATAAGGTTCCAGGAAAGTGTGGTTCCTATTCCTGAACACCAGATGGGAAGGCCCAATGGATTGGAGCCAACGAAATGCCCCAATAGAAAGGCTAGTAGTGAGTGCCCCCTCATCTACTAGGGTGTCTCCTGTGCGACCACTACCAGACGGAGGCGATACTCTGAAGAATTCGTAGTTCTGCAGAAAACTCAAAGCCCTCCTGCAAATAGGCACCCCTGTAACGGTCCAATCTGTGTCTCTGAATCTCCAAAGGAAGGCATCCCCCACCAAAGAGTTTACCATCAGCCCGACGTTCATCAATCTGGGATAATGCAGCACCAGCCATCCCATCAGATAGTGAAAGGGAAGCTCAGTCCTAGCAAAGTCCTTTCTGCCATCGGACGTTATCGCATTCACGATAAAATGTCGCAAACCCCATTGGATGGCGCAGACCATCGCTGGAAGCAGAGCAAGTTGGCGTCCAAAGGCCAGCTTTACAGCCGAAAGTATCATACCCCGGCTTATTCTCTCAACGGACCCTGAACCACCAGGGACTACGCAATCACGAAGCCATATCATCAAGAAAGCAGCTAGCACCGTCTTTTCTGACATCTTGAACTCGGCCTGCCTAAAGAAATGATAAATCAGGGAGTTTTCCTCAGGATCATCACTATCTTCGTCATCCTCAGCTCCGTGATCTGCCATCAATTGCTCTACCTCAGAGCTCGTCAAGAGCTTGCGAGACGAGAAGGAGACTGGGCCGTCCCCCTCTACTCTGGTAAAAATGTAGCTAGTCCAGGCCCTCGTATGCGGAAGGGACCCCTCACTCTTACCCTTCTTCATAATCTGGTGACAAATAAAAAAGTGACAGAGTAACTCTTTGTACACCTCCATCATCTCGGAGTTCTCCTCCAAATCCAAGAGCTCTGTATCATTGGGGACGTATTCTGCGTATGGCTCCGTCCCCTTGGGAAGTTTGGATATCGCCTGCATCTCGTGAAGAGCCAGACTCATCTTCCCACCTGGAGTGAAGAAGGTGCATGTGTGATGGTTGTATAACTCTGCCAAGGAGATAAACACTGGCCAGTTAACCTTAATACCATATTGGGTGGCTCTAACGGCATAAAGAAGACCGGCAGTTTTAGGGTGGCCTCATAAGTCGAAAGCACCCATCCAGTAAGGTCACTCCAGAATGGGACAGAATGTCTCCAACCTTCCATCCGCAGCTTCCCTTCCGGGTACGACTCCCTTTTTGACAACATCAAGTTGGAGAGAGTCTCAGCAGCATAGGGGTAAAGATCAGTCGGGACATCGTTCATTATGACACCAGGGTGCAGCCCTCTCATGGAGTAGGACGTGGAACCCTTGATACACTTGAACGTTTCCTTCTTCCGGTCACCAGAATTGAATTGGATCCTACAAGAAACAACCCCATGCAGTTCAGGGGTCAAGTCCCATTTCATCTGCCTCTGCACAACCAGATCAGCAAACGCTGACAGAGGGTATTGGCACTTCATCGATGGCAACCCTATTCTTTGGTCATTTAACTTAACTACCAAAGGGTCTTCCAGACATATCATCTCGTCATCCTCGAATCCTACACTGTCACCGAACAAGAAGTACGGCTTCTTCAAATAGCGTGTCCCTCCGAGCAAGAGCTTCTCATTATTAATCATCTGCTTCAGAAAGGTTCTGTCCTGTTCAATTATGGCAATTGTCCATTCCGTAGGCTGGTTTTGACTGATCGTGGCTTGAACCTTGCTGATCATATTGGTTATGAGACTTGTACCAAAGACATGGCAAGCAGAGCCGAAAGGGATCCTACCAAGTTCCGGGACAAACATATTAACTGTAAGGACAGAAGAGAAAGTCAAACTCAAAATCCGTAGGAAAAACTAAGTGCTGGTGGAGTCTTATGCGCCCAAAAGGCTATGCGCCCAAAGGGTTATGCGTCCAAAATAAACATGTGGGCGTATAACGTACAACAGTATGTGGGCGCATAACATGCAGCAGCATGTGGGCGCATAACACAGCAACATGTGGGCACATAGCACATCACAGTGTTGGTGCATGCTTCTGTGGGCGCATAAGAATGCTCACAGAAGCATGTTGCCTTAGGCGCATACGCCCAGGTAGAAGAAAAGTCTGAGCATCGCAAATTAATACTCAAGACTTTGTTTTTGAGGCGTAGCCTCACCCAGAATCGGGTCTTGGACTGGTGACGACGTTGCCGCAGGAGGAGAGCCACTCAGTACAGCCTCCTTGCCTTTCGCAGATCTCTTAGCGGCCTTGGGAGACATGGTTCGTAAAGAGAGGAGATGAAGAGTCTTTTGAAAGTTCTAAGAGAAATGAGAATAATGAACTCTCTCTCTCTTTTTCAAAGCCTATTTATAGGCATGGGCCATTTCCTATGCGCTCACTATTCTTATGCACCTATACGCCCATTGCGTACTATGTGTCCACGTGAAGACCCAGCCTCTTGCACACTATGCGATTGCCATTTGCTGACATGGATAACATATGAAGGATGGACCTCTTCAAATTCCATCCCGATGAATCTGTCAGTTCAGATTTTCGAGGAAGATCTCAACAGCCATCTCTCTGACAGGCTGGCCAAACTCTATGCGCCCAAAGAGAGAGCCGTGCTATGCGCCCACTGCATCATGAGAAGACGGTCCATGCTTCTTTCAAAGTATTTCAAACTCGTTCAAGTATCGAAAACTTTGAAGGGGGTCTTGTAGAAGCATGAAAATTTCAGCAGACTAGACACATGCACCCAAGTCACCAATAAAGCCTTATGCGCCCAAGCCAATGAGGACATATGCGCCCAAGTGAACTCATATGCGCCCAAGTCACCAGTGAAGCCCTATGCGCCCAAGTCACCAGTGAAGCCCTATGCGCCCAAGACAAGCTCCTCCAGAAGGGGGGGCGTACAGCCCTGTTTCAGGCTATGCGTCCAAGTCAGAACAACCCCTGACTCGGTCAAACCCACGATCAAAACATGCAACGAAGCATACGGCCACGTCAGTCTCCACGAGCAGTCGTGCACCGAAGCATGTGGCCACGTCAGCACCACGATCAACCCACGATCACGCAGCGTGCATGCGCCTACACCCTATGTGCCCAAAGCATGACCATGCGCCCACATGAAAACCAGTGTGTTTCCACATGTGGACGCATAACATCATTCCAGCTCAAGAACGACTATAAAAAGGGGTCTCATCCCTCTTCAAAACACATAATGGAGAGCATTTCCAAGAGCCAAATTGTTGCACTTCTTGCCAGTGAGCTGAGAGTTAGCAATTTTCTTAGGTTTTCTCCCACTTTTGTAATCGGAGTGTCAACGGAGTAAAGGAGCAACTGCCGCTCGATCTCCATCGTCCCATTCCCCAGAATTCTTTTTATACTCGGGAATCCTCAGCGCAGGATCTCTCAGGCGTACTCGATTTGTGGTGCCTTGCGCCAATAAAGAAAAGACAGCGTTTCTTCTTCTTTTTGTGTGTTTCCACAACTTTGTTCTATACAAAGAATAAATAGTAGACAACATTGGTTTTGGGTCCGTAACCCTATAATGTCCCAAAGGATTGCCCACTGTTCCTGATATTCTTCCAGTCATTGGTCCTCCTTTGACCCAAAAGCTAGATGCCTGATAGATTTCTCTTTGAACCAATAACATAAAACTTTATGTTAGGATTGGAGTGACACAATATCAGAGGTAACAGTGGTTTTGGGTCTATAACTCCGCAATGTCCTAAAGGATTGTCCATTGTTCCTGATATTCTTCTAGTCAATTGTCCTCCTTTGAAATAAAAGCTAGATGTCTGGTAGATTTCTCTTTGAACTAATAGCATAAAACTTTATGCTAGGATTGTAGAGACACAATGTCAGAGGTCCGTCAAGCCCATTTTCTTATTGAGTCCTCGACCAGCTGGCACTTGTGGACTTGATGAACAGATCCGTCAGATTCTTCTGAATTTGAACAACACCTACTGTAGTGATTCACACTTGATGCGCTCATTCAGTGCCTTGTGCCGTAGATGCATAATTCTCTTCTCATCATTGAAGAGATCATTTGCTGCCACTACTGTAGCCACCTGGTTGTCACAATACATCGGTATCACCCGAATTTGTGTACCAACCACAGGAAGATTGTGTCCGGTTGTCGTAATATATCGACATCATCCGGATTTATGCACCAGCCACAAAAAGATCCTTTCTGAGCTCCTGAAGCCATTTTGCGTCATACCCGAAGTAAATTCTGCTTCATCCGCTGCAGCTGACAAAGCTCAGATTCTATAGTGAGAGAAAGGTTTGCTTCTTCGACTTCCTCGATATAGCAGCACTACCTATGGATCTGCTTCTTCGACTTCCTCGATATAGCAGCACTACCATGTGGAAGATGTAACCTCTCATTTCCCTCCTTCTATGCACCAATTGACATCACTGAAGCCTTCTGCCCCTACAGGGTAACTTCTGTAGTGCATCATTCTGAGTCCCTAAGAGAGATCCCATTACTCTCTTCACAGCTTTCCAAAAATCAACACATGGATTGCTCGTGAACCGACTCGGCATGCCTACAGCAAAAGCTATGTCAGGCCTGGTTGTACTTGTAGCCTACATCAAACTCCAGATGATGTTCGAGTACACCAACTGTCCGATGCATCTTCAGGACCTAGCTTCAACTTTTGATCACACTTGTAGGAAGTATTGATCCCTGGAAGATCCGGATATCCATAGCGTGTGAGCAACTTTCTACGTAGTGAGCTTGTGACAGAGCAAGCTCAACTTCTGTCTGGATTATTTAAATCCATAGGATGACATCCACATCTTCCATGTCCTTCATTCTGAATTTGTACGTAAGAAACATCTTTGTTCTAGTGACACATCATTATGTCGTCCATATAGAGACAAACGATGAATTCTCTATCATCAGTGAACTTCGTATAATCACACTTAACAATCTCGCTGACCCTATAGCCTTTTGACCTAATAACCTGGTCAAAGTTCTCGATCCACAGATTGAAAGCATACTTTAAACTGTACATAGAATTCACCAACTTGTGCCTTCAAGACCTTGAACGACAAATCTATCTGGCTGTTGTATGTGAATCTCTAATGTCATTTATCTATCCAAAAATACTGTTTAGACATCCATCTGATGATAGAACGGCTTATGAATAGCAGCCACGACAATCGTCATCTTGATAGTTGACATCTTAGCCATTAGAGCATATGTGTCAACCTTATCAATCTCATGTTCTTGAGCAAACCCTCCTAGCCTCGAACTCATCATAAGTTCCTTCGGCTTTTGTCATCTTCTTCTCGAAGATTCAATAGGTTTAGCTCATTCAGGAAGATTAACTAACACACAGTTGTAATTGGATGTAATAGAGTCAATATTACCATTGACTCACTTCTCCTAGAAGATCGCGTCTCTGGTCTTCATCGCCTCATCAACCAACATGTGATAGGTGATAAAGTCATCTCCGAAATTTTTTGGCCTTCTCACTTGCTTTGCTAACTGCTTAGCGAATAGTGGTTCATGTGTTGTCTCATCAATGACAACCACCTTCTGGACTACTACTTCTTTGGAAGTACTTTGCTTCTTCGATACCCACAATTTTTTTTGGAACATCCGCGAGAAAAATGTTCTTGTCCCTAGCAAGCTTGTCTTCAAAGAATTTTGCATCGCAAGACTCAATAATTTGAATGACACAAAATCAAAGAATCTCCGAGCGTAGCTTTCAACAACTTATCCAGAAAAAATGTCATGTTGGTCCTCGTCCCTGGCTTCTGAATCTTGATATCCAGAAGTTGCATGTACACCAAACACCCTCACACTCGAATGATATTCAAGTCAGGTCTAATCTTGAACCAGTATTTATGAGAAGCAATGATAGATGAGGCAAACGGTACTTTACTTGGAAATAAACGTAGCCGTAAGCACAATTTATCCCCAAAAGTGTATTAGAAGACCCGCAATAAAGACATCATCATCTCTGGCTGCGTACTTATCTTCCTTTCTGAAACTCTATTGGATTAGAGATACTATGGAGTAGTCGTTTCGTAGCCAATTCCATGTTGATAGCAGAACCATGCGAATCCAAGAAAACGATACTCTCCCCCTTGGTCAATACTGAGTATATAATGAGACTACCGAGCAGTCATTTCATAGCCAATTTTATTGCAGAACAATGTGAATCCAAGAAAATGATACTCTCTGTCTCTATCACTTCTGAGCCACTTGAGTTGTCAACCGGCTAGACGTTCAGCTTCGCCCTTGAAGTCTCTAAACTTTTCGAATGCTCCATCTTCCAATACAAGTTCATCGAGAAATCGTCTATGAAGGTATTAATACACTTCAATCCAGTTTCTGTAGAGAATTGATGAAAGTTACTGATTTTTGAGTGTACCAACTCCTGAAGATCAGTACTTTTAGTACAATCGTCTGAGCAGCCTCCTGACAACCTTTGTCACGTGCACATAATTCATAATCCTCCACCCCCTTATCCCTACATTCTAGAGATAAGGTTTAGACTAGACATCTTGAGTCTGCTATTACATAGCGCATGTCCTAGTCCATTCGTCACAACTCAATTAAAAAACTACATCATCAGCAAAAGTATAAACGTTAGCGTGATACTGAACATCTTTCCAAAGCATGTTCTGGCCAAGAAGCTAACATATTTCCAGCATGAATGTTCATCTTTAAGTCCATATCGAACAACAAACTTCCTAAGATCCAGTGTTGTAAAAATCTCTCTAGGCGGCCGACTAGTCCCCGACTAGTCGCTAGTCGGCCGCCGTCGACTTGACTAGGGGCTAGTCCCCGACTAGTCACTTGTCGGCCACCGTCGACTCGATTAGGGGCTGGTCCATCCAAAAATTGGCTAAATTGGTACTAGTCTGGGCTGCCGTCGACTTCATCAAGGCAGTCGTCGTCGACTCTTTACTTTGTTGCTGCCTTTTTTCTATTTTTGAAAAAAGTGACTAGCCTACTCTTTTTTTATTTTTACTTTTTCTTTGTTATCTCTTTGCTACTGTTGTTGTGGCTTTTTTTTAATTTTTGCTTGTTACTTTTTTTTGATTTTGCTTGCTACTGCGGCTGTAACTCTCCGTGCAAAATAGTAAGTTGTTAACATATTATTTAAAGATTTATCGAAATAGAAATTTGTGCAAAATAATGAATAAGAAAATGCACTGCAATAACTAAAAGTTCAACAATTAACATATTATTTTTTAAAATATTTTTATAACATATTACATATATATATTCATTAAAAATTCTAAACCGACTAGTCCCCGACTAGTCCTCGAGTAGTCCGATTAATCCGTAGTCCTCACAAACCGACTAGCGGCCGACTAGCGATTTTTACAACCTTGCTAAGATCGGGTCCTCAGAAATAACTGGTACGTGCTACACGTACACTAGTGTCAGCAACTTTTCGAAAGTCCAAGACTATGATCCCGATCGACAGATCTTCTGCTAGCAATATGTTTGCCATCTAGGCCTTTATCACAGCTAAGCTCGTCCAAGGTGAACAGCTCCTTGCACGTGTGGCTAGATGCACCATTGTCAACTCACTAGTCAGCTACCACATAAGATGACTCAATCCCACCAAGATAAAACTATCTTCATGTAGGGTTATTATACTGCTGGAGAATTTTTTTGCTTATACAGTCGAAACTATGCGTATATTGGAGCAAAACCTATGCACCAATCTATGCGCATCATCCAGACTATCCCATGCGCCTCATCCGAGCGAACCCATGCGCCAAGATACGCAACACCCTACGTGCATATATAGATAGCACATATGCAGTCACGCGTAGACTCTACCATGCGCATATTCAGTCATGTGCCGAGATCACCAAGCACTGCCATGCTCTTAGTTGCAGCAAAACCCATGCGCCATGCCGAGCGGAATCCATGCGCACACATACGCATGATCTGAATAAAACCTATGCGCTTCATCTGAGCAAACACATACGCATACATACGCATAATCTGAACAGATCTTATGCCTAAAACTGTCACCTACATAAATTGTTGAATACATATATTACAATGGAAATTGGTTTGTGTGGATCCAACCAAGGGCTGTTAGTGTTCTATCACTATATAAATAATAGCACTGAAAATAAGGTTGAGAATTGTCCGATACTAAAACATATAGCCATATCCTATCAGTTATTTCTCAAGCTAATATTAAACTACACTATAAAGTTGGTTAGGATGATACAATGGGGTCTGGCTAATAATGATTGGGCTAATTTTAGGCATGTTATGGCCCAAAATTGACAAGAATAGGCTAAAACTGACTGTAGTGGCAAAGTTTTTTTAGTAATCACGTGAAACTTCCTAGAGAACTGTATGATAATTGATAGAAGTGCTCATTTGATTTGGTTTTACTCTCACTATTACGTATTTCAGGATAAAATACAGAAAGTTGCTTATTAGACATGCAATTAACATTTGGCATCCATAGAAAGAATGTAATTATGCAGTTATTCTCTGGATCATCATAAAAAAACACAAGTAATATAAGGATGTGCGTTTAAAATATAATGTTCTATTTCTATATTTTAATAATTTTTTGATATTTATAGTTTTTTTCCTCTATACTACCAAAACTTTATACTCCTATCTGAGGTCATAGAAATTATTGATACCAAAACTCACAAAGGGATAGTAAGGGTTGATATTGTATTTCTAAACCGTTATTAAGGCATATGATTTCTAAACCTTGATTAAAGCATGAGTTGGATTGATACAATATCGCCTAATACGCACACTAAGGTTTTTGAAAATGTTGGTGGTAATGGTTGTTCTGGTTCATTAGCTTATTTACTGATATTTTAAAAAAATAGGAAAACTTTATTTATAAGATGACTCGTCTATTAGGGTATTTCACTGATCCTTTCCATCAAACATTACGAGATTTGTGATTTTTTTTTATTGTCATCTAGGGACTTCCTAACTTGGGAGGAATGCCTTTCAACATGATAGACTCGATTCTTCTGGCTATCTACAACGAGAAGCAAGAGAACTGCAGGCGAGGCTGCTTACGTGTAACTCTGTTCGATAATGTATGAAAATGCAAATATCAGGGCTAGGTTGCCTACAAGTGTGGTAGCTTTGTCATTTTTAGAGATTCTGCTTTCTTTTATCGATATTTTGGGCATACTCATGTGTTGTGTTTGGCATACATGTGGTATTGCATGGGTATATATTTTTCTTACTTTTGTTGTTATTTAGCAACTTTTATGTCTTACATGTGTTTATGCATTGGATATCATTCATGACTAATTCATTAGCAGAGTTATTGGTTTCAACTCCTGACTAATTCATTAGAGTTATTGGTTTCGACTCCTGACTAATTCATTGAATGAAGTGAACATGAATAACCTATCAAGTTGTGCTTAAGGGTACTATGCCCAATAACTACATAGAAGATTGACAATGGCTGGTGAAAGACCTCAATATAGTCAATTTATTTACTTATTAATTAATCGAGAACATTATGTGGCCATGTCATGTCTTAGGACGTGTATCGTACATTTCACGGACACACAATAGACACTCCAAATATTTGTGTCTGCTTCCTAGTACGTGTCACATCTGTGTTCGTGCAACATAAATTTAACTTATAATTCATGGATTGGAGTAAATCAATATGTATAAAGAACATTGAGAAACAACCTATAACACCTAATACTTCCTAACTAAGTATATTCCTTTCTAACAACTTGTATTCTTTCGATTGGAATTTAATTTAAAATAGGGAATGGAGAGGGGCAAACTTGTAATTTTTCCAAACCCTAATTCTTTCCTTAAGGGTCGCCCCTCCCCCCCCCCCAATCCTTCTTTTCCACCAAGTTTCCTTACTCCATCACTTCAACTTTCCCAACTCTCCATCTCCAATCAAAACCCTAACTTCCTTCCACCACTCCAAATCAACCCAATTTTCCATCGATATTCTTCCAATGGAGAGCTAGAGCTTGGGAAGTACAAGGAGAGTTAGGAGGGAGCACAAGGAGGAATCGTGTCCAATTCATCATCCAAGTGTCTCAATTTCGTGGATCTAAATTGGGGATCTATTCCTACTAGGTAATTGTTCCTTTTCCCTAATTTATATGGTAAAATTCTAAGTAAATCTAGTAGGAGACCCATCATAGCTAGATCTAACCTCTAAGAGTTGAATTAGGTTGTAAAGACCAATTCCTAGTAGATATAGAAGTTAGAATGGTAAATTTTCCATGGATAAAAATTTGTGTCCACCGAATGTTTGATACATGTTCGCAAAGGAATTTTGTGTCCAATTTTGGTTGGAGCTTGTGTCCTAAATAGGATTCATAGTGTCGTGTGACTGAGAACATAAAATATCATATTTTTAGTCCTTAATGATTAATCTTTTATGGTCATTTGATGTCTAAATGTACTCATTATTATTCTATTTTGATTTAGGATGCAATTTGAGACATTAATTGCAAAATGGAGCTAAATGACAAATTGGACAATTTTGACACCTTTTAGCTAAATGGGCATAACTCTCTCATACGTACTTCAATTGAGGTGATTCAAAAAGATTTGGAAAGCTAAGACAAAGATCTACAATTTTTCTATTTGCATTTTCGGAGATTCGGACTACATCTTGGACGAAACCAGGCTTACTGTTGAGTTAAATATGTTATGAACGAAAATAGAAGCTAAAATAACTATTTTTCTACTTGTTCTATGACTTTGTTTTATTGTTTGAGAAGTTGTAACTCTTAGAGAATTTATGGGAAGATATTGTGGGCCTAAATTAACTAATTTATAGCATATAAAAGGGGTAGAAATCATGAGAAAAAGGGGAAACAACAAACAACTCTTCTCCTTCTTCTCCAACCTTTCTTTTTAAGTTTTTATGAACATGTGCGGCTAAAAGTCTTGTAGGTCGAAGGAAACAGAAGCCTTGGAATCAATAAACTTGTGAGATCTAAATTATTTTCATATGTTTGATTTATACTTTGAGTATTGAATGTTTTCTATGCCTACTTTCATGGTTGTTTTGTTTAATTACTAGGAGGCATACTAGTTTATTATTCATTTCGATGTACTAATAAATTAGGTATCAAATCCATAATTGTTTGATTTATCTAATTTGTGAAGCAACCAAGATTTAATGAACTACTTTGTTTATTAGATATTAGGAGAAAAGTTTTGACAAAATTAGATACAACCGCTTGTGCTTGTGTTGTTTTGCTTCATCGATCTCTTGGTTCTTTAAGAATTTGCTAGATTAAATCGTCAGCACTTGTCCTGGATTATTTAGTAATTAAAGCTAATTAGATCGCTTGTTTCGAATTAATTAAGCCTAAGAAAGATAGGAAGATACTTCCAATAGTGAATATTCAAAGTATGAGTTAATTTATGCTTGCATCAATGATCAATTTTAAGATCCCAATGGTGCATGTTAACTGGGACCAATATTTGTTCCTTTAATTGATTTCAATACTTTAATTATTTTTAGCTCTTCTTAATTTTCTTTTATTATATTCAAAACGCTTTCTCCCCCATCCTTGTTCACGTAGCATAAAAGTAAACTAGTTGCTCTCCGGGGGATCGATCATTACTCTCACTACTATATATAATTCTAAGAGTAAAAATTTTATTTTTGGGTGTCTACGACAGCACACCAAATTTTGGTGCCATTGCTGGGGAGTAATTTTGATAAATTTTTGTGTTTTGTGATCTTTTACTTCATTATATATATATTTTTTTTGAAATAAATTTATTAGTTATTCATTCTTCTCGTATACTTTTCTGAATTGCTTTTCATATTGTACTTCATTGTTTATGGTTGTGACTCGATCTTCTAATCAAGGTGATTTTTAGAGCGATCCAGAAATAGAAAGAACTATGCACATATTAAGGAAGGAAACTCAAAGTAACTCTAACGAGAATAACCACGCTCCGGATTCAATATTTTCTTGCAATTCTAATCCTGTAGAAGAAGTCATGGCTGCAAATAGAACCTTGAAAGAACTTATTGCCCCTGATTTGAACCAACACCCTTTATGCATAACATTGCCAACTTTTCATGGTCTTGCAAGTGAAGACCCTCACAAGCATCTAAAGGAGCTTCATGTGGTATACACAAGTATGAAACCAATGGACGTGACTGAAGAGCAAATCAAATTAAGAGCCTTTCATTTTCTTTAAAGGATTCGACTAAGGATTGGCTCTACTACCTACCCTCCGGAAGTATTGTCACATGGAACGAGATAAAAATATTGTTCCTAGAAACGTACTTTCCAACTACAAGGGCGGCAAATATCCGAAAAGAAATTTGTTGGGCAAGGCAACACAATACATAGTCTCTCCACTAGTACTGGAAATGTTTTAAAAAATTATGTGCAATATGTCCCATCATCAAATTAGTAAGAAACTACTTATCTAGTACTTCTACAAAGGCCTACTACCAAATGATAGAAGCATGATAGATGCTACAAGTGGAGGAGCTTTGGTAGATAAAACTCCTGAGGCCGCAAGAAATTTAATTCCAAATATGATAGACAATTCTCAATAATTTGGCACTAGGCTAGATCTTCTAGCTAGGTATGCTAATGAGGTAAATATTTCTTCCATAGAACAAAAAATTGGTAGTTTAATTTCGTTTGTTCGTCAAATGGCTATAGGTAGCATACAAACTACGAGGCTTGTAGGATTTGTTCAATAGCAGGACATCAAACTGATATGTGCCCAACACTTCAAGAGGAGCCCAATGAACAAGTCAACGTGGTAGGTGATTTTCCTGGACAACCACAACAGAAGTATGATCCCCACTCAAACACATACAATCTAGGATGAGAGATCATCCAAATTTCAACTATGGGAATCCACAACCAAATTAGCCCGTCAATCAAAATCGGCCAAGTTACCAACTATACAAGCAGTCATATCCCCCTAAACAACAACCAAGCCAAACTTCTAACTCTGGTATGTCTTTAGAAGATATTGTTAAGTCTCTTGCCATTAATACTTTATATTTCAATAAGAGACAAGGTGTAATGCCCCGCTCCGCATGGCGCATTACGCTGAGACGTAGACTCAACGAGTTGCGTTGACCGAATGAAATGTATCGATACGAATCGATACGAGAGTTACGTTGTCCCGAGCAATGCATCGAACTAAGTCGATGCGAAGAGTTGCATTGTCCCAAAGTATGCATCAAGTTGAATCGATGCGAAGCGCCGCATTGCCCCAAAGGATAAGTGCGTTGAGTAGGCTCGAAGATTCTAAGAAATCGAATCGACCAAGGCGCAAGTCCGAATCGATACAAGTATTAATTTTAGTTGGTTTCATGTGCAGGCTATCCATTTGCGCTGAAATATTAGTGGTCGACGTTTTGCCTCATTCGCAACGGGTCCGCAAAACCCAAATCTCTGCATCGCAACGGGCTGGGACTTGGGCACGTTAGGCCGGAATCGATCGAGTATTTCAATAAAACAAGAAGTGTCCGAATGGCTAAGTTAGGAGAGTTGGCCGTGCAACGAAGTTACAAAATTGAGCGGCATCGCCTCGGCAAAACGACAAGGCATATCGGCTCAAGGTGTGAGGATTGACTCTTCTTTTTATTTCTTTATGCTTAAGTCAGAATATATCATTGTATGCTAAGTTAACCTATCGACGCCACGGGCGTGGTCCGATCGGAAGATAAATCAGTGTGTGTCGAACACTAGTTAGAACAATTGAAAAGAAACGTGCATCAAATGCACGAGTCGTTATGGAACATTAGATATCACAAAGGCGAGCGCCACGGTGCGCAAGCCGCAAGAACATGTGATAACTGTATTCGGGGAGTGCCTTCGTGCACGAGCCATTCCGTGCCCTCATGCACGAGTTAGAAAGGCTAGCACATTGAAAGAAAATATAGGCGAGTGCCCTAGTGCACGAACCATGTACATTAAACACTAAGGCATAGAACATGGAAATACGGCTTCGATGCGTGCAACAAGTGCACGACGCGAAGGAAAGATGATAAATGTGTCAAAACGTGTGTACGTGCACGAGATCATAAAAGATGGCTTCGTTACGAAGAGAACAGTTGTGGCATGTAGGTGACAGAACTGTCAGATATGACATGATGCCTCGAAAGGTGTTCGGGACCTTCGGGTCGTTCGGTTGACGAATATTGAGTTGAGGCATGATGCCATTGAACAATAAAATGAAGTATGAAATGTAAGAACATAGAAAGTTAATGGAAGAAATACGATATGATAAAGTCTGAGTCTCGGACTCAAGATTATGTTTGGTTGTTTGACCAATAGGGCGTTTCATGGTCGAATGGACTTGAGATAATTGTGATAATCTTCTGTGCATGGAACGTTCCCTCCGAACGGGTGCGCCGGGGCACCGGGACCGTTCGACCAAGGAGGGACATAATCTTTGATGGGCGCTCATCTGTAAAACGACTAGCCACCGGTTATAGATGTGAAAAGCCGCAAATGATGGTATGCACGCGGTATGTTTCGGTTGTTTGGGATAGCAACCCAACCCGTGAAATGCTGGGCTACCCAATTCGAGAAAGAAAAGAAAGAGAGAAAAGAAAGAAAGGAAAAGAAAAGAGAACACCTTTAGTCCATTCTGGCGCGGATACGCCAACGACCTCCATATAGTTAAGAAACGATGGGTCGAAAGTGCAGGCACGTACGTATCCTACACACATAGATCCTGCTTAAAGAGCACTTATAACATGACAGGTAAGGAAGGGGGCGTATTCACCTTGCGTCGGTGCAAGGACGAGTGCGTCGACTTGGTAAGCAGTCGCGCCACGAAACAAACACGAGATTGCTTGCCTGCTTGCCTATTCAATTTGAATAACATGCTTGCCATGATACCATACTTTACCGCTTTCGAATATGCCATGAAATCGACCCTAAGGAGAATATAGCAAGATCATAAGCTAAGTTGCATGATTGAACATAAATACTAAAATGTCGGTTTAGAAAGTTGGTTTTTTTCGTCAGTACATGCGAGGACGAACGTACTGATCCCCCACCAGCTTTCATGCAGGGTGCAGGGAATGGATTGCTCGCGGCGAAGCTTCGCGTGATCGCGCAGAGGCATGGAATGTCGTAGCCTTTGAAGCGTGCGATCGCGCTGACGCTCGGACTTGCAACAGGATTGATGCAGCCGAGATATAGAAGGCATGATGTATGGAATAGTGAAATCCTTTGTGGGCAAGAGAGAACTTGAGTGTTGTAGCCAACCTGGCAAATGCAGTTGGGCTATTGAAAGCCTTTGTAATCTCAGTTCGAATATCAATAAAGAAAATTGTTTCGTATACTCTGTTTTCCTTTCGTTGTTAATATCAACTTAAAGATAACCATTTGAGAACTAGTCATCTTGCCTTGCACAAGCGCAACTCCAGGCTCATGCGGCATCATGCCCTCTGCAAGGACGATGATTCGGGTGATTCCGGGTCGGGGCGTGACAAATTGGTATCAGAGCTCTAGGCTCAATTTCCTCAGGACGTTTGCTTTGTTTCAATTCCAAAGAGTTGCCCACCACCAATCGAAATCACTCTTGACTCTACTCGATGTCGCACTGGATGTTCCATACAATAAGTCTAATACAAAGCCGGGTAACGTTGCCGCAAGTACTTCGAATTTACATGATGTTGCAGAGAAAGTCGTGAAACGTTTCGTTGCATTGAATGCAACGAGCCGTAAAAATGTTAGTTGCTGCAAGTGCAACAAATTGTAAAATATGATTTGAGATGTTGTTGCAATGTAACATGTTGAATGAGAAATGAAACGATGCACGAGGTGCAATGGGTTGTGAAAATTGGTTGCACCAATGCGAAAGCTTAAATAATGTGTTGCAGGAAGTGCAACGAGTTGATTGTGAATGTGCGTTGTAATGAAAGTGATAATTCAACATCGAATGTGTTGAACGGATTTGAGCGTTGACTTTGAATGTCAGGAGTAAATCGTTGCACGAGGTGCAACAGATGTCAAAAATAAAATCGTTGCCCGAGGTGCAATGCATGTCAGAAATAAGTCATTGTACGATGTGCAACACGTGTTGGAAGTAAATTGTGCACGTGGTGCAACGCATATCAAAGTAGTCGTTGCATGGAGTGCAAAGGAGATTGGAAATAAATTGTTGCACAAGATGCAAGAAAAGGAAACAAAAGTCATAAATCGATAGAACGAATCGTTCGGTTGCACACCGAACTTATGTTGGCAAATGAAAAACATTGGCCGAGTTGTGTCGGATTCACGTGATCAAGCACGATCACTGCAGAAATCGTGAGTCGAAAGAGATTGTTGGTTCATACCGAGTATAATGCGAGGGAAATGCTTGATTTCTGAGTGATATTTGCCATACTATGTATGCGATGAATGACTCAATTCTGAGTGGTATATGATATACCACTTGTGCGATGAATTGCATCGACGTGTTATGAGAATTGCGGAAGGTTTGTCCGCAACGGATGGGAGAGTACCGAGACTCGATTGAAAATTTGTACGACGATATGTTGATGCAAGTGTTATTCGATAATCGGTTGGTACGATCGGGCTGGTACTCGTATCAATGAATGATACGTCGGACGAAAATTTATAAGTCGGTCGAACGATCGAGACTAGCGTAACGATTATGCTTTGAAGCAATAATCGGATCGACGAGAAAAGGAAAAACTTGAACTTACAAACGAGTCGCACGACTTGCGATCTCGATAGAAATATTGGGCGAGACAAATCAAAATCGAATCGCACAACTTGCGAACTCGATAGAAATGTAGGGGGAGGCAAATTATAATCAGATCGCACGATGTGCGACTTCGGTGAAGAGTTGGTTGATGCGGGTAAATAGTGCCTAAGAGATAGTTGGTTACGTTACGGCAAAAACTCATTTGAGTACGACTGAAACACACAAAAACTTAGAGGGCATGATCGTATAACTCGAGGATTTGATGTTGGATAATCGGTAACTCGGTTACACGATCAAAGCATAACGGAATGCAACGAATCGTGAAACGATTAGAGATGTACAGAAATGTTTGTGGAGAACTTCGATGTATGCAATGCAAGTTGTTGACATTGAAACAGAATCAAAGTTGACCCTTATGCTATCGAAATTGATACGACGTATCGAGATCGATACGTAAGGAAACGTAAGCACATGTGAGAATACATAATGGAATGTGCCTTGCGCTATCAAAATTTTGTAAATAACAATACGAGAATGAACGAACTGGTTGATCATGAACTTTGTGATTGATCAAGACGAGACTATAAGTCATCGACGATTGCTCGATGCGTATAGCATCTTGTGTGTCGACCGCAAATAAGATAGACTCGAACTTAATGTGAGTAGATGCGTCATGAATAGCAGAATCATCGACGGTAGTTCATGACTTTACTCGAAGGATAGTTGCGCATCAGTTGTGCTGATAAAAATGGTTTTGTTCGAAATTGGATAGTCGCATAGAAATCGTCGGAACGTGATTTGGCTCCGAAATAAGATATAGCATGGTTCGTAGTAAACTGTCCTTCGGTGATGATCCACAATTATCGAGTATAGCTTCGGTGCAGCTGACCTTGGAAGACTTGACCGCCAAATCAAATTGAATGTTGCCGACCCATAAGATGACCCATGCGATGTCGCATATAAAATTGTATCGAGAAAGAAAATATGGTGCATGTTGACTATAAGTCTAGGCAATCGAGAATTGTTGGAACAACTTTCGATTGAGAATGATATAGCTAGATTTTGAGTATTCGTCGGATGAGTGCTTGAATGGTTATGTTGGTCGACGATCGAACTAGAAATTCACCAACGAACTTGGTGATTCGGATAGGCGATTGCGAGAATCGTGCTATGCACGAGAGAGAACGATAAGAGGATGACTTACGAGTTATGTTGTTAGATTTGGATTCACCTTGCAATTGAGCTTGCGTGAATCAAAATTATGTTCGATGTTACGAGACGGATAAGTTAGGAATTTGGCTAGTGAATTCCTATTCGTTAGGAATCGAACGTAAAGATGTATCGTAGAGACTTTGAGTCAAAGCGATTATTGCCTTGAGTACCGTCGCCTCGATGTAAACTGTTGTGTCGAAAAGAATATGGCCTTTGTGCAATGTTAATTTAAAGTTGCGTCGGAAGAATTTAAGCACGGTGTATAGGTAAGTAACCTAGCGGGCGTAGTCCTGAATGTTGATGCGTTTGCAAGTCAACAAAGGAAATCGTATCGAGATAAGTTGCATAGCCAGACTTCGAAAATAGTTGTGTGGTGACTTCGAACGCAAGGCATTGCGGAGGATCGTTGCGATCGGATGAGCGACGGCTCGATGCAACGTATAGGATTGATAGTCCATACGAAACATATGAAACAAGAAATGCGATTTTGAATCGCGTCACGTGCAGTGACTTTATTGAATGAATCACGTATGTATCGAATATACGTATGCGATTAAATTTCGAGAACAGTTGCTAAAGATAAGTCCGATAGAGAGTACGAGATGGCAAGCATAGGACTGAAATTACCTGTCAGCTTTGTTCTAATTTGCTACCACTAGACTTGGTCGAAATACATACATCTTTGGGACGCCTTGAATATAGGTACAGATCCAAATCGTGTTGTAGACAAAATTCAAATCGAGCTGAAGGAAAGACTTTGAAATGTTAATAAAAAGCTTGCAAGATAGTGTGAAACTGAACAATATTGGTGGGATGAGATCGTGAAACGATCTATAAAACACTTAATTGGAGTGTTGGTTTTGGTTCGAGGACGAACTATTTTGAGTGGTATATTCTGTAATGCCCCGCTCCGTACGGCGCATTACGCTGAGACGTAGACTCAATGAGTTGCGTTAACCGAATGAAATGTATCGATGCGAATCGATACGAGAGTTATATTGTCCTGAGCAATGCATCAAACTAAGTCGATGCGAAGAGTTTCATTGTCACAAAGTATGCATCGAGTTGAATCGATGCGAAGCGCCGCATTGCCCCAAAGGATAAGTGCATTGAGTAGGCTCGAAGATTCTAAGAAATCGAATCGACCAAGGTGCAAGTCCGAATCGATGCAAGTATTAATTTTAGTTGGTTTCATGTGCAGGCTATCCATTTGAGCTGAAATATTAGAGGTCGACGTTTTGCCTCATTCGCAACGGGTTCGCAAAACCCAAATCTCTGCCTCGCAACGGGCTGGGACTTGGGCACGGTAGGCCGGAATCGATCGAGTAGTTCAATAAAACAAGAAGTGTCCGAATGGCTAAGTCAGGAGAGTTGGCCGTGCAACGAAGTTACGAATCGAGCCGCATCGGTTCGGCGAAACGACAAGGCATATCGGCTCAAGGTGGGAGGATTGACTCTTTTTTTATTTCTTCATGCTTAAGTTAGAATATATCATTGTATGATAAGTTAACCTATCGACGCCACGGGCATGGTCCGATCGGAAGATAAATCAGTGTGTGTCGAACACTAGTTAGAACAATTGAAATGAAACGTGCATCAAATGCACGAGTCGCTATGGAATATTGGATATCGCAAAGGCGAGCGCCTCGGTGTGCAAGCCACAAGAACACGGGATAACTGTATTCGGCGAGTGCCTTCGTGCACGAGCAATTTCGTGCCCTCGTGCACGAGTTAGAAAGGCTAGCACATTGAAAGAAAATATAGGCGAGTGTCCTAGTGCATGAGCCATGTACATTGAACACTAAGGCATAGAACATGGAAATACGGCTTCGATGCGTGCAACAAGTGCACGACGCGAAGGAAAGATGATAAATGTGTGAAAACGTGCGTACGTGCACGAGATCATAAAAGATGGCTTCGTTACGAAAAGAAAAGTTGTGGCATGTAGGTGACGGAACTGTCAGATATGACATAATGCCTTGAAAGGTATTCGGGACCTTCGGGTCGTTCGATTGATGAACATTGAGTTGAGACATGATGCCATTGAACATTGAAATAAAGTATGAAATGTAAGAACATATAAAGTTAATAGAAGAAATACAAGATGGTAAAGTCTGAGTCTCGGACTCAAGACTATGTTTGGTTGTTTGAACAATAGGACATTGCATGGTCGAATGGACTTGAGGTAATTGGGATAATCTTTCGTGCACGGAACGTTCCCTCCGAACGGGTGTGCCGGGGCACCGGGACCGTTCGACCTAGGAGGGATATAATCTTTGATGGGTGCTCATCTGTAAAATGACTAGCCACCGGTTATAGATGTGAAAAGCCGCAAATGATGGTATACACGCGGTATGTTTCGGTTGTTTGGGATAGCAACCCAACCCGTGAAACACCGGGCTACCCAATTCGAGAAAGAAAAGAAAGAAAGAAAATAAAGAAAGGAAAAGAAAAAAGAAACACCTTTAGTCCATTCTGGCGCGGATACGCCAACGACCTCCATATAGTTAAGGAACGATGGGTCAAAAGTGCAGGCGCGTATGTATCCTGCACACATAGATCCTGCTTAGAGAGCACTTATAACATGACAAGTAAGGAAGGGGGCGTATTCACCTTACGTCGGTGCAATGGCGAGTGCGTCGACTTGGTAAGAAGTCGCGCCACGAAACAAACACGAGATTTCTTGT
The DNA here is from genome assembly GCA_029216955.1 of Iris pallida. Classification (NCBI taxonomy): domain Eukaryota; kingdom Viridiplantae; phylum Streptophyta; class Magnoliopsida; order Asparagales; family Iridaceae; genus Iris; species Iris pallida. The sequence goes on along the minus strand of JANAVB010039837.1, from coordinate 122,026 downwards.
CTGCTTGCCAATTCAATTTGAATAACATGCTTGCCATGATAACTTGCTTTATCGCTTTCGAATATGCCATGAAATCGACCCTAAGGAGAATATAGCTAGATCATAAGCTAAGTTGCATGATTGAACATAAATACTAAAATGTCGGTTTAGAAAGTTGGTTTTTTCGTCAGTACATGCGAGGACAAACGTACTGATCCCCCACCAGCTTTCATGCAGGGTGCAGGGAATGGATTGCTCGCGACGAAGCTTCACTTGATCGCGTAGAGGCATGGAATGTCGTAGCGTTTGAAGCATGCGATCGCATTGACGCTCGGACTTGCAACAGGATTGATGCGGCCGAGATATAGAAGGCATGATGTATGGAACGGTGAAATCCTTTATGGGTAAGAGCCTTGTTAGCAATCACCCAAATAAAACTCGTATTATATGCGAATTTTTCCGTATCTTTCATAAACGTATAATACTTGCGTACTTTTGACAGATCAAAATCAGTACATAAATTTTAAGCAAGCGAAGATTTAAACGTGTTCTATATAAATTATTAAAAAATTTGGCACAAAAAATATGCTGGGAATCTGTTTAATTAACCAAATTTGACAACTTATTTAAGAATGTGAAGTTTCTAACCTCAATATTTTGATTTTTCAAATATTTGACCGAATTTTTGAACGTATTTTATTTGCACTGAGCCGATTTATATTCGTACTTTTATCGTCCCGAATTTTTTCCGTTTGCCAAATTGCTAACAAGGGGCAAGAAAGAACTAGAGTGTTGTAGCCAACCTGGCAAATTCAGTTGGGCTATTGAAAACCTTTGTAATCTCAGTTCAAATATCAACAAAGAGAATTATTTCGTATACTCTGTTTTCCTTTCGTTGTTAATATCTACTCAAAAATAACCATTTGAGAACTTATCATCTTGCCTTGCACGAGCGCAACTCCAACCTCGTGCGGCATCACGCCCGCCTGCGAAGACGATGAGTCGGGTGATTCCGGGTCGGGGCGTGACACAAGGGCCAGTATATATTCAAATATTGGACAATCAAATATGCCAAATGGTTACATCAATTAATAAGCTAGAGGCCCAAAGTTTAGGAAAACTACCATCTCAATTGATAGTAAATCCAAAAGAAAATGCAAGTGCAATATTTTTGAGAAGTGGTAAAGAGGTTAAAATTCTATTAAAAGAAGCACCTACATCGTCAAAATAAGAAGAAAAAACAACTGTTGCAGACACGAACTTTTCCAATGACGATGAGATACCCAATTGTAAGTTTCTATCTCTTTCTGATTATAATCCAGTACCTCATTTTCCTCAAGCTTTAGCAGAATCTAGAAAATTTGAACAGGATAATGAGTTATATGAGACTTTCCATAAATATGAAGTAAATATTCCACTTTTACATGCTATCAAACAAGTACCTCGTTATTCTAAATTTTTAAAAGAATTCTGTACAATAAAGATGAAAGAAAAACTTTAAGGATATGAAAAGGTGAAAGTAGGGGAGAGTGTTTCTGCAGTAATTCAAAGAAAACTTCCTACGAAATGCAAAGATCCAGGAATGTTTTTCATCCCTTGTAAGATAGGTAACAATAAATATGAGGAAGCCGTGTTAGATTTAGGAGCTTTTATCAATGTCACGTCATATTCTATATAATAATTTTTAGATCTTGGACCTCTGAATAAAACTGGTGTTGTAATTAAATTGGCTGATAGATCTAATGTCTATCCTAATGCTACAAGAAAATGCATGCTCAACGACATAAGCAATATGTAGTGCAAAGTTAGATTTGTGTCGCCAAAGCGTTTCTACGACGTATTTGGCTATGTCGCACACATATCCCTATAGCCTTGTCTGGGAAAATCTTTGGTGACACGAAATCACCCATGTCGCGAAATGTAATCATTTTTGGCGACATATCATATTTTTTTATTTAAAATAACTTTTGTCGAAATGTGTCTTGTGTATTGCAGAAAGGTTATACATTGACAATATAACACATGTCGCCAAAAGTCTAATTCTTTATTTTATTTATCATTATGAAAATACTTCCTGCTACACAATTTCATGTCGCGAAAGTTAATTTATATTTTTTATATTAATTTTTATTTTTGCATATATTTTCCAACATAAATGTAAGAACCTTATTTCTATAATAACTTACAAACATTGAAATTTGTATTAAAAAAACTTGAGAACGAAGATCAAGTCACCGTGAACAGAACATGAAATCCAATATAATGTCTTCAAACATATCTTTATAAAATAATCCAATAATACAATATTTTAACAACTTCAAGTAGCCCATTCAAAAAACAAAACGTATTGTATTCCACAAACGTACTGTATTCCAGCTGGACAAGTATAATGTAAACAAGAACACATAAATTGAATGCTTCCCAAAAAAATAGCCTACAATATATCTCATGATATGAATGTTTTCCCCAAAAATTGGCTTTTGTCTATGTAATCAGCAAACAAAAATTAAAGAAAAAATTATAAGTAAAACAAAATATATACTAAAAGAATGATAGGTTTAAGAGACTTATATGCAAAAAAAATCTACACACACATATATATATATACATTATCTTGTATATCCAGTGTAGATTTAATGGACTTACATGCAAAAAAATCTACGATATTGATGGTCACCTAGAGAATCACAATTCTTAATGACGATTTATTAACTATACCATTTTTAACAAACATTTAACTAATATACTACTCGTCAGAGTTGGCTACACTTTTACCCGCAACACCCTAAATGCTAATTTGTCATTTTTGTGTAGTGAACTAAAGTGCCTAATAAATCTTCCTAGTATTTGCTTCATTGTTGTTGATTTAGAATGCAGCAACCACTAGGCATGGAAGATGGAGGAAGAAAATGGTACTTATTCCCTCCTGAAACCTGTAGCTAATTAATTCACCTTATAAATATTAGCAGGGGCACCATCTTCTCGGTAGGTAAATTAGCAATATCAAGATGCTACAAATGGTTTCAGAAGATGCAAAGATAAACAATCGACTACATCAACTACTAATTAGGAAGTCATTTACTTTCTCTCAATCATTAAATAGCATTTGCAAAAAAAATCCATTGCCATTGACTTCAATTTTATTAGGATGTAAACCTCTGTGTGTGTGACAATAATAAGCATCCAACAAAAATGATATTTGCAGTACAATATACAGTATCTGCAATTAATTTGGACAATGTTTTAAGTATCAGTCAAAAGCAATACCGAAAACTGCCGAAACAACCAAAACAACCGAGTTTTTTGGACCTTGATTTTGGCATCCCATAATGAAATCATTTACACTATATGACGAATTCTTAGTTTCTAGTGCTCACTGGTATATTATATTCAATCAAATCCTATCACAAAACACTAAAAACATTTAAAGAAATTACAATATAGAAAGTGCATAATCGAATAACCATATTATCAAAAAATTACCCGGTAGAGGAGTATCCAATCAAAATTGAACTTATTATAGGATGAGACATCATTATAGAGAAATCCTTCTAAGGAGTTTCCTATATATGAAGTGAAGCTATGCATCCACATTGAACTTCTATACAGGAACAGAAAAATTAGTACAACTATATAGTTGATAAATTTGAATCAGGAGATGGTATAAACTTAGCTATAATTCTACTTTAGATAGCTCTAAGGAAACACAAACTTGCATTCTACTATGTGTTCTGATTGATCATCAAGAAGCCTTGATGTTTTTGGTACTTGGATTAGTTGAGGGGTGAAATGTCAATTTTAATGTTGTTTGTGTTCGTGCCGGGGCACAATTTTTCGATGGAAAAACAGAGAAGATGAAACAATTGTAAAAACAATGTTCCAACGCAACAATTCTAGGGAGGTTGCGCAAGTATAACGAAGATCTAAGAAGATCTCGTTACAGCAGCATATGATATTACGAGAATCTAAAAAGATTTCGTAATCCACAGCAGCGAAGAAGATGAAGATGATAGGCGATAGATGGATGAATATCCTGCTGGGGTGAATGATCACCGTTGCTCAAAGCTATATTTGTCCCACACGAATATCTTCCAGGAACCAGCAAGTTCGTCGGAGAACTTTGGAACACTTCTGCTCTTCTGACTCCTCGGATCGTACACAGACTCCCGTGCAAAAGCAACGCTGGCTCTTCTCTCTAACAGCCTCTGTTTACTTGTGTTAAAAAGTACTTGTAAACTTTCGTAACTCTCTGTATATGTTCTGTGTATGTACTGCCTGTGAGGGAGAAGAGACCTTTTATAGGCCTGAGTAGCAACTGCCCGGTTAGCACAACATTCGGGACGTGGTAATAACCACTCCGAAAATGCAGTAACCGCTCAGATCATGCAAAGGCATGATCTTAAGCAAGTTGTGCCACTCGCGCATCCCGCGCGCCTTGCACACCGCGCGCAGTACGCGTACTGAGCCACTTGCGCCACCTGCGCGCCCTGCGCACCCTGCGCCACCCGCGCAACTGCGCGCAACCGAGTGCGCAGCTGTGCGCGCAACTGGGAGCGCACCTGGTCGCGCAACCTGGGCCACGCAACCTGGCAGCGCACCTGACCGCACAAGTGGCTTGCGCAATGAGCGCAACTTAAGCGCACTATGCGCCTAGCGACGATGCTGACGTGCTAAGTGCAAAGTGCGCCAACAAAATACCACATTACGTCTCATGAGCCCATGAGCCCGAGTCCGAGTCCGATTTGCTAAGCCCCTACGGAGCTGAGCTCCCATGGAAATAAATTTCTCAAGAGCAAAAAGCATGAATGCTTCATTGTTGATTTGGCCTTTTTTTCCACTAGAAAAGTACCCCCACATGGCACACCCATGTGCACCTCTACACCACTTGTGCATCTCTGAACAAGCATAGCTTATATATAGAGATACATTTCTTTTGGCCTAGCCGATGGGACTAAAGTTTCCAATGCAAAGGCCAAAAACCCAACAATCTCCCACATATCTCTATATATGGGTATTAGTGTTCCCCACAGTAACTGTCCATCATGCATTAGGAGAGATGTCGCAGACGATTTGAATCTTCCCGCATGGGTCAAACAACAGACTATAATACAAGAATGGACTAAGCCTTGAATTCTGCACCATAGCTGAAATTCTTTCCACTCACATAATGTAGTTACATGTGCTTCTGGCTACACATTAAAGGCCCTGTGCCAGCCTGGTTTCAGTGTATAATTTTGGGCGTCTATAAGTTTACCCTCAAGAGACGGCCTGCTATCTCTTTCCATATACTATAGGTGAGTTCTTTGTCAAACAGACATGCCATGAAGCGCTTTACGCTTCCTTTGCGGTGCTACGCCGCTATAACGTGGCCTAAAGCCGAGGCCTTACCCCAGACCGGGAACTTCATCGTAGTGTCATACTACTATAGCATGAGATCACCGCCTCTTTGTAGTGCCATACTACACAGCATGAAGCCTTAGGCTCCCTTGCGGTGTTACGCCGCAACGACATGGCTTGCAAGGCCGAGGTTTTACCCCTATCCGGGTACCTCATCGTGGTGTCGTGCCACTGTAACATGAGAAACTCCTCCCCTTTGTAGTGCTGACTACACCCCTCTTTAATTTCAACATACAACATTAGGCAACCTGTCTATTTGCGGTACTACGCCGCTGTGACTTGGCTCGCAAAGCCGAGGCATTACCCCTTTCGGGAACCTTATGGTGGAGTCACCCTACAGTAGCATGGAGTTTCACTCCTTGTAGTACTGTGCTACCGTGCTTCCTGTAAAGCACACCAGGCATTCACTCTGCCTGAGAACTCTAAGGCGTTTAAGCCAACCTTTCCACAGGATCTGTTTTCTGCAGAAAATAACAGTAGACAACAGTGGTTGTAGGTCCGTAACCTCTCCATGCCCAATAGGACATGTACCCACCGTTCCTGATATTCTTCCGATTAATGGTCCTCTCGTGAACCAAAAGCTAGATGCCTAGTAGATTTCTCTTTGAAGTAATAGCATAAAACTTTATGGTAGGATTGCACTAATACAATATCAGAATGCCTTCAAGCCCATTTTACTTACTGTGTCATCGACCAGATGGCGCTTGAGGCCCTTGGTGAACGGATCCGTCAGGTTTTCCTGACTCCGAACATCAATCACTGCAATTAAACCTCTCTTGTAAGATTGTGTACTGCCCTATGCTTCAACCGCATAGTCCTCTTCTTTTATTTAAAGAGGTCATTTGATGCCACCGCCGTAGTCACCTGGTTGTCGCAGTATATCAGTATTGCCGGTATTTGTGCTCCAACCACTGGAAAATCATACATGAGCTCCCAAAGCCATTCTGCTTCCTCCGCTGCGGTATCAAGTGCAAAGAACTCAGATTCCATGGATGACCGCGAGAGCATAGTCTGTTTCTTCGACTTCCCCGATATAGCAGCTCCATCCATTGTAAAAATGAATCCACCTGTGGACCTTTCGTTCTCCACCTCTGAGCACCAACTGGCATCACTGAAGCCTTCCACTACTGGCGGATCTCCGCTGTAGTGCATATGTCTGATTCTTCTTGAGATATCTCATAACCTATTTTACAGCTTTCCAGTGCTCAATGCCTGGGTTGCTCATGAAATGACTCAGCATTTCTACGACGAAAGCTATGTCAGGCCTTGTGGCAGTAGTAGCATACATCAAACTCTCGATTACGCTTGCATACTCCAGCAGCCTGACGCTTTCTCCCGAATTAGGCTTCAACTTTCTGATCAAACCTGTAAGGCGTATCGATCCCTGGAAGATCCTGATACCCGTAACGTGTGATCATCTTCTCAATATAATGTGACTGTGACAACGCTAGTCCAGTGTCCGTCCGGATGATCTTGATCCCTAAGATCACATCAGCTTCTTCCAAGTCCTTCATACTGAACTTGCTCGAGATGAACTTCTTTGTCTCCGTGACACAACCTATATCCGTACCTAGGATCAACATGTCGTCCACGTACAGATAAACGGTCACACCTCTTCCATCAGCGAACTTTGTGTAAACACACTTGTCCGTCTCGCTGACCATGTAGCCATTTGACCTTATAACCTTGTAAAATTTCTCATGTCACATCTTGGGAGCCTGTTTAAGACCGTACAAGGACTTCACCAACTTGCAGACTTTGTCATCAAGACCTTTGACGACTAATCCCTCTGGCTGTTGCATGTAAATCTCTTCAGTCAGCTCGCCATTTAGGATAGCCATTTTTACATCCATCTGATGTATCACCATCTTATGTATCGCTACGAGAGCAATCAACATTCTGAAGGTGGTCATTCGGGATACTGGAGCATACGTGTCAGAGTAGTCGATCTCCTGCTTCTGAAAAAACCCCTTGGCTACCAACCTAGCCTTGAACTTGTCAATAGTTCCGTCTGTTTTCATCTTCTTCTTGAAGATCCATTTGCATCTGATGGGTTTTGCTTTTGCAGGAAGATCAACCAACACCCAAGTGTTATTTGAGGTGATGGAATCAATTTCATTGTCAATCGCCTCCTTCCAGAAAACTGCGTCTCTGGTCTTCATCGTCTCATCATAGGTAAGATGATCTGCTTACATGATAGGTGACAAAGTCACTTCCGAAGTCCTTCGGCCTCCTCACACGCTTAGATGACAGCTCAGCTAGTTCTGGTTCAACCGTTATTTCAACAACAACATCTTCTTGGACTAGATCCTCATTGAAGACTTTAGTTTCCTGTACACCCTCATTGTTCTTCGGAATATCTGCAAGAACAATATTCTTGTGTCTTGCAAATTTGTCTTCAAAATATTTTGTGTCGCGAGATTCAATGATATGATTTGACTCGATATCAAAAAATCTTCGAGCATCACTCTTCTCGGCATAACCCAAGAAGATTGTCTTTGTAGTCCTTGTCCCAAGCTTTTGAATCTTCAAATATGGAAGCTTGACCTATGTCAGACACCCCCACACTCGAATGACATTCAAGTTAGGTCTGACCTTGAACCAAAGTTCATGAGGAGTAATGTCTAAAGTTGCATGAGGCACTATATTTAGAATAAAAGTGGCCGTCAATGCAGCTTCTCCCCAGTAGCACTTTGGAAGACCCGCAGTCAACAGCATTGAGTTAATCATTTCTGTCAACGTTTTGTTCTTTCTTTCTGCTACTCCATTTGATTGAGGAGAGTAAGGAGCCGTAGTCTCATTGACAATTCCATGTTCTTTGCAGAACGATGTGAATTTATGAGACCTATACTCTCCACCTCGATCACTTCTTATTTTCTTGAGTTGTTGTCCAGTCTGCCGCTCAGCTTCGGCCCTGAACTCCATGAACTTCTCGAATGCTTCATCTTTCGCCTTCAGCAAGTAGATGAACGCATACTTTGAGAAGTCATCGATGAAGGTTATGAAATGCTTCATTCCGGCCTTTGTAGAGAATTGTTTGAAGTCACAGATATCGGAGTGTACCAACTCCAGAAGATTTGTACTTCGATTAACACGAGAAAAGGGTTTCCTTGTGATCTTTATTTGAGCACAAACTTCATATTTCTTTACCTTACCCCTACATTTGGAGATAAGTCCTAGACTAGACATTTTGTTTATTCGTTTACAATGAACATGTCCTAGCCTATTATGCCATAACTCAAGAGTATAAGCAGAAGTTGTGATTGCATTAATTACATTGGACTGATTTACAAGCTGAATTTTGAACATTCCTTCGGTATAAAAAGCTTTCCCGAAATATGTTTCCTTAATATACATCACCATCTGGCCAGCATTAATGTCCATCCTGAGGCCTACATTGCAGAGTAGGCCTCCCGAGATCAGGTTCTTTGCGATAGCAGGTACATGCTTTACACCTTGAAGCGTCAGAGACTTTTCCGAAGTCATCTTCAAAACCACCATCCCGATCCCGAGCACTTTAGCTTGTGCCTGGTTCGCCACCATAACCACTTCAAAAGTTGGTGTATAGGTGGTGAACCACTACTTGCTGGCCTCTCCTTGCTACCCACCAGTCAGAGTTAGCCCCCACCGCGTCGACCTGCACAATCATAGCAACAACGTCAGTGATCATAGATACCTTGCTAGGCTGTCCTTGCTCTGATTGCTTGGTCTTTGCTTTGCATTCATTCTTGAAGTCGTCCTTCTCGCCACACTTGAAACAAGGCATCTAAGATTTTGCCTGCTTTTGCTTGAAGGAAGTCCCCTTCACATTCAGATTGTTAGGGTCCTTCTTCTTGCTATAGGAAGCTGCATGCTTTCCCCTTGGTTCTCTGTTATGAACCAGATCGGCGTTAATCAATTGCTTGGACAGTGTGTCCACCTTCAGTTGAGCGCTCATCTGGTCCTCAACGTAGATTTCCTGCAGGAGATCGTCGATAGTGATCTCTAACTTCTTCCTATACATGTTTGCATATAACTTGCTCCATCCAGCAGGGAGCTTCGAAACGATCCCTCCAACAACAAATTTGTCGGGGAGGGGCATCGCCTCGTCTTCCAACTTCTGTCACAGTTTCAGGAACTCCTTCACCTGCGACAGAATTGGCTTCTCGTCCTCAAAGAACCACTTATGATATTTCTTAACAAGAAATATCTTAAGACGGTTCTATCATCCTCGTACAGTTTCTCCAGAGACTCCCAAATCTATCTGGTAGTAGTCTTCTTTGAATATGATTCAGCAAGGGAGTCTTCCATAGCATTTAGATCATAAGCCTACAAATGCGTCCCTTCTCCATTTGGCCTAGTTCTTAGTAGCCGCAGAGATTGTGGCTGCAGATCCAGTCTCTGGAACAGTAGGTTCCTCCTCATACAACACGTAATCAACTTCTCTGAGTTGAATAGTGAGAGTTACCTTCCTCTTTCAGACTTGATAATGCTCTCCATCAAACTGTTCTAACTTTGTGAAGTTAGGATTGATGAGTGCAGCATTCAAGTTTTCCATCTCGTTAGTTAAGCATTGAGATTGTTAGTCCCGGGGCGCAATTTTCGATGGAAAACTGAGAAAATAAAACGATTGTAAAAACAATGTTTCTAGCAACACTTCAAAGAAGGTGCTTGATAGAGATCCATGGAGGATTCTGATAACGAAAATCTAAAAAGATTTCGTTATAGCAGCAAACAAGAATAGTACTTCTAAAAAGAAGTATCCAATCGAATTGCTAGCAGCAGCAGCGATGACAGGCGATGGATGGAAGAACAGCCTCCTAGGGTGAATGATTACCGTTGCTCAAAGCTTAATTTGCCCCACACGAACAGCTTCCAGGAACCAGCAAGTTCAACGGAGAACTTTGGAACACTCCGCTCTTCTGACTCCTCGGATGGCGCACGGACTTCTGTGCAAAGTAACGCTGGTGCAATGCTTCTCTTCTCTCTCAAAGTCTGTAGGAATTCGTTAGAAATTCTGAACACTTGTCTTGTTCTTATCTATATGCACTGTGAAAGAGAAGAGACCTTATATAGTCCCGTGCTGCCATCTGCCAGCGCGATCGGCTGCGTAAGTGGCTCGCGTAACGAGTACAACTTAAGCGTACTATGAGCCTAGCGACGATGCAAAGTGCAAAGTGCGCCAACAAAACGCCTCATGAGCCCGAGTCCAAGTCCGAGTCGCTAAGCCCCTACGGGGCTTAGCTCCATTGGAAATTAATTTCCAAGAGCAAAAAGCATGAATGTTTGATTGTTGATTTGGCCTTTTTTCCACTAGAAAAATTCCCCCACTTGGCACACCCATGTGCACCTCTACACCACTCATGCATCTCTAAACAAGCTTAGCTTATATATAGAGATACATTTCTTTTGGCCTAGCCGATGTGGGACTAAAGTTTCCAATGCAAAGGCCAAAATCCCAACATGTTTCACCTGGTCAGCAACCTCACATACAACGAGTTCTTCATGACCGTATGGATATCTAAATGGAACAAAATTGTCACTCATCAGACACATAAAATTAAAGCATATCAAAAAGGCTAATAAATAAGAAATCAAGAGAAAGATTAAAAAAACATCGTCATGATTATAGACAACATCAGAGTTCAATGATGATACAAGAACAATTCTTGGAAATATGGGGCAGGAACATGTACAGAGATATTTTTGTATATCTGAGTTTGAAGTGTTTATTATGAATTTATAATGATTGTCTCATGTGAAGATACCCAAATCAAGTTTAGTATTTAACATCTTTAGTTTCTATTTTTATGCCCTCATTCCATTTAACTTTTAGATATTAGGTCTGAGCAAACTGTTTACTTGCTGCCAAGTTTACTCCTAAAACCACAGTTTCAGCTTTTCAGCTTTTCAGCTTCACGCATCCTAAACCAATCAACTTATCTAGGTGTGGCATCACATAGTCTTAAAAAAGGACTAGGAATAGAAACCTGGGTGTGGGATCATGTAGTCTTAAAATAAACTAGCACAAAAGCACCTAAAACTAGTCACTTTTTTATATATAATACTATTAACTCAATGTCTATATCGTTGGCATTCTTTAAGCATACACTTGACAAAAATAAATGCAACTATTATATACTCTTGAATCTAAAATAGTAGAAATGTATGAATCCAAAATTTTAACTTCCCCAATGTGTAAAGCATACGGTTATGTGACTATAATTGTTAAACATTTTCGAAAAGGCATATTAAATTTAATGGGCTAATATAATAAGTAGCATAGTATCTATGAAGGAAAGTGTCCAAAAATAGGCCCATGACCATTTTTGACTTTGACCATAAATTGGATTGAATTTCTAAATATATCTAAGTCTACATAGGATTGGATTTCCAATATACAATCCTACATAAGATTGGATTTTAAACCTACAAGGATTGAATTTCTATAGTATATAAAGCGGTCTAAAGGTTCTCCAAAAAAACATCTCCAAGAGTGCTCAATGTAAGTTTTTGAATAAGTTCAACAAAAAGAGCTAAAGTTGTTGAATAAGTTCCCAGTGGGCCCCATTTCTCCTATTTATCACCCCTCTTCATCTTCTTCCTCTACACCACGAACAACAGCTCCGAACACACCAAAACCCTATTTCAACTTTTTCTCCCTATTTACTTGGTTTTTTGCCTCCAAACTTCAGTTTCGGGTTCTTGGGTTCATTCTCTACATCATACTCAATTTCTGGAAGGTATATTCTCTATTTTCCTTCCGTCTCCTATTTCAATTTCTAGAACTTTTCCTTTGCAATGGCTCCTAAGTTCTTTAGGAAGAGAAAGAAGAGTGATGAAGGATCATCATCCTCTCAACAACCTTCTATTTTCTCTCCGGTCCAACCGGACGACGGATCATTTTGTAGATTCTCATTCGCAACGCTAGACCAATCCATAGAATGGTTGTGATTTTTATGACCGCACCGTCTGTGTCGGCGTCCCGATAAATTTTAATATTTTTTGGACCATCTCAAGGCTTTTCAATTATTACAACTCAATAACTTCGTAGCGACTTCATTTCCTATCTATTTCAATGTTATTAGGTTATTTTACTACAATTTGGCATATGACTCTGGTGTTATTTCTTTCCATGTCGGAGGAATTGGCATTAAATTTGATACAGACGATTTAGCAGTGATCCTTCGCATACCAAACGAAGGAGAAGTGCTAACTGATCTCTCTAAATTTAACTTTCCTCCTGACATATCTTTGAATACGTTCAAAGCTTCTATTTGCCATCCCGGACTTTGTCCTGTCGGCAAACTTAAGGCCAAACACTTGAGTTTGTATTTGTACAACCTCTATAGGATCATCTTCTCTGCTATCCTTCTAAAGCAGACTTCTACTGATGATATCATTGCACTTGAGTTGTCTGCCATCTACCATATTCACTTTGGGATTACCTTTTCCTTTCCAAAGACTATGATCGAGATGATGGTACGTGCTCGCATGAACAAGAGAAATCTTGTTTACATGATGTACTTGTTACTCGTCTTTCAGCACTTTGACATTGACCTAGATGAGTGCAACGTCCTTGCTGAACCTGCACATCTTAGTGCAGCTAGGCGTTATGAGATTACTGCTCCTCATGTTTCTCATGTTGCTCCACCTCCTACTCCAGCACCTATCACTGCAGCAACTACTGCTCCATCCACTGGTTATCCACCGACTATTGAGGGTCTCCACCATATGATGAGAGATCACATACAGCTAACTCAGGGTCAGCATTAGGATACTCATGAACGAGTTAGTGCTTTAGAGACTCGCCGGATTGAACGGTTGAGAGATTATGAGTATCGTGACGTCATTCGCACCCAGGCGATCTCTAATACACTAGCTGATATCCGCTTTGCTCATTCCCATCAGCCTGGCGGCCCTGGCTTCTTTCCCAGAGATCCTACCTTTTCTGGCTACCGTGTTGAGGATCAGGAAGTACGCAAGTACTTCAATCCTGTCGGTACGTATGATTGGTTCAGATATGATTGGTTCAGATCTTCCGGTGACCCTGCTCACACTTCTGGTGGTGATGATGATGTTGTTGATCATGATGTAAGCGAGGATTGATGATATCTAGATGTCATTGTCTTTAGTCTAGATATTATGTTTAGTAGATTTTCTATCTATTGTTATCATGTCTTAGAAATGTCTTACATTCTAAGAACATGTACTATCAATTTATGCATTTTCTTTCTAGTTGCTTGTATGGATTAAAACTCTTTCAATTACATCTGTACTAAATGGTTATTCTCTTTATGAAGGCTAGTATTTGTTTATTTATCTCTTTTTGGCAATATGCACATATCATATATTTTATTGTTTAGCTTAAATACAGCTTCTTACATATAAATGCTATGTGACATCTATTTCATTGTTGTTCTCTTTTCTTCATGTTTGTCTTTTTCTACACATAAATTGCGGGGGAGCATTTTGGTAAATGACAACGAGGAGAAAATACAACACTTATCAATATGAGAGGGTACAACTACAACTTTGAAGGATTTCTTTTGAACAAGATGTTATATCGGACAAGGTATGTCAATTATCAAAATGGGGAGATTGTTGGCCCATTGGTCATGGTCGAACCGATTTTGACAATCGTCTAAACTTAGACTCGATATAAGGGCTACTCACAATGGGCCACGACAACCAGTAGTGCTACCGTTCGAGATTTGTACAGTCATCGCGTCTGTCTTTATTTTCCTTCTTAAATGTATTTTTCACTATTTTTATTGAGTCTAGGAAACAATATAAACCACGTCGTACTGGCAAATAGGCTTGAACCAAAAACATTTTTCAAACTATCCAACTTATTTTTCAAAGCTACCTATTGTTTTTAAACAAACCTAAATAACTCGTATTTGAAAAACAGTCCCAAAAGCCCAACAGTTCCACAGAGCTCAAAACCATGTTTTAGACCCTAGATTCTGACCTAAACAGAAGACTAGAGTTTGGACATAGTTCGGCCCAAACTCGGCCCAAACTCGGGTCTTCTGTTTAGGTAAACCCAGTAAACTTGTTCTCCCTGCAGACTCGGCTGCAAAGGTCAAATTTTTGAACGTTTGGCTTCCGAATTCGGCCAGAACTTGGTTTTCAGCAATCCTATAAATAGAGAAGAGATATTCATTCTAATCACTCATTCACTTTCTATCTTCTCTTCTCTTAAGCTTTCTAAGCTATTCAAACCTCCCAATTTTAAATTCTAAGCCTATTTTACAACCTCTAGTCTACTTGCTAGTACGGTACGGCATAGAAGTTTCAGAGAGTTATAATCTGAGGCTTGATCCAGAAGTTCACACTTCACAATTGAAGTCGGTCGAACACTTCGGATTTAAAGCTCGGTGTTGTAAGAGCGACAAGCGCTCGGTTTAAAGCTTTTGTTTCCAATAGTGGATTTCAACTCGGAGCAAGAGTCCTCTGGCCTGGATTAGTCCTCACAAAAGGAAAACTAGGATACATCGCTGTGTTTGCGTTTGCTCTCTGTCCCTCTTATTTACCGTATATATATATATATATATATATATATATATATATAACTGTGACATAGCCACTGCGACACGATAGTGGTATAGTAGTGTTTATTTTTTTAATTGCTAATATTCTGCTGTATACTCTATTCACCCCCTCTACAGTATATATTGATGCATATCGATCCTGCAGTGGTTAACCCTGCAAATGAGTTAATCGTCCGAGATTAACCTGAACATCGATTGGCTATGATAGACCTCCAGCACTTTGCCTACTTCCAACGTATAACGGGTCGAGGTAAGCCCTCGGTCGGTAGTGCCACTGGTGGTGAGATGCTGAAGCTTTTTAGTGACAAGTTGATCTCTAAATAGACAAAGATCCTGAAGCTCAGGGAGGAGTGGTACTTTGGCAACTACGACCTTAGCATGTATGTCCCACCAACCAAACAACAACTTTCGCTTTCAGCCTTCTCCTGTTCCGCTGAGAAACGATGTATGCAATGGGATTTAACCCCTACTCAGGGAGGAGTGCTGGCAGGTCATTTTAAACTAGATTCCTGCTCCAGGAAGAGAGATTCATTCACGTACGCCCGTGACGGCCCATCTTTCTCTTTGAGAGTATTGCGTCCGGGGCACCTGTACAACATTCATCCTTTTGGGGCTTCCATTTTTGCCAACTGGGTTCTTTTGGAGGAGGTTTCATATCCGAGGGGAGTTTTTCGGGTTGAAGGTTGAATCCACCCTGAATCCAAGTGGCGTAACTTGACCTTATGGATATTAGCCAAGTACGAGAAGGAACTGAAACAGATTGGCATGTACTATGCTGTCGGGGCCACTAAATACGGGATAGAGATCACCCAGGACATGTTCCTAACCCTGCTAGAATTGTACAACTACTATACCGGGACGTTCTATACCCCTAGGAGAGAGTTGGGGCTGGCACTACATGAGATGTTTGCAATCTCAAGACTGCCTTGGGGCGAGGAGCCGTATGAAGAGTATACTCCCAGTAATGAGGAATTCATATGGTTGGAAGCGCAACATCCTGAGATGATGGATGTATACGAATAGTTGCTATGCCATCACCAAGTGTGCACACGTCAGGATGCTCAGAAGGCTCATCCTCATACTTCTTCCTGGAGGGATTACATCTTCATAGAATACCCCGCAGGACCGAGGCAGGTCCATTTCACCACTCGTAGGGAATATACCGCTACTGAAGTCGAGGCGTTGATGACGGAAGCGGGGGAGACAAGCCCCTCGGTAGATGCCGAGGGGAAACCAACCTCTATGGTTCACAGTTATTTCTGTCAAAATCTATACACCATGACTCCAAAGGCGGTGTTGGCTGCCTTTCTGATGATATAGGTACACACTTGCTGACACCCGAGGGTTCTGGGTTCGTAGGGCGAGTGAGTAGGAACCTTATCATGCAGACCGTGAAGCTGGTGTTTGGACATCGTCTTGCTCTCCTACCTGCCATGGTCTGCAATACTCCACGAGGCTTGTGAGAGTTTTCGAAGAGGATTATTAAGCACGGCGGGAAGGATGGTGAATTCCCCCGGGTGGAGCTCCCCTACCATTACCTGATGGCTTGGTTGGTGCTACACAACCCGGACTTAATAGACCCCGGTCCAGAAGAAGGTAACATGGACAGAGACGCGTCTATACACAGCTATCGTCGAAAGAAGTGGATCCATCAAGGTGTCCCCATTTATAGATGGGTGCTTGCACATTTGACCGGATTTGACTTCTTTAGGATCCCGCCCTCATACTCAGGCTTTCACGCGGGAGACATACTGGTGGACGAGGGCAACCAGGCAAGTACTTTGACGCGTGGAGTCTTATATTGGCTTCAATCCATCCGACCATCGCATTTGGTGTATAGGAACTAGAACCATGTATTTTTGGAACCTTATTTTTTCGAGTCGATTCGTACGTCAATTCGGCTACAGCCAGATGATGATGGATACCGAGCACTTGCTAGAATTATGAGGGAAATTTGTTGGACGATGCACATGCATGACATTACTACAACGCTGGGTGCACTGGGATAAGCATTACGATACCTGCGATCCATCCCAAGATGCACATACTGTACTCCACCGTGAAGTTTTACTGCTCGACTAACAACTTTTCTTCGGACTACAATCGGGAACATAGTTTTATTGTCGGGACCAAGATGGAGGCTTTCCAGGCCGTCCTTAAACGCTTTTGGGACTATCTGTCGTCGTGGGGCAAGGCATCAGAGGGATCCAGTGCCTCCCGAGAAGAAAAGGAAGAAGAGGTCCCCGTAGACCCGCCTTTGAAGCGTCAAGCCTCTGCAGAGGTAAGATCTCCACCCTCCAAGAGGTTTAAGAGGATTGCCCATAAGCAAGCCGTATTGGAGCAACCGTCCTTGCTACCTGTGGAGCGGAAGAATGTACCGCCCGCTGAGTCCTCTTCACAGATATCTGGCATACTTTTTATTTGTCAACTTCAAGATTTTTGCTTATTTTGCTTTGTTTGTGCAGCCTATGAAGAAGAAGTCAAAACGGTCAAAAAAGGTCATGACCGACTGCACGTTCGAAGTCCTCGGGGATCTTCCCGAGGCAGTTGCTGCCTGGGTACCCCCGGTGCCAACACGTCCGACGGATAAGGTTGAAACCACTATATCGTCTTAAGGCCCTCCATCGGTGTGGGTTGAAGGAACTGCTCAAGCTGATAGGCCCTCGATGGTTGAGGCACCCGTAACTATTAAGATCAAGAAGGCCACTGACCCGCAAAAGGTTTCGGTAACCGATACTGATGGGGCCATTGACCCTGAAGAGGTGCCTCCTATTGTCTCTTTCGATTACGAGCATAGAGACTTTTCGGACTTGTTGGAGGCGTATCAAGAAGAGGCCCCTATAGGGATAATAACGACTGAGCCCCTTGTGGTGCCCAAGGACAATCATGTAATGGCTAAAGGCAGGGCAGAGGAATCCGTCGCTGTTGTGGGTAAAACAGATAGGATAACCGAGGGCACTGAAGATGCAGTCCCGGAGAATTTTATTGAGCCCCCACAGTGCTGATGAGGCGACCGAGAAGGTGTTGAAGATCGAGCCAACGAGTCGGCCAAAGAAATGTCGGTTGACTCGGTCATTATAGAGAAGGTTGATACTGAGGCATTGGATCAGCCTTTGCCTGTCGGGGAACCAGAGGCAGATCCTGGGGTGAGGGTGTCCTCAACTATGGAGGGTCCTGACCCAGGGTACATCCCTTGGGGTGCCACCCACGGGGCTACCTCTGAAGTGGTGACACCGGAGCTTGATCATGCAGTATCTGGGGCAAGTATGACGGTTCCAGTAACTGCCTCCATTTCTGTGACAACTATGATTGCTTCTACCGTCGTGCCATCCCCTAATTCTGTAATGGCTATGGCTGCTTTCGTTGCTTTCGTTCCCGCATATCTTCCTCCTGGACCTCCTACTGTGCTACCTCCGATGACTCCGATAACCATGGCTAATACTGATTACTACGCCGGGTTGATCGTTGAGACCATTTATACCGCTTTGAGATAAGGTGTCGCCAGTGTTTTGGAGTATGGTCGAACCTTTACACTAGTCCGAGCCTCGGTAGTGCTCCAACTGGCGTCGTTACGGAGTCATCCTGCGTATGAAGCAACAACCGAGGCTTCAGTGATAGAGTTGGAAGCTCATCTTACAAAGGTCCAAGGCCTTGAGCGTGATCTTTCACCCCTGGTAGACGAGTTAAAAAAGCTGACCACTGAGTTATCCCAATATAGGTTGGGGCTGTCAGGGTTATATACTAAAAGCATCACTTTTGTATTAACTTTATTTCCTTAAATTTTGAATGAGAATCATATAGGAAAATGTTTGCATATTGTATTTGTTGGAAGTGTTAATGCAAGTGTCTGATATTCTATATTGTAGATAATATGGTGTGTGGAGTCACACAGAAGATCATATTATCAGTTCCCTATGGAATATATAAATAGTTCACAACCTAGATGGACTTGGACAATCCATTGGAAAAGTTGTAGTGTAATCTGGTATTAGTCTATCTTGGCTATAGGTTTACACTAGTACACTCTGTGTGTATTGAACAGGACCACTTGAGGTTGTTCTCTTTGTACTGACTACATAAGGGAACAAATACCTACGTTATTATGGATGCTTGTGCTCTTAATCCGGATATAATAACAGGCATGTATATGTAGTGTGCATTACTTTAACTCATAAAAGAGTGAGATTCATTATGGGTCAACAACCTCTATCAATTGTGTAATAACATTGTATGTATGATGGGTTGTTAATTATAAAAGGAATCTGTCCCGATACATCGGGTTGATGATGTCCCCTTAAGAAGCTCATAAGGATTTTCATTTAAACCCTGCAGTTGAATTATATCCGTCATGACAAATAAAGTTGAGTGTTACTACTTAAGGATAAAAGATGTCAATCAATATAGTTGTCAGTAACTTAATTTGATCGACGGACATTCGATATCTTAACAAAGGGAGCCAAACGAGCATGTAATAAAAGCAGCCCATATCATATTTAGGATTAGGAAGGTAGTTCAACAATAGCTCTCTAGTGGACCGAGCTATTGTTAATGGGCCTGGGTTATGTGTTCGGGCTGAACACGGGATACACAGATCCGTTAGGAGGCCTAACCCTAATTTCTTCTCATGGTCCCTGTCGTAGCCTTATATATATTCTCTATTATCTGGCAGTGATAATCTTATCAGAAATAAGAAGCTTTCTCTAAATTTGTGATTCACGTAAGGAGAGAAAGAGAGGGCTGCCAAGGAGAAGGAAAGGTTGGGAGATCGTCGCCCGCACGACGTACAACCCGAGGAAGGAATACGTGCAGAAGATCTTGGGGTCGTGACTGCTCGAGATTACTAGGAACTGTTGTCTTCTTCCCGTCGCAGGTATAATTCGTGAACCCTAGTTTCTGCCTATGAAGGGCTAGAACATGTTTATATCTGTTTAACTTTTTATCGATCAATACGCACACCAAACTAGGGTCTTGGGAATCCCCAGTTCCATCAATTGGTATCAGAGCCACTTTGGATCTGTGTATTGATTGATACGTCCATGTTGTCCAATAAAACTTGCGTTGTGTAATAGTCGGTAGATGTAGATCTGTTCTAACTGGATTTTGTAGGCATCTTAGATCCAACTATTATGGTCCAATGCATGTTTTCGTTTGTGTTGTTTTAAACCACGGACATGTCATGGATGTTGTTGTTCTGGATGTAATTAAAATAACGAGGGTCGATCATGCTTATAATTTTAATGTTTCAATCTAGATTATGTCTGAACTCCTTCGGGAGGCATATGATTGATGTAATTTTAATTATTTTTTTGATCAATCGTGATGGCATTGGTGGCTGTTTCTGACGTCGGACGAGATGCTGGTTTTAAGCAGTCCAGAAGCAGACGCCAGATTTTGGATTCGGAAAGTTGAGGACGGAGAAGGAAATATGACCATAATAGTTGGATATTTTTCTTCTATTTATTGTCATTTTGTTTTTTCTGATTGCATGTTTATTATTCTGTGGATGTTTTTTTATGAAAAACTAAGCCTGCATTAACAATGGACAACATGGACATAATATCAACTAGTAGAAAACCCCTCATTGTTAAATAACTAAGTGGGAGAGAAAATTTATTTAGCATAAATCCTATAGTCTCCATTACTGGTTTGTAGGTGATGTAATTATACTTGCGTGTTGGCTTTAGTGCCCTCCTCCATATCGGATGAGTATAATTATGGATCACCAGTACAAACTTTCTTAGGGATAATTATAGAAAGTTACCTAGTATGTGTTCACTTCTCCATCCGAAGGAACTCATTACAAGGTAATGGACTTAGTATTAAGTAATGGTATACACTTAGATACAAATAACGGTATCCTCCCCATCGGAGTCACTGCTATTATTTTTATGACCAGAGCAAGACCAACATATTAATTTTATTTGTCATAAAATTGTGTTGATATTATAGTAAAATTAATAAGAAAAACCTACTTGAACAAAGTTGAATTTGTATACGTCCACACTATCATGGCATGCTAGATTCATGGTGTTCAAGGTGTTGGTGAATTTCTTATTATTGTTTTAAGGGAATCAATATTTAATTAATTCAAAAAGTTTTTTTACCCTACACAATTTTTATTTGTGTGATTCTCATGATTTAAAAAAAAATGGATTCTTTCAGTCCACTTATAGTGATTCTTAAAGAAAACAAACTTACTGGACCTAATTATATTCACTGGAAACGTAATTTGGACATTGTCCTGACTGATGAGGAGTACAAATATGTACTTATTGAGGAATGTCCACCTAAGCCTGATGCTAACTCTGATGAAGAGGTCAAAGAGGCTTATAAGAAGTGGAAAAAGGCATATGAGATGGCACGGTGTTACATTCTGGCATCTATGTCAAATGTACTGCAACATCAGCATCAGGCCATGGCCACAACTTATGACATTATGTATAACCTCAAGGAACTCTTCGGACATCAGCGTTGAGCAGCTAGGTAGTTTGCTATAAAGTGTTTGATGAATACAAAAATGGCTGAAGGTACGCCAGTAAGGGACCATGTTCTCAAGACGATGGGTCATCTAAATGAGATAGAGATCCTTGGAGCTAAAATCGATGGAGAATCCCAGGTCGATATCATTTTCAGGACTCTGCCTAAAAGTTTTGACAATTTTTGCATTAACTACAACATGAACAAAAGGTTGTATAGTTTGGAAGAACTTGCAAAAGAGCTACAGGATGTTGAATCTCTCTTTAGGCCGAGTGGTCATATTTTTGTTTCTGAAAAGGCTTATAATTCAAAGCCAAAAGGCGGTAAGAAGATGAATAACAATCAGAAACAAGCAAACTCAGCAAAGAAGGGCATAGGACCTCAAGGCGCTATAAAAAAGCCGAAAGGTAAATGTTTCAAGTACAAAAGGTCAGGACATTGGAAGAGTGACTGTCCACTTCTCAAACAAGGGAACAAAGAAGGTATATCTTATTTACTAGTAGTTGAAACATGTTTAGTGGTGTTATCTACCGACACCTGGTGTGTAGATACAAGAGCCACTAATCATGTCTGTAATACATTGCAGGGGTACCAGTAAACCAGGCATCTCAGTGATGAAGAGATATGCTTGTTCATGGGTGACGCTACAAAAGTAGCGGTCGTTGCATTAGGAGATATTACTTTATCTTTTAGTAGAAATAAGTCTTTGATATTGAGAGATTGTCTTTATGCACCTTCACTTAGAAGGAATTTAATTTATGTTTCTATGTTAGTTAAGGATGGATATTAAGTTTATTTTAATGACAATATTGTTATTAGAAAGAATAAACATTTTATCTGTTCTAGTGTATTAGTTGATAATCTATATGTCATTAATCCTATTTCGCCCACAATGCAACTTATGGAAATGAATAATATGTCATTTAACTTAAATAAGAGAAAAGAACCTTCTTGTATGAACCAAACATATCTTTGGCACTTGCGTTTGGGACATATTAACCTAAGAAGGATTCAAAGACTGGTTGAAGATGGACCTTTGAGTTCATTGGGCGGAAGCCTAGTCTGAAACATGTTCGCATTTGGGGTAGTCTAGTACATGTGCTGAATGGGAAAGCAGATAAGTTGGAATCTCGTAAAGAAGTACGCTTGTTTGTAGGCTATCCAAGAGGAACAAAAGGAGGTTTATTTTATAGTCCTAAGGATCAAGTAGAGTTGTTCTAGAAGAACTGAGAGGTGAGACAAGTACTTCAGTACCAACAGTACAAGAGGATGAACCACAAATAACTGCACACTATGTTGCAAATATTACACCACAACCGATAGTGCCTCGTCGTAGTGGGAGGGTTGTGATACAACCTGATAGATATATATGTTCTTTGGTGAGTTGTCAGACTTCGTCCCTGAGGAACAAGATTATGATCCTTGTACCTACAACGAAGCACTCCAAGATAAAGATGCAGAGTCTTGGCAAAAATAATAATATCTGAAATAGAATCTATGGATTCCAATCAGGTCTGGGAGTTTATAGAACCACCCGTTGGTGTAAAAGCCATTGGATGCAAGTGGGTCTATAAGAGAAAAAAAGGATCAGACGGTAAGGTTGAAACCTTTAAAGCTTGGCTTGTTGCAAAAGGTTTTACTCAAAGAGAGGGTATCGATTATGAGGAAACCTTTTTGCCAGTAGTCATGCTTAAGTCTATCCGGATTCTCTTATCTATTGCAGTTCATCTCGATTATGAGATTTGGCAAATGGATGTCAAGACAACTTTCCTTAATGAAAGTCTTGAGGAAGACATCTATATGAAGCAACCAGACGAGTTCATTGAAAAGGGCCAAGAGCATCTTGTTTGTAAGCTCAGAAAGTCTATTTATGGACTTAAGCAAGCTTCCAGATCTTGGAACATATGTTTTGATCAGGTGATAAAATCCTATGGATTTGATCAATGTCAGGATGAATCATGTGTATACAGAAAGTATGACAGAAACATGGTGGTATTTCTAGTACTTTACGTAGATGACATCTTGCTTATTTGAAACAATGTGAAGGTATTATCTGATGTAAGGGTATGGTTATCCAAACAGTTTGATATGAAGGACTTGGGAGAAGTAGGTCACATCCTTGGGATCAAAGTTCTACGAGATCGCAAGAAAAGGATGTTAGGCCTGTCCCAAGCTTCCTATATCGATACTGTACTAACTCGTTTTAGCATGCAAAATTCTAAGAAAGGTTTCTTACCTTTTAGGCATGGAATTGCTCTATCAAAGGAGCAGCGTCCGAGGACACCTAAAGAGATAGAGAACATGAAAACAGTTCCTTATGCTTCAGCAGTAGGAAGCTTAATGTATGCAATGCTATATACGAGACCAGACATCTGCTTTGTCGTTGGCATGGTCAACAGATATCAGTCTAACCTAGGACAAGAGCACTGGACTGCCATAAACCATATTTTGAAGTACCTGAAAAGGACTAAAGAGTATATGCTAGTTTACCAGGCAGATTGTTTAGTTCCCTTGGGGTATACAGACTCAGATTTTCAGTCAAATAGGGATTCCAGGAAATTTACCTCAGGTTATGTATTTACTTTGGAAGGTTGAGCCATTGTGTGGATGAGTATCAAGCAAAAATGTATTGTTGATTCCACCATGGAAGTCGAGTATGTGGCAGCCTCTAAGGCAGCCAAAGAAGCGGTTTGGCTCAGAAACTTTCTGTTGGACTTGGATGTGGTACCTAGTTTGCCTAAGGCTATTTCACTTTATTGTGATAATAGTGGTGCAGTTGCAAACTCGAAGGAAACATGAGCCCATAAGACAAGTAAACACATTGAGCGCAAGTACCACCTGATATGAGATTTCGTAAAGAAAGGAAAAGTTGTAATGATTAAGATAGCATCAGCCGACAACCTAGCTGATCCTTTTACAAAGAGCTTACCAGCTAAGGCTTTTGATAGTCATGTTGAGGGAATAGGAGTCAGATGTGTAGCAGCATGGCTTTAAGTATAAGTGGGAGATTTGTAACAGTATACTGAAAAGTAATGTTTTGAGTATAAGTGGAAGATTGTTAGGGTTATATACTAAAAGCATCACTTTTGTATTAACTTTATTTTCTTAAATTTTGAATGAGAATCATATGGACAAATGTTTGCATATTGTATTTGTTGCAAGTGTTAATGCAAGTGTTAATGCAAGTGTCTGATATTCAAAAATTAAGAAAATGTTTGCATATTGTAGATAATATGGTGTGTGGTGTCATACAGTAGATCATATTATCAGTTCTCTATGGAATATAAAAATAGTTCACAACCTAGATGGACTTGGACAATTCATTGGAAAGGTTGTAATGTAATCTGGTATTAGTTTATCTTGACTATAGATTTACACTAGTACACTTTGTGTGTATTGAACAGGACCACTTGAGGTTGTTCTCTTTGTACTGACTACATAAGAGAACAAACACCTCTGTTATTATGGATACTTGTGCTCTTAATCCGGATATAATAACGGACATGTATACGTAGTGTGCATTACTTTGACTCATAAAAGAGTGAGATTCATTATGGGTCAACAACCTCTATCAATTGTGTAATAACATTGTATGTATGATGGGTTGTTAATTATAAAAGGAATCCATGTCCCGATACGTCGGGTTGATGATGTTCCCTTAAGGAACTCATAAGGATTGCCATATAAACCCTATAGGTGGATTATATCCGACATGACAAATAAAGTTGAGTAGTACTACTTAAGGATAAAAGATGTCGATTAATATAGTTGTCAGTAACTTAATTCGATCGACGGACATTCGATATCTTAACATGGGGAGCCAAACGAGCATATAATAAAAGGCGGCCATTATCATAATTTGGGATTAGGAAGGTAGTGCAACAATAGCTCTCTAGTGGACCGAGCTATTGTTAATGGACCTGGGATGTGCGTTCAGGCTGAACACGGGATACACAGATCCGTTAGGAGGCCTAAACCTAATTTCTCCTCATGGTCGCTGCCGTAGCCTTATATATATCCTCTATTCTCTGGCCGTCATAATATTATCAGAAATAAAAAGCTTTCTCTAAATTCGTGATTCACGTAAGGAGAGAAAGAGAGGGCTGCTAAGGAAAAGAAAGGTTGGGAGATCGTCGCCTACATGTCGTCCAACCTGAGGAAGGAATACGTGCAGAAGATCTTGGGGTCGTGGCTGCTCGAGATTACTAGGAACTGTTATCTTCTTCCTGCCGCAGGTATAATTCGTGAACCCTAGTTTCCGCCTATGAAGGTTAGAACAAGTTTATATCTGTTTAACTTTCTATTGATCAACACGCACACCAAACTATGGTCTTGGGAATCCCTAGTTCCATCAGGGGCAAGATGATCTTGCGCATGAGGCGGCCGAGATTGAGACGAAAGAGGCGGAGTTGGTTACTATCGAAGAAGTCCAAGTCCGTCTCCAAGAATCCTTGGCGCAATACTGTGAAGACTATCGAGAACAGGTTCGACTTCTGGAAGAAAAATTAGTGACTACAGAGGGTGAAATGGAGAGGGCGAAAATAAGCAAGTGTCCCTTCACCAACAGTCTGAGGCCTTGGCTCAAGCTGCTGAGAGCGTGAGCACCCGCCGGGCAGAGCTGGAGGATGCTTGTCCATGCGTCTCTCAGTTCGAGGATAAGATAGCGAGGCGTCAAGAGGCAGAACGCCAAGCCAAAGAGTTTTTCGGGCCAAGAATGGCGTTCCTGAAAGGTCGGGTCGGTGATCTTGTGCATCGACCAACTTAGTCAATAATTTTGACTTTTGTTTTCTCATTTTATGCCTCTTTTTAGAGAGGCTTTTCATTTTGTTGTAGTCAAGCTTTTTTCCTTTCCCTTATTATGAAAAGAAGGAAATAAAAGTCTTTATTTTGCTTTTTTGCTTGTCCATTTGCTACAAACTTTGTGGTAGCAAGTGTTGGCCCATTGGTCATGGTCAAACCTGATTTTAATAATTGATCAAACTCTGTCTCGATATAAGGGCTACTTGGACATTTATTGAGAACTTCTATCACTCTGTTCAAGACTGAAGCTGTTTTGTCGTATGAGTCTGTATTTCAATATTCATTGTAATTTTCATATTTATTGAGTCTAGGAATACTATGTACACCGAGTCATTTTGGCAAATAGGCTACCACAAAATGTTTTCAAAATATCCTATGTTTTGAAAATAGCCCATTTTTTAAAAAGCTCCTAACTGTTTTCAAAAAGCCAAAAACACAATCCTATTTACAAAATTCCACAAAAATCAAACTCTGACACCAACAGAGTTCGGCCCGAGTTTGGACCAAACTCGCCCCGAGTTCGGACCAAACTCGCCCCGAGTTCATTTGGTGTCGTTGGATTTTGAACTTGGTCATCCTGCTGTTACGGACGCAACGACTATTTACCGAGATTCTCTCAAAGAATTATGTCCAAATTCTGTCCGAGTTCTGACTTTGGAAAACCTATAAATAGAGAAGAATTTCACTCATTTCAACATACCTCTCTTCTCTCTTCTCTCTAAGCTTCAACGTCTTCCAAAGTGTTCTAAAAGCTTTCATTTTCAAATTCCAAGCCAGTTACAATCCTCTAGTCGATTTGCTAGTATGGTACAGTCTAGAAGTTTCAGAGAGATTGTAGTCAGAGGCTTGATTGAAGAAAAATACTTCACAATTGAAGTTGGTCGTGTACTTCGTATCAAAGCTCGCATTGTAGAAGTTGCAAGGACTTCGTATGAAAACTTGCGGTATTTTCCAATAGTGGATTCAACTGGAAGCTAGAGTTCTTTCGACTGAATAGTCCTTACAAGAGGGAAACCAGTATACATCGTCGTGTTTGCATTTGCTTTCTGATCTCTGCCTTTCATTACTTACTTGTGATATATTATATGTGATCTTGTTGCTAACAATATTAATTAGCTAAATTCTGTTGCCTACTCTATTCACCCCCTCTAGAGTATTGTGGTTTACAATTCATTCCTACAATTGGTATCAGAGCGGGTTATACAGGTAAAGTGAGGTAATACTGCTTTTATATTCTTATTATTTCAGCTGTTACATAGATCACAGTATAACACATGGCAACTGTGAAATGCACAAGTGAAGGCCAAGCCACAAACAGACCTCTACTGTTTGATGATACAAATTACACATACTGGAAAACACGGATGAGTTTCTTCTTGAAATCTCTAGATTTTGACTTATGGTCTATTGTTATTGATGGCTATAAGAAGCCAGCATGTATTCTTGTTGAAGGAGAGTTGGTTGAGAAACCCTATGATAAGTATACTGAAACTAAAAAGAAATAGGCCAGTCTTGACGCACGTGCTATTAATGCTTTGTTTTGTGCTTTAGACAGGACTGAATATAATAGGGTGTCTACGTGCACAACATCAAGTGAAGTGTGGAAACTTCTTGAAGTGACTCACGAAGGCACGACGCAAGTCAAGGAGTCAAAAATCAGCAGACTTACTCAGGAGTATAAGGCGTAATGAAGCCAAACGAATCTCTCACTCAGATATTTACAAGATTCCTAGATATTGTAAACCCTCTGTCTTCATTAGGCAAGGAATACAATGACCATGAGAAGATTCGCGAACTTCTACGAGCTTTATGAAGAACTGGATTCCGAAGGCTACGACAATCATTGAAGGGAACGACCTCACAACTATGTCTCTTGAAACACTCATGGGTAAGCTACTCACTCACGAGCTGGAACTTTAAGACTTTGAAGATGTTGCACCGAAGGAGAAGTCGATCGCTTTCAAAGCTCAACACAGAAGAACTTTTGAAGAAAATTCCGACGACAGTGACTCTGACTCTGAAGATCAAGCTCTCCTAGTAAGAAAGTTTAAGAAGTTTATGATATTCAATAGAAGACAAAGGAATACAACAACAACAACAACGAAGAAGATCCTATCTGCTACAGTTGCAAGAAGAAAGGACATATGAAGAAGGACTGTCTAACAGCATCATCATCCAGGAAAAGCAACAAGTATGACAAAGGTTACCTGAAGAAATCAACATCCAGAAGGTACGCCAACACAAGCATATGGCATAAAAGTGAAGCCAGCGACTCAGAAGATGAACAATCAGATGACGCTGCAAATGTATGCTTAATGGCATTCGATCAGGTAAATACTAACCCCATGTTTGATACATATGATGATTTTACCTTTGAACAATTAGGTGAAGCCTTTAGCGACCTCTTAGGTGATTACAGAAAACTGCGTAGCAAATACCAAAACTCTAAAAAGGTACTCAAATAGTACAATGGTGAAATAGGAAGACTTACCGACCTACTAGCTGAGGTTAGAAGTAATGATAATTCTAGCGAGATAGGTGAGCTCTCTTTTGTTAAGTTGTTACTACACGAGACCACAAGACTATCCGAAAAAAAAGACAAGACCATTACCCAATTAGAGGAAGACCTACTCAAAGAGAAGAAGAGTCTTCAGCAAGCACTAATTAGAAATGATGCACTTACTGCTGATTATAATTTATTGTATGACACTTCCAAAAGGTTGGAAATTAGGTTAGGAAAACGGCCTGAAGTTGATGCTTCCTATCCTAACACGTATCACTTACCAAAACATCGAAACACTATCAAACCCAATACTGTCAGACCAAACCAAACCAAACCAAACCTTTGCCCAAGAAGACTAATAGGCATGCATTCTATTATACTAGAAAACCAAGACTTACCAATTATGCACAACACACTGCATCTAACACTCAACATGCTAGATGTCATTATTGTGGCACCATTGGTCATATCTCTCCGACATGTAGAGTTAGAAAGCTTGTTGATTTGAACATATGTACATGGATACCGAAAACTAACATTTGAGGACCCTACAAGAAATAGGTACCAACAGTTTCATCTGCAAATTCTTTTGTAGGTGGAACACCCTTCACATGCTAGAAGCAAATGGATCCTCGACAGCGGTTGCTCACGGCATATGACCATGACGCTTCATTATTCGCAACACTGTCGAAGAAGAAAGAAGGATACGTTTCCTTCGATAATAATCTTAAAGGGTATATAGTAGGTATCGGCAATATTGGTAAGGCTCCCTGTCCTGTGATTAAAGATGTATGTCTAGTTACCTAGTTAAAACATAACCTAGTCAGCATAAGCCATTTAGCTGACCATGGTTATGGTATTAACTTTGTCAAAGACAAATGTACTATAGTTGATAGCTCAACTGGTAGTACTATCTTTGAAGGTATTAGGAAAGACAATATATATATGTTTTCTATTTGTTGGAAGATGCTAACAAAGCGGGTAGATGCTTAATGGCCAAGAGTGATGAGAGTCAAATATGGCATATGAGACTCGATCATGCAAATATGGACACAATTTCAAGACTATCCACAAAGAAGTTGGTACGAGGCTTACCGGACATTACTTTCAAGAAGGATACGACATGTAGTGAATGTGAAAATAACAAAGCTATCCGATCCACTTTTAAGTCCAAGAACACTGTAAGTACCACTAGACCTCTACAATTACTACATATGGATTTATTTGGACCTAGTAGAATTGCTAGTCTAGGTGGTAAATTATATGCTTTTGTAATAGTAGATGATTTCTCTAGATACACGTGGGTATATTTTCTTGCACGTAAGAACGATGCATTATCAGAATTCGTCTCATTTTGCAAGAAAGTTCAAAATGAGAAAGGATTCATGATCACTCGTATTCGAAGCGATCATGGCGGCGAATTTGAGAATGCAAAGTTTAAGCAATTTTGTGACACACACGGTTATCTGCATGAGTTCTCTTGTCCTAGGACTCCACAACAAAATGGAGTTGTGGAACGTAAGAACAGGACTATATCCGAAATGGCCAGAGTAATGTTAAACCAGTTTAGTCTACCTAAATACTTTTGGACTGAAGCTGTCAATACAGCTTGTTATGTTCTCAATAGGATTCAAATTCGACCTATATTGAAGAAGACTCCCTATGGGTTACGGTTTGATAGGACACCATCAGTTTCATATTTTAAGATATTTGGTTGCAAATGTTTTATTCTCAATACAAAAGGCAATTTGGGAAAGTTTGACGAAAAGGCCGATGAAGGTATATTTTTAGGTTATACGGCCAAAAGCAAAGGGTACCGAGTCTTCAACAAAAGAACCATGTTCATCGAAGAGTCAATAAATGTCACATTTGACAAACTGAGTCAACAGACAATCGACGATGATGACAAAGACATCAGTACACTAAGTACAGCACCTGCAGAACCTTCAAGCACAGCACTGTAGAAGCATAAAAAATCTCAGCTGAAGACATCCCTTCGCTAAAGCGCAGAAGATGCAAAAGACTGAGGCTCAGTGCTAAAAAGACAAAACAGAAGATATGGAGAGAAGTCCCTTTATTGTCATGTCTACCAAAGTCTGGTACAGACACATCAGGACTATCCATAAGGGACTAATTTTGTTCTTCTACAAAGGATCTAGTACATATTCGACAGAGCCTAGAATGATCTACAAGGGATGCAGTCTTCGTCGAAGCACAACCTTCCTTCTTCTCGACACGCATGCTGGAAGATTGATCACCATCGAAGCGTGTTCTGACTTTATTGTGGGCACAGCCTCTCAGAAGCATATCAGTTACTCAGCACTTTGAAGAAGCCAGAACCTTCAAGCTAGAGGCGCAGCTACCTACCTACGCCAGCCTCAGAAGCAAGATGGTGGTAGGCCCCCCTCCCCTTCTTTTACTTCAGAAGCTTGTGTCTTCACTCCAGAGGCGCAGCTACCTGCCTGCGCCAATCTCAAACGCCAAGGGTGTCATACCCTTCCCTTCACAGCCAACGCCTTCACTATTCAGAGGCACAACTGTCACGATCCACACCCGCTTTTCGGGATACGAGTGCGTGTCCAAGCCCAGCCTACGCCGCGGTATCGACGGTAGTACGCTGTCTAGCCCGTAATAAACAAAGTGCTCATAAATACTAACTGCTCATTCACAACAACTAAATCAACTTTACAAAATATAAAAGTTTTACATTTGAAGAAGAATGTAAGCTTTTACATTTATAGAAAGCTGCCACATAACTAACTAGTCTTCTATGGTTTGGCCTTCGAGTCTCTATCTCCCTCTTGTATGGTCCATAGCGCAAGAGTAGGCACGTCAACCTCACCTATAACAACGATCAAGTCAGGAAAGGAGCATAGTACAACCATATTGCAATTAATGTTGTTAGTCCAAAATAAGTTAGAACAACGAAAAACCATGGTGGCAAAGAGTATATAAAGAACTAGCAAGAGATGAACTAACATGATATGAACTAGCACTAGCAAGATATGAACTAGCAAGATATAGACTAACAAGATGTGAACTAACAAGATAATGGACTAGATAAAGGAAAAATAAGAACCACTATGTGTGTGTGAAATACCTTTTAATACGTGAACGGCTGGGCTAATACGTGTAACGCCCCAGAACCAGAATACTGGAGAGCGGGAGCATACATAGCCAGCTACGTATAATGAAATGGAATCCATCTCACTATACGGTCACGGCTGTCTAGATATATGAGGGTTTAACTAGAATCCATCAATCTCCTATGGTCAATAACAAGCCTAAATGTCTCAATCTCAAGCAAGCAAGTAAAGTTACAAGATGTAAGATCACCAAATATACAATAGTAAGGCGTCCCAAACATTACATCAGCTGATCATGAAGCTAGTCGTTATAAAATGTGAGGACTAGCAAGAGTTTAGTCATACATGATCAACCCTAGGATCTGTCAATCATGTTACAGCCCGTAGGCAGACAGTAATAAGGTATGCAATACGAGCTAACAGGTGCTCGCCGGCTAAACGCCTCAAAATGAAAATTTTACAATAGAGTGGGAGAGCCAAAAATAAACCCACTCGTTGCTCTGGTTACGCCTGGTGGTCACCATCGGGCTGGAAAGTCGGTAGATCCTCTGGAGCTGCTCCGAAATCTGGCCATATAAAACCAGCTGGGTCAGATCCCAGAAAGAGCAAGTGCCACAAGGAGGCTTCACTTAAGAACTAAAACCAGCATATCAGAAATAAATATTAAAAGTAATTACAAAAGAGCTTGATAATAAAAGAATAACAACAGTCATAATAGAGTACGAGGGAACCATTCAAGTAGCCAGGTCACAACCCTTAAACCAAACAAGGACCGGGGTTGTAACCCTTCACCTGAATAGAACTCCGTCTCCAAATCTTGTTGGTAGAGTAAAACATGATGAGCATGACATAGGGTGCAATAAGGCAATAAACGAAAAGAGGACACAGAACTGCTCCGGGAGCCAGGTTACAACCCTTAAACCAAACAAGGACCGGGGTTGTAACCCTTCGCCTGAACAGAACTTAGCCCCTGATCTTTATTGTTAAAAGGGACAATCATGCGATCATGCTTGCAATATTCGAGTAATGAACCTACACCATACAATCGCTCACGGTCAATCAGTGATTACGGCTTGCTACATTAACTAACTAGGGTTATTACAAGCCTTAGTTACTAGCAATATGCAGTGAGATGTTCCTCCAGCCACAAGCCCTGCAGCTAATCCAGGTTATCCAGGCGACTTAGATTAATTAAGCAGTGCCTCGTTCTTTTCCATATATCAGTGAATCTAGACTTGTGCCCTACTCGTCGGCAGGCTGCAAGTCCAACAATGGTGGCCGGGATAACGGGATCGCTTGTAACTGGAGAAATCTCTCATGACTATTGAATTATTCTAGTTATTAACCTTAGCCATTTATAGTAGGTTCACTCTGACCGTGGTACTCAGGGATCCCTGTCCTAGACATGATGCAAACATTACCGGTTCATTTGTACAAACACAATCACCCACGGTGTCCAGGCCATTCAATCTTGTCATGACATGCTAGCCGTCGCGACAGCCTTCGAGATATATATCATGTCATGTTCACTGTCAGAAGTGCGCCACGACGGGCCACTATCATGTCATGTCATTTGTCAAAAGTGTACCAAAATGGGTCACCATCGTATCAGGGAACATATTTAAAATTAACATGGCACAAGCATACATGTAGTAATTAAATATTAGCAGGGGCAAGGGCTGTGGAGGAATCATGCGGCTCAGGAGACAGGGGCATGCGGCAGAAGAAATCAGGGCTCATGCGGCTCATGCGGCTCAGGAGTGGAGAGCGCATGCGGCTCAGGGGAGGGTCGGTCCATACGACAGAATGAAAAGGGGCGCATGCGGCTCTTGGGACAACAAGCTCATGCGGCTGGGAAGGAGCGGTCCCATGCGGCTGAGATAAAGGGTCTCATGCGGCTGGAATAGCAGGGGTTCATGCGGCTGTAATGGCAGGGGTTCATGCGGCTGGAATGGCAGGGGCTCATGCGGCCAGGAAATGGGTCCCATGCGGCTCTCGGGGAGCGAGTTTCATGCGGCTCGGGGATCGAGTCATATGCGGCAAAGTAGTCTCATGCGGCAGGATGAAGCTGAGTTTATGCGGCTCGGGAAGTCTCATGCAGCAGAGAGTCCATGCGGCCAGGAAATGATTCTATGCGGATGAAGGCCATGCGGCTGGGATGAAACTTGCCGCATGAGAACCCATGCGGCTAAGTCCATGCGGCCATGCGGCTGAATCCTGTTCTTCTTCTTCATTTTTCGAGAATGAGAACCAAGGAAGCCATGGCTCCCAAGCTCCAAAATCCTTCATTCCAAGCCCAAACCTGAACTTCTATAGGTCAAAATAGGGTAGAATGAAATTCTCTACAACATGGAACCATCAAAACTTGATAATAACAAGGTTAAATAGATCAAACCCAAGAAATCTGAAAATGAAATAAACATAGATCTACATGAAATGAGCCATGGAAATTGAAAATGCTAAGTACTAAAGTGTCTTAGAATGTTGTGAGGAAAAGAATGGAACAATAAAACTTAAGTTCCTCCATGAAGCAAGATGCACTTGCCTAAACCTTCCTGGTAGGTGGGGAGTAATGGTGAGGAAGAAGAGTGAATGAGGAGAGAGAAAGAGTATTGGGTTAATAAATGATGATGGTGGTGGTAGGTAGGGGTTTGGTTCACAAATCGAACCAAGCCAAACAAGCCGAACCGAATCAAGCAATAAAATGCCAAATAAATCATGCGAGGAGACATGCAATACGAGTCAAAATACGTACACGTATACCAAAATACGTAATACGAACCATGGTCATTACAATACGGCACATCATATGATGGCTATCCACAATAATAGGGTACGACTAACTCATACGTGGGGTGTATGACTTAGCTATCCACAATCAAAATAGTTGGGTTTGTTCACGTATTTACTGAGTATTTTCCCTCACGACTCTCTAACAAACGGTCAATGATACACTAAGAAGGATACGATAACTACGGTATCACAATCGTGTCTCAACGAAATATCAAGCAATGTCTCAACGGGATATCAAACAAGAAAATGATAGAGAAAACATTATAATGAACTAAAACATAAATGCAATACTGTACTTGCCTGAATCCTTGCACAAACCATAGTCACAAGTAGAGGATGAAGGGAATGCCGATCTAGAAGCTGTCAACCTATAACACATATCGTACCACGAACCGAGCACAAAAACCACAAGTCAATTCTAATGTTCTAGTTCTAAATTCATGGAATAAGTGGCTAATGGTTAACTAATCTATTAATAGTTAATTCTGAAATAAATTACTTTAAAACATCATTTAACCTAATAATAATCTAAATATAATCTAAACATGCAAGTTTGGCCATCAAAAGTCATGTTTCCAATTTTTGGAAACTATGTCACGCAAATCGAGGCATACCGTTGACTATCTAGTCAAACGCTGTGAACTCTAGATTTTGAAAGTGCACCTTGGTAGATTTCAGTGCCACGAGTGTGCTGGAATCAATCGTGCCGCAAAATCACGTTTTGGTCAAAAGATATTGCCGTTATGGCTTATCGTGACCAAAACGGTGATCAACCGATCAATTCGGAGTTCAACAGAATAACTAAAATAATAGATGAACGAAATAATTTCTGGAAAAAATATATGTCGTAGATCTCTATGTTAGCTTTCTGAAACTTCAAACGGTTCATGATTTCGATTTTCGGTCCTCCCGGAATCTCGAAAACACCAAAATGTGTCAAGTTTCGGACAACCGACACTCTACGAATTTTCCAAAAATTTAGGAAGAAAGTATACAAAAATAAATTACATATTCGGAAATTTTACCTCGATACGAATCCAAAAAAAACGGCACGCGAAAAGCACGTCGGAGTTGACGGCAATCGCTTCGGGAAGTCGGAAACCACCAAGATCAAACCACAAAGGAGGAGGCTATAATTAATTAGGGTTTGTGAATACACATGCATATATATAGGAGAGAGAGAGGCGGTTACTGTAGCGGGCGCCGACAGGTGGGCCCCCCTGCGTGGATGATTGGGTAATTATTTATTTAATTCAAAAAATCATTTAAAAATCATTTTAAGTCCAGATAAATCAAAATAAATTGCAGAAAAATTCAGAAAAATTCTAAAAAATTATAGAAAATATTTCTAAGTGTCGAGAATCTAAATAAAATATTTTAAAACAAAATATCATCGTGTGACCTCACAGTAAATTCCCAAAGCCTATAAAATATAATTTATATAGGTTTTAATTATATAAAATTTCGTAAAAATTCTAAAAAAATCCAGAAAAATTCTAAAAAATTCTAGAAAATATTTTTAGTCATTTAGAGCCCAAATAAAAATATTTGGTCCAGAAATACCCCCGTATGACCTTACAGTAAATCCTGAAATTCCTTAAAAAAATAAAACCTTAAATATTAAATACCTAAAAATATCCAAAAATTGTAGAAAAATATAAAATAGCTAGAAAATACATATATAAGCTATCTAGAGGTCATATGACCTTAATATGGTCACAGCCCACCTACAAGCTTTGGTATGACTCCCAATGACCATAAAATTAATCATAAACAAATAAAATTAAAAAAATTAAAAATTTGGGAAGTGGGCTTAAAGCAGCTACTTACCTGCGTCCGCATGAGGCGCAGGATGGTGATATGCTCACACCATCTCCATTCCCATGGCACAGTCGTCTGCTCCGGATCAGAAGCTTAAGCCTACACAGGAACCCCCTGCCTTTGTGAAACCCCTTTTCCCGGAATTTTGATAATATTTTTATTTATTTATTTGAATTAAATGGTGATTTTTAGAGTTTTTATAAATAATTATTTAGTTAATTATTA
This sequence comes from Iris pallida, assembly GCA_029216955.1. NCBI lineage: Eukaryota > Viridiplantae > Streptophyta > Magnoliopsida > Asparagales > Iridaceae > Iris > Iris pallida. The sequence goes on along the minus strand of JANAVB010039837.1, from coordinate 85,409 downwards.
CGGTAGATGATTTTAGCCATGATGGAGTTTTGGAGTACACAGTGACTAGAAATCGTGGCACGGATAGTGCAATAGCATGCTTAGACTAGTGTATTAGCCCTGGTAGGGAAGGCTGAGCCATAGTGATGTCCTAACTAGAAAAACCAGGCCAAGTTGCGACTTAACCCTTAATGAAGATTTATTTATTTATTATTTATATTATTGAGTTTTAGAGAAACCGGTTATACCATTTTAGCCCGGACTAGACTCGAACTGAGCCCAAGTCCATGTAGTCATGCGGCACGTCCATTGACATTCGTGTTGATGGAATTTGGTATGAGGGTGTTGTATTCGTTTTAAAGATTTAATGAATATTTTCTAAGTATTCTTAATTTAATATTATAAATATTATTATTAGTTGATATTCTATGATATTGGTATAAAATAGGTCATTGTACATTTTGGGATTATTAGACTGCATATAATGGTATATATACACCATTATTGATTTATTGAATTTTATTATTATTATTATTATTATTATTATTATTATTATTATTATTATCGAGGATATTTGTATATAATATTATCTTATTATTATTGGTTATATTATTTTTAAATAAATGTTATGTATATATATTCATATTTATAGGCCCTATTCTAAGAACAAAAAATATCGAGATTTGCATTTCTATTAAAAATATTTATTTAGATTTAATAGAGATTTATTATATAAGTTAATATATATATATATATATATATATATATATATATATATATATATATATATAATAAAAGAAAAAGATACAAAACCAAAGAAAAGAATGAATGGCAACCAGCAGCTGTAACCAAGCCCAAGAGAGCCCCAACCCGTGCTTAAAGTCCCAGAACCATTCCCGACCCGAGCGGAACAGAGCGCAGCTATATAAGTGAGGGATAGAAGGAGAATCGGCCAAAAACCCAAAACCCTAACCTACGCGCCTTCCCCACACGCGCACGCCGCTGCTGCGCCACCGCGGGACGGCCGGCGGTCGCCGGGCAAGGCCGCGCACGACCACGAAGACAGTGCGCACAAATATAAATGGCAGCAGCAGCAGCATGTCGAAGCTCTTTCGCCGAGAGTTTTCTCCGCGCACGGTTGACGATTCTTTGAGCCGTTTATTCAGGTAAGGACCCAACATATACCTCTTGATTCCCCTTCTGATAGTTTGAATTATTAAGCAATAGGTTGTCCGAGAAATCGATTAGAAGATCGACAAAAACCTATTTAAAAAAAGAACAATGATTGGTTCTAACGCCGATTTGGAAGACGATTTCCTGTCGATCTGTCGACAGTTTTAAAAAACTATTTGATGTCAGGCCTAGACAACCTATAGGGCTTCAAATCCCTTTTTGTAGAATCAGATTTCGTCGACTGTGTGTCGAGAAATCGGATTTCCAAATTGGCGAAAAAAACCTGTTTTAAAATATTAGAAAATTTAGAAATTCTCTCGATACGACGTGCGTCCCGCCAATCAGGACGACGTGGTCACGAACCGAAAGCATCGAAAGGTGCGTAACGGCTTCGTGGACGTGTGGGCTTTGACGGAATTTAAATTGGTTGCGTGTGCGCGACGAATTTGATGGGTATCCGTCGAAATTCACCGTAACGGCCTCTGTGCAAATTTCTCAATTACTTTGTGCACGCTCGTCAGATCGAGACGAAACTTATTCCAGCAGGACCGTATCATTTTTCTGGTCATGTATGCCAAGTTTGGTTCGATTCTGAGAGAGTTGAGCGGATCGCCGTTTTGCGGGCCCCACGATCCGACTCAACGGGTAATTTTGTGCACGGGCTGCCGGAATCCAACTTTGGACATACGGTTGATTTCATGTCGTCAAAACGAATCCGTAGACATGTAGTTTGATGACTTTAGAGACCATTGACCCTGGCACGCTTTTCGGTACAAAGCGGGTTCAACGGCGGACACCGTTTTAACCCGAAATTACCGTTTTGTCCATGTGTCTAGAATTGGACTTAAGGACAGGCCATCCTAGCTAATTTGACTATTCTGAGAACATTGGTAATGTCTATTTCAGCATCAGGAGACTGTTGTATGAGTTTTGACTATGGTGGCACACTGAGTGGTTTGGATTATCGGTTTCACCAGCAAAGGACCACAGGTGAGTACAGTTTATTGTTTGTTTTCAGTATTGATCTTTACTATGCATCAGTGTTTAGTCGATAGATATGTGATTTCAGTTTTATGTTGATTTTGTTCCTTGTTGTGTCGGGAGGGTAAAGTACCAACGATGTGTGATCTGACTTTAGACCGTGTAGACCGTGATTATTATTGCATTTATATCTTGTAGACCGTGTAGACCGTGATTATTATTGCATTTATACTGTGTAGATCGTGTAGACCGTGATTATTATTTTTGTAGACAGTGCTTCGTTATTGCAGTATAACTGTAGACCGTGTAACTGTAGACCGTGTAACTTTAGACCGTGTCGCATAATTGTCCCGAAACCGATCACATATCAAAAGGTACTTCAGTCGGTCAGCCAGTGAGTATTTTATTGTATTTTATTTTCTGTTTAGTTTTATCCTGTCTTTCTTCATTTATTTTATAAATTATATGTCTAAAGGCTAACCTCTGTTATATAGTCATTTTCATATATTGAAACTGCATTCAGTGAATTGTACTCGTTCCATTCCTGACTGAAAATCAATATTTTTCAGGTTAGCCGTGGATTCACTTAACATGGGAGTTACGGGTGAACTTGCAGACGAAAAGCTTAGAGACTAGCTAGATAGATGAGTTGTAGTCATTCCAATATTTGTACAAGTTTATATTTTTCTGTAAATGTAAAACTTGTGAATATTGTAAATTGAATCAAATTTGTGAATGAGCATTAATTGTGATTTTGAGCATCTTGGCCGTGACAGCGTTCTACCGCTGACACTGCAAGCGTAGGCTGGCTTGGACACGTCTCGTATCCGGAAAAAAAAAATGGGTGCGGGTCGTGACAAGTTTTTATGGTGGCCCTTGCAGGTCTGTTTTCGCACAATCATGCGAACTCGTGATAGTACTTAAGTTAGTCGTACTATTGCGAGCCTGCGACTAGGAAATGCTCATTCACGAGTTAGGAATTAATTTAATTTAAGAGAACGACTAGGACTAGGAGTCCCTTATACAATTTACCGATGGGTAGTCTAAGCTATGCAATTTAGATGAGGGTTATTAATTTTGATAGTTTGCCAAACCCCCATAGGTACACTATTACCTCTTGCTATGACGATATGACCCAATGTGGATAGGTTATTCACTTGGTGAGACAGGGCTTCCGAGAATTAATGATCTAACCTTGATAAATTATTTAATTCCTTCTCCTTGCCTCTTTAGATATCATCCTCATATCTTAGCCTGAATTGCCTATGTAGTTCCTATTTTGCCTAAGAATTATTATTTTTATATAATTTTTGATTATGTTACCCATATACGAACCTCGAGTTAGTTTCGATTCAAGTTTTCCTCAAAGGCTTGAATATACATGAAATAGTTAGAATGTTTGTATTTTTGTCTTCAGTTATTTTTTCCTCCCTGTTCACCTTTTTATTTTAAGGGTTGTGACTGATAGTACTTACACTTTATTTCATAGTCAACTTGTTCAAATCTCTAGAAGCTCATGAATCTTTACAGATATAGTTAAAAGAATGTTAGTTAACTCATAATGGCAGAACAGCAGCGCACTGGCGAGACACGACCCCTAGAGTTGAAAGTATTTTAAGATAATATAGGTTATGGAATATTGATAAAACTATGGCTAGTGGTCCTCTTTGATCGTAGTTACCCGGGTGTCGAGATAAGGTAGAGTATCTGATAGCATATCACACGGAACCAGGGGCTTACCATAGCCAGAGTATACGGGCGAGGCATAACCCTCGGTGAAATGACTTCAAACATGATTACAAGTTTAGGATACTATAGACGATAGGAAAATGCCCTGTGTCCCATAAGATCCAAAACCAATACTAGTGGAAGTTCTGTGAGTTGGGTAGCGTGTCTTCCGACCTAGCATACTATGGTCCTTGTGATCTATCGACGAGGTAATTGACTGACACTAATAGGTTTACCTGGAATATAGAATATAGAGGTCAATAACCCATTAGTCAACCAAGGCCTTATGGATAAAAAGATAGTGGGAAGACTGTATAAGCAAAAACACCGGGTAAGGTTTTGATTCTCACAAAACTCGAACAACCTGTGCCTCCTTTCAAAAATCTGGTACAATTGTATTTGACTATCTTAACCAACGCTGCTATTACAGCCTAGTTTTGTAAGCTCACTCTGTTCTCGAGTTTGATTCGAGGCATATATTTAGTGGGGACGCCTACTTACATATTGTCTAATCAGAATCGATGTATTACGGTCTGGTCAACCGTAGTGCACCCGGTTCGCTCTCCCTCTGATTAACCTACGTGGATTGAGATGTAGATGTCTCTAGGGCCTCATCCGCTACTTGCGTTGATAATTCCTCTTGAGTTATACATCTGCCTTTTGAATCACGCAATTGTATTCAATGACATCTCCCTTGAACTCTTTATTGTTTTTGTCTTCCACGGAGTTGGAAAGACGGAAGCTCGTAATTGGCAGATAGATACAGAGTATCCCCCATGGCTATGATAGTTGTATACCCAAGTGTAGCTACCATCGGCCAGCCATGTGTTTGAGTTACTCGTTCTCCTCTCGACCCCCAAACTGCTATTGGGACCTTCTAGCCATCTAAACTTGAGAATAATTAAGGTTTTACCCTTAGTCAAGATGCCAACCTAGGAGACTATCTATTCTCAAGGAGAAATTCATTGTGAGTCTCTAAATATTTTTTCTTGAATATTGTCTTAACTAGAAATCCTTATGCCTTGACACAACTGTTCCTCGACCAAAGCCCACAGTGAAATGAATAGACAAGGGTAAGGACAATCAATTACCGTGACTATGGTAAGCACTGATCCGAGATTGGTTTCCAACAAATATTACCCCAGTTATATAGATTTTATTAATTAAGACCTAATTAGTATTGGAACACCACAGTCACTAGCTTAGCCAATACCATAGCTTAAATACCCTGTCATACTATGACCTACCAGTCGTCAACAACAATACATGATCACTACAACCCTTGTGACCATAGTCTGGCAGGTTTGACACAAATATAATTTCTTGACTCAATTGTTAGAAATCTTTTCTTATGTTGTGCCTTGAAGTTGGTTACCCCATCGGAAACTCTTGTATAATGTGGACGAGTAGGTCATTCTATTATATCGACCATGTGTCATTGTACACACTCGTTTTCCATTTATTGAGGAACGATCCTTGAGTTGACTCATATCTACCGTTTTCCGTTACGTCGAGAATCGAGGTGCGATATCCGGACTTGGGAATTCTTCTAACCTCATTATTCCTAAAACCCTGTCCTAGCTTCTAAGGTGGGTAGACTGTAAGCCTTCTAAAATTTTAGAATATGCGAGAATTACCAATTGATTAGAATGATTGCCATTAGGATGATCAGTGCCCCATGGACTCCCACTTTCCATTTAGATCATTTTGTGTCCCCGACTGTGTCATTAACAATCGGAGCACGAGACCAGTTGTTACCTTCCAACAAATTTCATATACGAGATCTAGACGAGTCCACCTTCATCTAGGTATATCATGTCCCACTCAAACACGTCCCCTTGTACTCTATTTTTATGGTACGACTTTCAGGTCAAAAGGACTAGCCCTAACCCTTACCATAATACATGTATACTTTCCGACTTCCATTAGAGACTCCACCTCGACTCAAACATTTCGACCCAATATATGGTTGTGATCTACTCGAGGCCCACTACGCACATGTCACTAGTGTGCCACTCGATTGTGTCTTTTCGTGCTACTTAAACACAGAAGTCACCGAAGACACATTTTTGGGCTTTAAGAACCTAGCTAACAAACCCGACGGGCAACTAGCTCAACCCCTTAGGTAGAAACCTATTCTAGGTTACCCTAACCTAGTAGAAATAGTTTTATCATAGGGAACTTGTCCAGTCCATATAGATTGAAGTCCAAGGTTCATCCAACCGACGATTGATGTCCAATTAGGGAACCCATTAAGACCCAGTAAAACCCATCCATGCAAACCGCCATTTTTGGAATATATAAAAGCGGACTACTTGAAATAGGTCCCTATACCTATTATGTAGTCTCCACCTCTTAGAATGCAGGGTCATCCGTAATCATTATCCCATCTACCTGGAAGTCGCGATACGATTTTGTATTGCATTTGTATTCCTTGCTTGTGTGTTTAAAATAACCACGGAAAATCACAATTTTGATTCCTCAAATTCTGTTCTATTATGGAAAATGTTTAGAATTTCGAGAACGGAACTTCTGTATTGCACGGGTTGCAAGACCCTCTAAGAAACGAAGGGTTCTTTGACTTAGCAAGTGACTGGACTAGAGAAGCCCTCTAGCAAATAAGTCAATAGTTCATAGACTTTCTTTTCATATGCATCATCGAGTACTCTCTACCGCTCTTGGAAATTCATAAATGCTCTCGATTTTTCTTTCCTCTCTTCCTGTCCTTTCTGTTTTAGAGTGACGAATGGTCACGCTTATTAGAATTCAGCAATATTTCTTAGCTACTTGTGTAAATTTGTTGCATGTTAGATTTTGGGTTGTTGATAGATAGGAGAGGATTATAGTGGCCATAAGCAGTAGATATCTATTGGTAGTAATTTTAGCAATTAGTTGGAAGATTATAAAGTTTTAGAGACATGAGAATTGAGGGAGTAGTGTGACCAAAGGTGGGTAAAAAGTCCTCGGAGTTTCGTTGTTACAAAATGGCTAGGAGGAGGATATAAACTATTTTTGAGGAATTAAGATTCAAGGAGATTAAGGTAATGGTAGAGTTCCTTTTTGAATTTAAGGAATAGTTACGAATTAGAATTTCGAGGACGAAATTATTTTTAAGGTGGGTAGATTTGTAACCCCTCTTCCCGGAATTTTGATAATATTTTATTTATTTATTTGAATTAAATGATGATTTTTAGAGTTTTTATAAATAATTATTTAGTTAATTATTACGGTAGATGATTTTAGCTATGATGGAGTTTTGGAGTACACGGTGACTAGAAATCGTGGCACGGATAGTGCAATAGCGTGCTTAGACTAGTGTATTAGCCCTGGTAGGGAAGGCCGAGCCATAGTGATGTCCTAACTAGGAAAACCAGGCCAAGTTGCGACTTAACCCTTACCGAAGATTTATTTATTTATTATTTATATTATTGAGTTTTAGGGAAACCGGTTATACCATTTTAGCCCGGACTGGACCCGAACTGAGCCCAAGCCCATGTAGTCATGCGGCACGTCCAATGACATTCGTGTTGATGGAATTTGGTATGAGGGTGTTGTATTCGTTTTAAAGATTTAATGAATATTTTCTAAGTATTCTTAATTTAATATTATAAATATTATTATTAGTTGATATTCTATGATATTGGTATAAAATAGGTCATTGTACATTTTGGGATTATTAGACTGCATATAATGGTATATATACACCATTATCGATTTATTGAATTTTATTATTATTATTATTATTATTATTATTATTATTATTGTTATTATCATTATTATTGAGGATATTTGTATATAATATTATCTTATTATTATTGGTTATATTATTTTTAAATAAATGTTATGTATATATATTCATATTTATAGGCCCTATTCTAAGAATAAATAATATCGAGATTTGCATTTCTATTAAAAATATGTATTTAGATTTAATGGAGATTTATTATATAAGTTAATATATGAGTGTGTATATATATATATATATATATATATATATATATATATATATATATATAATAAAAGAAAAAGAAAAGAAAAAGATACAAAACCAAAGAAAAGAATGAATGGGAACCAGCAGCTGTAACCAAGCCCAAGAGAGCCCCAACCCGCGCTTAAAGTCCCAGAACCATTCCCGACCCGAGCGGAACAGAACGCAGCTATATAAGCGAGGGATAGAAGGAGAATCTGCCAAAAACCCAAAACCCTAACCTACGCGCCTTCCCCACACGTGCGCCCTGCTGCTGCGCCACCGCAGGACGGCCGGCGGTCGCCGGGCAAGGCCGCGCACGACCACGAAGACAGTGCGCACAAATATAAACGGCAGCAACAGCAGCATATCGAAGCTCTTTCGTCGAGAGTTTTCTCCGCGTACGGTTGACGATTCTTCGAGCCGTTTGTTCAGGTAAGGACCCAACATATACCTCTTGATTCCCCTTCTGATAGTTTGAATTATTAAGCAATAGGTTGTCCGAGAAATCGATTAGAAGATCGACAAAAACCTATTTAAAAACAGAACAATGATTGGTTCTAACGCCGATTTGGAAGACGATTTCCTGTCGATCTGTAGACAGTTTTAAGAAACTATTTGATGTCAGGCCTAGACAACCTATAGGGCTTCAAATCCCTTTTTGTAGAATCAGATTTTGTCGACTGTGCGTCGAGAAATCGGATTTCCAAATTGGCGAAAAATCTGTTTTAAAATATTAGAAAATTTAGAAATTCTCTTGATACGACGTGCGTCCCGCCAATCCGGGCGACGTAGTCACGAACCGAAAGCATCGAAAGGTGCGTAACGGCTTCGTGGACGTGTGGGCTTTGACGGAATTCAAATTGGTTGCGTGTGCGCGACGAATTTGATGCGTATCCGTCGAAATTCACCGTATCGGCCTCTGTGCAAATTTTTCAATTACTTTGTGCACGCTCGTCAGATCGAAACGAAACTTGTGCCAGTTGGACCGTATCGTTTTTCTGGTTTTGTATGACAATTTGGTTCGATTCTGAGACAGTTGAGCGGATAGCCGTTTTGCGGGCCCCACGATCCGACTCAACGGACAATTTTGTGCACGGGCTGCCGGAATCCAACTTTGGACATACGGTTGATTTTGTGTGGTCAAAACGAATCCGTAAACATGTTGTTTGATGACTTTAGAGACCATTGACCCTGGCACGCTTTTCGGTGCAAAGCGGGTCCAACGGCGGACACCGTTTTGACCCAAAATTACCGTTTTGTCCCTGTGTCCAGAATTGGACTTAAGGACAGGCCATCCTAGCTAATTTGACTATTCTGAGAATATTGGTAATGTCTATTTCAGCATCAGGAGACTGTTGTATGAGTTTTGACTATGGTGGCACACTGAGTGGTTTGGATTATCGATTTTACCAGCAAAGGACCACAGGCGAGTACAGTTTATTGTTTGTTTTCAGTATTGATCTTTACTATGCATCAGTGTTTAGTCGATAGATATGTGATTTCAGTTTTATGTTGATTTTGTTCCTTGTTGTGTCAGAAGGGTGAAGTACCAACGATGTGTGATCTGACTTTAGACCGTGTAGACCGTGATTATTATTACATTTATATCTTGTAGACCGTGTAGACCGTGATTATTATTGCATTTATACTGTGTAGATCGTGTAGACCGTGATTATTATTTTTGTAGACAGTGCTTCTTTATTGCAGTATAACTGTAGACCGTGTAACTTTAGACCGTGTAGACCGTGCCGCATAATTGTCCCGAGACCGATCACATATCAAAAGGTACTTCAATCGGTCAGTCAGTGAGTATTTTATTGTATTTCATTTTCTGTTTAGTTTTATTTCGTCTTTCTTCATTTATTTTATAAATCATGTCTAAAGGCTAACCTCTGTTATATAGTCATTTTCATATATTGAAACTGCATTCAGTGAATTGTAATCGTTCCATTACTGACTAGAAACCAATATTTTTCAGGTTAGCCGTGGATTCACTTAGCATGGGAGTTACGGGTGAACTCGCAGACGAAAAGCTTAGAGACTAGCTAGATAGATGAGTTGTAGTTATTCCAATATTTGTACAAGTTTATATTTTTCTGTAAATGTAAAACTTATAAATATTGTAAATTAAATCAAATTTGTGAATGAGCATTATTTGTGATTTTGAGCATCTTGGCCGTGACAGCGTTCTACCGTCGACACTGCGACGTAGGCTGGCTTGAACACGTCTCGTATCCGAAAAAAAACGGGTGCGGGTCGTGACACTTTGGGTACTACTGCTCTGCTATAAACCCTTCAGTTCACGCTTCAACTAAGCCAAATGCCCTTCCTAAGCATTAGCTACTGTCCAAGACACCCTTCACTTCACCCTTCCCTTAAGATACTGCTCTAAACCCTTCATATAGCAGCTAGATACTCAAAGCCTCCTCTCTGATACTCTTATAGCTATATAACTGATATAATATAGTCCTAGCCTACCCTTAGCATTAGCTACTATTGTTGTGCTCAAGTCCCCTTCCTATCAGTCCAAAGATACTGCCACTGTGAGCTACAACTGAGCCCCTAACATTTCTTAGGATACTGCTACTATACTGTAAGGTTTCCCCCTTCCTTAATTGCTATGATACTTCTCAATACATCCCCTCTCTTCTTTCTTCACTGACCCACTATCAATATAAGCCCCTATGCATATAGATATGTAATATCAGTTCCCCCTATGCTCCAGTTAACTCCTATAAAGGAAGTTCATATTACTTTCCTCCATTGCCCCCTTCCTGGATTGTAGCTACTGCTACTAAGTATACCACTCCTTATTACCCCCCCCCCCCCCCCCCCCCCCCCCCTCTAGACTGATACATAATCCCTATGACTGATACATGTATGCCCCTTCCTATATATCCCCTCATGACTGAAATATGTCCTGCTATATAACTGATACACATGGTTCCTGCAATATGCCCTACTCTCCTCTTCTCCATATAACTGATACATATGGTTCCTGCAATATGCCCTGCTCCCCTACAATACTGATCTTCACATACCTATGTCTCATTAGAGGTCCACACTTACTAGACACACAAGGAAACACACACACTAAATCAAATATCAGTTCATTCATTCCCCTACCAAACTGATACATGTTCTTAATTATACTGATACATGCGATCCTATATATACTGATATAGGCAATCCTATATATACTGATATAGGCAACCTGTATACTGATACATGATTTTCTCCACAACTAATACATATATAATGTATATGTATATGCACATACCACTACACTTCGTTCCAATTTCAGTCCATATACTCCCCATCTATGCAAAATCACATAATACCCATTTATAACACTAAACACATATACAAAAGATAATCTATATGAATAAACACTTGAATCAAGTGTCAAATCTGGGTTTAAAAGCATTGGGTGTTCCTTTGGTTATTTTGTCAAACATGTGTCGTGCGTATCGGGATACGTTGAGATACGTCCATGATACGCACTCCAAATGGATCCAAACTTGACAACAAAGCATATCCACATATTCTAAATCACCATTAGGACCTAACAAACCTATTCACAAATTCTAGAAATACGCCATTCTCGAATTTTCCCTAAAATAGGTCAAAATAAAAAGGAAAAATCTCCAAATGGATGAAGAAGAGTCAAAACTCACCATGGGTAACCTTAATTTATGGGGGTTCCTATTTGATGCCTCTACACTATTTAATACAAATAAAAGGGTTTAGAATACATTTTACCTATTAGGCGATGGATTCCCAATAAAATGGCTTCAAGATCTCAAGCTCCAAGTGCTCCAACCTCCAATGCCTTGCTTCTAGAGTCTTCTACTCTCCATGGGGAAGAGAATGGAATTAATTTGGGCCAATTTGGATGAGTTTTAGTGGTAGGAATAATTTGGAGAAGGTCTCTAAATTAGGGTTAGGGTTTTGGATGAAGGGAGGAGGAAGAAGATGTTAGGCTTATATAGGAAAGTGGGCTACCCTATTAGGTTAGGGTTTGGGTTTCAGCAAGGGGAAAGGTCCACTAAGCCCTTCTCTTATGTCATGACAAGTTCAGGGAAAAAGCCATACTCCTTAATTAGGTGTTTAGCCTATCTTCCTAATTAATCCTTCCAATCTAACTAGAGGCTAACTAAAGTTTAATTAGGCTAGTCCTAATCATTTAATTAGGTGGTCATGTGAAGTTGGTTTAGGTCCTCTAGGGTCACTAACAACTGTTCCAACTAATGGCTAACCACTAGTCATATACAATAATGTAGCATATGCACTATATTTAATTATTACAAATAATTAAACCAAAAATATAATTATTAGTTTTGTAAAATAAATTTATCACTCAAAATATAATATGAATACCATTATTCACAATAATAACAAGAATTAGGAAAAAGTCAAAAATATTCCTCTTCTGGAAAGTGGTGATGTCAAGTCTACCCCCCTTAGAAAAATTTCGTTATCGAAATTGAAAGTTGGTCGTACTCCTTCTACGTCAAACCCCCAACAATCAAGGTCAAGAAATTCTTCTTAACAACATGTAAGATCATGGTCCTACTGGTCGTGATTTCACAGTCTCAAGCGGGGTCACTATACTATTTACCACAGCACAAACATTCCAATAGGTACTAATAGAATCACACAACAAGATGAAAAAGGACAGGAAGAAGAATAGAAAAAGATATACCTGCTAACCTGTCACCCGTAGCATCGGCCTCCTCGACTGACAATGCAAAAGTCTTTCCCTTCTGGGTTATATCCCTTTGATGGTGCAGGGCATGATGCTGCACCACAGGTGGCCTAGCTCTATCTTTCTGACCCTGTGCTCCTCCAAATGGAGGTGCGGTGGGGCAATCCTTCATTTGGTGAGTAGCGGATCCACAAAATAAACACACCTTCAGCCTTCTCCTACAAACATCCCAAGTGTGTCCCGACTTCCTACAATAGGCACAAGTGGGCACCCTCTGGTCCTGTCCCTGAGGCTGCTACTGCACCTGCTGAATAGGAGCTCTAGCTGGTGCAAACAACTGCTGGGGCTGATGCACTGCCTTCTTTCTATAGGGACGCTTCATCGGTCCTACAGTACCGCTCGCACAACCTGAATCATTCCAACCTCTCTTGGACTTGAGCTCCAAGTGATCCTCAGCCGTCAGACCGCCCACCATAATCTGCTCAAATGTCGCATCGTGGTCACCCATGGTCAATGACTTGACCTCCTTGATCAAGCCCTTGCGGAACTTCCTTGCCTTTGCTGCATCACTCAGCCCCTCCACAAATCTATCCAGACGGCAGAACTCCACAGCGTACTCGTCCACTAGCATGCTCCCCTGAACGAGACTCTCGAACTGACTCTCCAAAGCACTAAGTGCCCCATCCGGGAAAAACATCTCCTTGAAAAGCTTCTTGAAATCTTCCCAAGTTTGTCCTAGCACTGCGACCCTTGTGCCGGTGTGATACCATATCAAGGCAAAAGTCGAACATCTGGCTGGCCGCTACCTCTATCTGCAAACTGTCAAGAATCTGTGCCAGCCGGCAGATCCCCTCGATGTGATCAATCCAGTCATCCGCATAATGGATACCCTCCGTACCGCAAAAATCCTTGGGCCTCATCCTCTGAAAATCGATAATGGTGCCCGACCTCGTATGTTGAGCCTGACCTCTGGGTGGCAGGACTTGAGTCAACCTCTCGACTGCCGACATCGCCACCTAATGAGCATTCTCTATGCCCTGCATCATGACGTTTAACTGACGGTATTGAACATCCATCATCTCTCTGAATAGCGCAAACAGCTGCACGGTGTCCACCGGAGCAAGAGCTGGTGGTGGAGGTTGAAGAACATCTGGAATGACTGGGGTAGTCCTAGGAATAGGTGGAGGAGGACCCCCGAAAGCAGCTGATACTCCTACGTGAGCAGAATTAAGAAGTGGAGCAGTCCCAATGGTCTGATGAGCCGGACGAGAGGTGGTAGACCTCTCGGTGACTACCGCTGAGACAGAACAAGGTGATCGGGTCTTCGACGGCATCCTAAAGACAGATCAAACAAGAAGTCAATACAGAACAAGGAACGATATTATCAAAGAAGGACATATATGGTAATAAAATTAGATTATTCAGATTTGAACAAGTGTCAGTAGATTCAAATCCATTGGAATTCCTAGTTGTGATTGAGTATCCTCTCATCCTATAGCCTATTCCTTATCTTGAATTATAGGGTTGCAGCAGTACAACTAAACCGTTACACGACCACGACATCACACCAATTATGAATCTCGACCTGTATGGGACACCACTAAAAACGTGTCATGACCCGCACCCGATATAGGGGCACGATTAGTAAACAACGTCCAGCCTACGCCTCAGCATCGGCGGTAAAATGCTTCTCGGTCACTAACCATCAATCTCACACAATGATATAATGTATCTATCATAGATCTCATCTCCAAATGGAGGACAAGTACAAATGATAACACTGAATACCCCATCACAATCTAAAGCACGATATGATACGAAAGAAGTCTAATAAACTACAAAGACTAAAACATCAACAACTTCCAAATACAATATCCATATCCAAATCTCAAATACAATAACAAGTCTCCCTTATATAGACATGCTAAGAATTCTAACAGTGAATCTATCACAAACTATAATAGTAACTAAGCCCATCGATAATCACTCTTGCGTATCAGGACCCATGGTTGCTATCCCCTCCTTGGCTCCATAGAATGTGGGACACAAGTCCCCTAAGCAGTCATCTGAAAAATATATCTAGTCAGGATGGAACGAGCACACCTCTTCTAGCAATTTTAATTAAATGACAAAGACAATAAAATAATTATAGTAAGTAATACTTGATGAGAAGGAAAAGAATGAGTCAGGAAATGAAACAGAACAACAACTAACTAAAGTACAAGAAAAGTAAATAATCGTGGACCAGAAGAACATGGCAATAAAGACTGTAAATAAAGATAACTAACTAGAAAAGATGTGATTTGAGTCCAACAAGTATAATGTGAGTCCAGCATAAAGTACTAAACCAGTGTGTTTTGAAATACCGCTTTCGACATGTAAACGACTACGGGGTAAATATGGCACATCGCACACTTGGCAAGTATGCGACAACTATCTTTCCATATTAGACCAGTAGGGGTGATTCCAACATATTTAGAAATGTTTACATGTCTACTCAAGTATTTTCCTGCCCCGACTAGTACAAGTGAATCTATATCCCGACACGTAAATCAAGTACAAGTCCAGTTAGAAAGTAAATGATGCCAGTAGGTGATTCTAGTGAGTGATTCCAAAAATAGAGGCCAGACAAATAAGATTCATGTGTCACAAGTAAATGAATCCAGAAATACTAATCTGTATCTTGTCAGAGAATCAAGTAGTACTATACTAAAAGCCGAATCATAATAATTATTAGATAATAAAAACTATCAGAGAATGTACTCGCCTGCGGTCCTGAGCAATAAATGTGGATCGATGCCCAATATGGAGTCACAAAGACCTATATATGAAATTACAGAGTTACTTGCTGTTTAAGTGTGCTAAACATGGACATCTAAAGTATGATATCCATGCTAAGTCAATTCTAGGTCATGGAAGTCAAACTAGGTCAATACTAGTCAAACTATGTCAAAACTAGTCAAACTAGGTCAATTTGACTTAAAGGTTGACTTTTGGGTCAAATTGGACAACGGTTGTCAAATCGAGCCAATCCTAGGTTTCTAGGTTAATACCTTGTCATACCAAGGTGATCTAGCCTATCCTAGCCAGTACTAGGCTATACCCTATGTGATTATCTATACTGTATACACACGCTTCATATGCATTACCTTGTCCTATTACCCAAATTCCTACACATATTACCTATGTACATATATATATATATAGATAGATAGATAGATAAGTAGATACATATATAGATAGACAAATAGATATATAGCTAGAAAAATAGATATATAGATAGATAGATGAATAGATATATATAGATAGATAGATAAAAAGATATATAGATAGATAGACAAATAGGTACATATTCCATTCCTGTAACACAACTGATTTCCAACACTCATATACTCCACACATATAATTGTTTGCAAAAACAAAAGTATGAACTTTATTTCACAAACTTTGTAAAGAAGATTACAAGAATTCTGGGAAAGTACAACTGTAGGAATCCGATCTGAATGACGATCGCTTTATCCCTTGGACGATGTGAACTTTGAAGACGATAGCCTCCGAAGTTGAAGGCAAAAGCCTCGGAAGAAAGCAGCAGCACTTGGGCAAGAACTCCTGATCTCTCTGATTTTTCTGATCTCTATCTGTCTGATCCCCCCTAGAAAGGACTTGAAACTCTATTTATAGAGTTCTGGAAATAACTACTTTTTAGTTATTCTGGATTGTGCAGGTTGGATTGCGCAACATTGGACTGCGCAGACATCAGATTGCGCTGGCAGTTACTTGATCGTGGGCCAACTGTGTTGGACACATGGCATCATTTGATTGAAATGCGCATGATCGTGTACAAACGGTTGCCACGTAGTGAGTAATTGATGGCATGAAGGCCACGTGTACATTGTCAGTTGTCTTGATGGAGTGCGCCACATGAATTGCGCTGGCTTCAGATTACGCAGGGATGGACTGCGCTGCAGAGAGTCTGGCAGATTGCGCTGCATGTATAGCTGTCCTCGAGCGCTGTGCCGCACGATAAACGAACAGTTTCCTCGTTCTCCGTGCTGTCAGTTGTCAGAAGATCTGATTCTCTGTCAGGTAATGATGACAAGGCCACGTCAGCTTGCGCACTTGGATGGGTGCGCAGTTCAGCCTGCGCAATCGAGATGGTGCGCAATCTGTCTCTTGCGCAGTTCATTTGAAGGATGCACTTTTTGATTTTCATGGCTTTGTTGATGGGTGCAACTTGATTTTTAGGACCTACAAGACCCCCTTCAAAGTTTTCGAAAGTCGAATTTATTCAAAGTTTCGAAATACTTTGAATTTTGAATTTTAAATCAAGTTGCGCAAGTGATGACCTGTCTGCGCAATTGGAGGAATTAGTTCCTGTTTCTTCGGCGCAATCTGAGGCGTCTGTTCACTTTCAAAAACTATAAATAGTTCTCTTTCTCTTCTCTGTTATTCTTTACTTGCTTCTAATCATCTGAGAAGAAAATTCTTCGAGCCCATTCCAACTCTTCTTCTTCTCCGTCGATCCTAATGGCTCCAAAGCGCTCCGCCGCCGAAAAAGGCAAGGCCCCCGCCGAGTCTTCGGCTCGG
This sequence comes from Iris pallida, assembly GCA_029216955.1. Lineage (NCBI taxonomy): Eukaryota > Viridiplantae > Streptophyta > Magnoliopsida > Asparagales > Iridaceae > Iris > Iris pallida. Next base: position 68,283 of record JANAVB010039837.1, on the reverse strand, counting down.
GCTGTACCGCGCCCTTCTCATCATGAAGCTGCTCATCCCGCACTGCAAGGTAGACAACTGATCGAAAACCCTCTTTAGGGTTCTTCGACATTATTGAATCTTCAAAGCTATCTCTTTTTAGAGATTTGGTTATACTGTGCCACCCTGTTTAGGGTTTCGGTTGCACAAACCCAATAGTCTTCATTTTTATGAAGACTATTTTCTTGCGCAATCGGTTTGAAAGCGCTGGCAAAAGTTAGCGCAATCTGCTGATTTGTGCAAGGTTGTCCAGCGCAAACTAATGCTTTGCGCAAGTTATTCAGCGGAATCTGATGGCTTGCGCAAGTGAATGAGTTGGCGCAACTGGACAGTTTGCGCATAGAAGCTGCTGTTGCGCACTCTGATGTTTTACAGACAGCGCAATCTGATGCTTGCGCAATTTGCTGAATTTTTTGGACAGAACCTTTGATTTTGCATATATTGAATTCTATCTTTCTGTTTTGATGCAGTTAACATCAGAGAGGACCCAGAGTATGAAATCTTCACAGGGACCCTTGCTGAACCAGAATTTAAAGAAGACTTGTCCCATGTACTATATCCCCAATATGCTCTACCAGCTTCCCGTCAAGCCATATTAGTTGCACAAGATAACAAAACTTTATTAAGTCTGATGAACGGACAGCCCCTGCAGACTGCCGATGCCATTACTCACAAGAAACCCCTGTTTCTTTTCGGTGAGGCTATTGAGAAGTGTTCTCAGCCAAGGCCTCGTGTTGAGCAGAGACTCTTCCAGAGAAAGGATAAAGTAATACTGTTACCGGACATTGCCAGATGCCTCCCTCTATCCCGTTATGCTCATGCGAGCTATCCCAGGAGAATGGACTGGGATATCACTCCCCTCCAACAAGCCAGGACAGGGAACATCTGTGTAAAGAAAGGTCCGAATAATAAGGACATGTTCTATAGCTCCTCTGAGCGTCATAGTTCTGTGCTCAGAGGATTGAAGCCTGGTTGCATTCCACCAGAGAACTCCTCCTTACTGCTGTCCGGTGAGGACGCCGATCTTTGATAATGAATTTGCAAAGGCTGAAGGAAGATACCTGGAATCAGGACATCCGATTGACAGGTCTGGTGAACCCAGATCACAAAAGATGGAGTTGCATAGCTAACTGGATCTTGATTCAGTTTGAAGACAAGCTCAAGGAGATCGAGCTGTTCCAGCCGTTATTCGCTACTGTATACGGCTTTCAACCCAACCCTCAGTCTGTTCCTTGCTTTGGCAGAGAGGTATAATTTCAGGACAGGGACCTTCATGACACCCTACGGTGAAATCGGACTTGCTCTACATGAGATGAAATACATCTCGAACTTGCCAATGGGAGAATTCCCTTATGAAGAATTCGTTCCAACAAATGATGAACTGGACCGACTTCGCCGAGAAAATGCTGAAATGATGGATGTCTTTGAAGAATTGCTTTGCCATTACAAGATCTGCTCTTTATATTACAAGAGTGGTTCTTCTGGTACATGCTACTCATCGAAGTGGTTGTCTTATCTCTTCCTCAACCACGTCATAGAGAAGAAGACGAAGGATCAGGATAGTTGTAACCCTAGTTTCTTCAAACCACTCAGCCACAGTGAAGTGATAGGTTTGATGGAAAAGAACAAAGAAATGGACATCAAAGTTGATGATGAACTACAATATCCTCCTTTCAAAAAAGGAGATGTCATCGAAAGTTTCATAAGGCTGGGATATAGATCCATGTCTAAGGAAGCCCAGTTGGCGGGTTTCCTCACATATTGGCTTCGGCAATTCGTCGTCCCTGGAGCAAGTGCTGTCGACCGCTTTCATCGCGGCGTACTCTTTGCTGCTGTTCGGTTAGTCTTTGGCTACCGGATGGATCTGCTATCAGCGATGACCTGCAGAATAAATGCTGGTCTTCATCTTTATGTTGAATCGATGCTCAAAGGGAAAGGCGAGAAGGGGAACTTCCCTCGACTGGAACTGCCTTATACTTATTTGTTTGGATGGTTACTTCTGCACCATCCGTCATTGATGAACCCTGATATGGAGGCAGTCGGCGGTAGCTATCTGCGAAGATTCTCCCGAGGCAAATGGATATACAACAGTCTGAGAGATTGCAGACGTGCTTTGAAGCTTGAAAAAGGGTGGAATTTCTATTGTGTTGCCCCTCCGACTGGTTATGAATTCATGGCAACAAATCTGGTTGATCTAGGGAGGCAGCCTCTAGGTCGTGCAGTATTTGAATGGCTGAAGACGATTCGGCCGTCTCATTTGGTTTACAGATTTGAAGAAGAATGTTATCTGGAACCTTATCTTCCAAGCCATTTTGCGCGGCAATTCAGATACGACCAATTCCACGTGGGTAACGACATAACGTGCCTGCGAGGACAAGGTTATTTGATTGATGGCGCCAGGGCTTGGGCTTATTATAACGCTCGAGACACAAGAGCAGTGTTCTCGATGCCAACTAAAAGTGATCACGGCCCCAGGATGTTATATACATATTCAATCTTTTACACAGCAGCGAATACATTCGCTGAAAACTTCAGCCTTGTTGATAGCTTCGCAACAGCGACGCGTCTGAAGAAGGGAGCAACTGTTATGTTAGCTCCGAATAATGACGAGGAACATAGGCCAGTGGATGACCCGTTAGAAGCCTCAAGGGAAGCTAACTTCCCTGAAGAGGTCAATGAACCACTGAGAATTTCTTTGAAAGTTGCTAAGTCTCCAGCCAGGGAGCGGAAGAGAAGGATTGACGAACCTTCTTCTCCGGTTGCAAAGAAGAAACTTGTCTTGGATCAATCAGAGAAAGTTACCACTAGATCACAATCTCGACAACTGGCCGAGTCGACCCAACGAGAAGAAGCAACTACACCGACCTCTCTTCCAAAGCGGGCCGATGTAGTTGACGTAGAGAGTCCAGAGACCTCTACATAGAAAGAAACTGGCTGCCAGAAGAAGAAAGAGAGTGGTCACTCCTTCCAGACAGATCTTGTCCTCGATGGTGGCTAGCGCTGCTGCTGGACTCACCATGCCATCTCCTACACCTGCCCCTGAGTCTAGGCAAGAAATTCCTAGTCCAGAGCAGAGGGACGAGACTGAGCAGAGGGAGGAGGCTGAACAGAGAGATGAGGCTGCAGAGCCCAGAGAAGATATTGTAGAGAAGGAGCATGAAGCTTTACCATCTCCTTCACCGGCGGTGGAAACTACTCAGCCTCCTGCTACACCTGGAACACTTCGCGAAGAGGAGGATCGTTTAATAATTGAAGCTTTAAATGATTGCGACTTCGGCTCGCAGGAGGATGTCGATCAGGCCACTGCCAGCGGGGAGGCACCAGAAGAAAATGGAAGTGATGAGAGTACATCATCAGAGGCTATTGATGATACACAGAATCCTGAAGGGGATGATGAAGTGCATGTATCTCCCGAAGCTGTTGACGACACATTGGATCCTGAAAAGGACGTTGAGGTGCAGGTATCTCCAGAAAAGATTGTGGATGAGGAAGTAGCCCCGGAGGAAACTCCTACTGTTGATCCCAAAGGTATTAAATGAAATTATCAATCTTCTTTTCATAGATTAATAGCTGACATCTTTATTTTTGATCCATGCAGAAATCGAATCATCTCCAATTCCTCCTTGCACTGATATAGTGCCTGTCACGACGATAGCTAGCAGCAGTCGTCATTTGTCAGGTGGCTCCGAGGCAGGCAGTAGCCAGGCAGTAATGTCTGAGGCTACTTCTGCTAGGTTGGAATCTGTTCCAACAGATGACAGGCCTGATACTGGACCAAGCCATGGTAAGATTGCTTTCACTTTTGATCCTCTTTGACAGTTGTAAATGACAGGCAAAATGACAATATTTAATTTTGCAGAAGAACAACCGGGAGGAGCAACCAGCTCTACTTTAGCTCCCTTATTTAAAGAGCCTTCCGTCCGAGTGCAAGAGGCTGAACGTCCTGCTGCTTCATCGTCAACGGGAGTAGCAGCTACTCCTGGTGCTTTGGCTACCAATCAATTTGTCATTAACTCCTTCACCAACTTCTTCTTTGATTCGTTGGGACCCTTAATAGATAGGGTGATAGAGAAGGAAGAAGCTGATTTCTCTACAGTTAGAGGTCCAACCTCTTACTTGGTTAATGCCATCCGCAATCAAGGCGACGAAGCTCAGGCTACTTTTCTTGATCATATATTAGATGAGCTGGAGACCTCAGTCAAGAGCTACAAAGAGCTAAATAAGGGAAAGGTAGAGCTTTTGGTGCAAGTTGAATTTGAACGGATGTCTCAAGAGGCTGCGGTTGCGAAAGTTAATTTCCAGATTATCTTAGACACTTTCGCTGCCAAGTCTTCTGAATATAACTCTCAAGTGGAAACAATAGAGTCTGTTGCTGAAGAAGAAGAGAGGAAAGTTGCTGAGCTGCAAGCCAAATCTATCCGTCTTCAAGAGGAGATTGCTCGTCTCCAAGAAGAGTTGAAACTTGTTCAGCTCGCTCTGGGAGAGGAGGTCACCCAACATCAGGCTACAGTTCAGCAGCTGGACGCTCTGATTCTTGAAAGAGATGAGTATGTCGCAGCTCATCAGGCTGAAGTCTCTCGCAGAATGATAACCTTGCCGACTTTCGACGATAAGTCTGGAATGGAGGAAGCAAGGAGGCGAGTGATGGACTCCCGTGAGGAGCGACTGCAAACTTTGAAGCAGCGGATGACTAGCCTGATGACCCGGCCAGCGGAGTAGAAAGATTATCTGTACTTCTTGTTTTATGATATGTATTTTTGTAATATCTTTCAATCAATAAAAGATATTTTCTTGGTGGCTCTATTATTTATTGCGTATCTTATTCAAATACAAATAATAGCGATAGAAAATATATTCAGAGGTACAGGACATGATATATTTCTTGATCTTTGGAAAATAATTATATTCATTATATCTGCTCAGAGGTAATATGGACATGGCAGAATATAATTTATTGAATATGATTATTTCAGTAGACGACTTGATCAAAGATAATAACTCCATGACAAGTTGCTGATGTGGATGAACGAAATGAATCGTCAAAATGAACGGATAAACCATCAAATGAATTGAATGAACGGGTGAACCGTCGAATGATGAAATGAACGGGTGAACCGTCAGATGGTGTAATGAACGGGTAAACCGTCAGATACTGTAATGAACGGACGAACCGTCAAATGATGTAATGAACGGGAGAACCATCAGATGATGAAATGAACGGGCGAACCGTCAGATGGTGTAATGAACGGGTGAACCGTCAGATGATGTAATGAACGGGCGAACCGTCAGATGATGTAATGAACGTTGCGAAAGACGCGTCGCTTCATTATTTCAGGAATCTCTGCCTATAAATAGGACAGAAATCTAGGTGAAATGATCACTTTCATTTTTAACATAAAGATGTCGTCTAGAGATGCATCCAAGAAGACTAAGATCGCCCCAAAGGTTGAGGCGGGCAATGAGGAGCGTCCAATTGAGCCAACCCAGCCAATGCAGATGGAAGCGGGTGAAGGTTCGTCTGCACCGAAGCCGCCAAGGGATATCTTAGACTTCCTTCTTGAACCAGGGACGACGAAGAAAGAAGAGGCCATGAGGATGGCTGCTTGCAAGTTCCTGGTGGGTTCGAGCAAGGATGTTCTCGGCTCTTTTGCCGACTATGTCTTTGATAAGGACGGTAGTGGCCTGCGTTCCAATGTTGAGAAGGATGATAGTGACCTTTCTTGATATTATGTACTCTCATTCATGATGAAATAAAATTGAATTTTATTTATAAACCTGTCTGATGATATTTACAAGCAATCTCTTTTTACATTTATGCATAGTATTTCTTAAGTAATTTGCCATTGATGGGCATCATTGCAACTCGACCATCCAGTTCTGTGAGTTGATAGGCTCCGTTTGAGAAGCCTTTGCTCACGATATATGGCCCTTCCCACTTTGCATCGAATTTGCCTTTGCTCATGTGAGTCATAGTCATAGGACGTCTGACTGTTAGAACAAGCTCTCCTTGCTGAAAGGCTCTGACCTTAACTCTGCGGTTGAAAGTCTTCGATATACGAGCTTGATATAATTCGATGTGTTGCTGAGCTAATAGCCGTTTCTCATCGAGCGCCTCCAACTCTTGAAGTCGAAGAAGGTCGTTGTTCTCTGTAGTAAGCTCGTTGGCAATAGCAATCCGTAGGGATGGGATCTGAAGTTCAAGAGGTAGAACTGCTTCACAGCCGTACACCAAAGAGAAAGGTGTACAGCCTGTAGGGTTGCGGACCGTAGTACGATAGGCCCATAGACATTCGCCAAGCTTTTCACTCCAGTTTCGTTTGTTAGTAGATACAAACTTCTTGAGGAGCTTGATGATAGTTTTGTTGAAGGCTTCAGCTAAACCATTACCAGCAGGATTGTAAGCTGTAGAGGCGACATTGTCAATCCGGTGATCATCACAAAACCTTGTGAACTTTTGACTGATGAATTGTGGCCCATTGTCATGAATGATCCGTCGAGGTACACCAAATCTATAGATGACATGATGCTTGACGAAGTTGATGACACTACTGGTCTTGACTTCGGCTAAAAGTATAGCTTCAGCCCACTTGGAGAAGTAGTCGGTTATTGCTAATATGAACCGATGTCCCTTAGAAGAAGGAGGGTTGATAGGACCTATGACATCCATGCCCCAAGCTTCGAAAGGCCAGGAAGCAGCAGTCGGATATAGAAATTCCGACGGTTGATGGATAAATCTGCGTGGATTTGACAGGCTCGGCATTTCCTTGCGTATTCGATGGCATCAGATACCATAGAGGGCCAGTAATAACCCATACGTCGAATGCGATCCTGTAGCTTAGGACCAGGTTGATGTGCTCCGCAGACGCCATCATGGGCTTCACGCAATACTTGCTTTGCTTCATCACCAACAAGACAGCGTAGAAGAAGACCGTCATAAGTTCGTCGATAGAGAGTCTTGGTGGTTTGATTGTAGTAAAATCGTAAAGATCTTCGACGAATACTCGTAGCCTTCTTTAGGATCTTCGGAAAGTATGTCATGCACTACGAAATCGATGAAAGGAACTCTCCAATCGTCATCGATAATATTGGCTTCAGCAAGATTGTTGAACTCAATATTACGATTGTTTTCGACGCAAAACAATTCTCGATTAGAGATAACCACCACCTGCTGTCTTTTGATAGGGATGGCTAAGACTGCTGCAAGATTAGCTAAAGCATCTGCTTCAGTATTGCACGCTCGACGAACATATTCGATAAGAAGGCTTTGAATGATGTAGCCATGCTGATTGCTGCTTCATGATAAGGCACCAGATCTTGATGGCGAACTTCATAGGTCCCTCTAACCTGGTTAACAACCTAGCTTGGAGTCACCATAAACTTCAAGATATTCGACGTCCAGTTGTTTAGCTAGTTGAAGTCCGATGAGTAGAGCATTGTACTCTGCTACATTGTTGGAACATGGTTCATCTAAGGAGTAGGCTCTTTGGATAGGTTGATCCGTCTGGAGAAACAAGAACCACCCCGACTCCTGCGATAATGGCACCATTTGGTCCGATCCTGGATGTACCGTCGAAGAACAGACGCCAGGTAGGGAAATTCTTCAGGAGATCATGTTTACTTCCAATGTCTCGTCTGGAATTTCATCATAAAGCTTGGATGTCTCTGGAATAGGATGAGCCGCTAAGAAATCTGCCAACGGCTTGACCTTTGACAGATTTTTGAGGAACATATACCATATCATATTGGGCTAGCAGAATGGCCTATGTAGCCAGCCGGGAATTGAGTGTGCTAGGCTTCTTCATCAGAATCCGTAGAGGATTAACTCGGGATATGACATGAATGGTTTGGCCAATGATGTAATGCCTTGTCTTTTGAACAGCAAACATAAGAGCTAGGCATTCTTTTTCGACCGGACTATAACGGTGTTCGGCACCAATCATAGTACGACTGAGATAATAGATGACCTGTTCATGGCCTTCTTTGTTCTTTTAGGGCAAGTAAAGCACCCAATGAGTGATCCATAGCACGGACATACATTAAGAATGGTATGCCTGAGATTGGTGGCACCAAGACTGGTGGATTCATGAGATATCGCTTGATGTCTTCGAATGCTCGTTGACATTCTTCAGTCCAAACGAAAGATACACCCTTCTTCATTAGTTGAGTAAATGGTCTGCAGCGTCCAGACAGATTCGAAATGAACCTCCTGATGTACGCAAGTCGACCTTGGAATCCTCGTAGCTCTTTTAGGTTGCGTGGAGGACGCATCTCTTGAATGGCTTTGATCTTCTCGGGATCCACGTGTATACCCTTAGAGGTAATGACGAAGCCGAGAAATTTGCCACTAGAGACACCCAAGAATGACTTGGTGGGATTCATCTTGAGTTGATGTTGGCGCATGAGATTGAAGATTAGTTCTCAAGTCTTGGATGTGATCTTCCTTTAGACGACTCTTGACAGGCGATAGTCATCAACAGTAGCATTCGACAGTTTTGTGCAGATGATCTCGAAAGATGGTACTCATAGCTCGCTGATAAGTGGCACCAGCGTTCTTGAGACCAAACTGGCATCACTGTATAGCAGTAGACTCCACGAGGAGTACGGAAAGAGGTATGTTTTTTCATCTTCAGGATTCATCCGAATCTGATTGTACCCAGAGAATCCATCCATGAAGGATATTCGCTCGAACCCACAGGTGTTGTCAATCATGACGTCCGTGATAGGAAGAGGAAATTCATCTTTTGGACATGCTTCATTAGATCTCGAAAGTCGATGCAGACTCGAACTTTGCCATTCTTCTTCAGGACTGGAACGACATTGGCTACCCAATCGGGATGTTGTTCTTCTCGAATAAAGCCACAAGCAATAAGCTTCTTGACTTCATCATCGATTGCATCCATCATTTCTGGCTTGAATCGCCGTTGTTGCTGTTTGACTGGTTTTGCATTAGGCAAGATATTCAGTTTGTGAGTAGCAACTTTGGGATCTAGACCCGGCATATCTTCATAACTCCAGGCAAAGACATCGATGTATTCACGAATAAGAAGAATTAATTCTTGCTTATCTGTCTTTGGGAGACTCTTGCTGATGAATATCGGACGAGGTGACCCGCTCTCTCCTACGTCAACTTGAACCAATTGATCTTCGGTAGGAGGTTCTCGTTGTTCGAATCGGAGTTCCCATTGGGTATCCATTCGTTGAGCCCAAGGATCTGTTTCGGGACTTTCTTCAATATCCTCGTCATAGCCTTCTGGAAGTTCGGCAGAGACCATGTTAGAAGATACGATCAGCCGATGGACTTCACCAATGCTAGTGTCAGAGTCCCATGATCTGGAATCGGAAGAGTTAGAGCGCTCTTCACTATCGGATTCGGAGACTGCTGGGAATAATACCGGAGGTGAAGCGTACCCGAGACCTCTTTTGGTCCTGCTGTAATACATCTCTGATTTTCCTTTCGGAACAACCGTACGGATAGGAGTTCGCCTTCCTTTACCGTAATTGAGGCCATTTTTGAAGTCATAACCCATCTTTCGGATGATGTCTTTCGACTGTTGACTATAACGGCGAAGTTGAATACGTCCTGTATCGTCAATTTTGCTATCATCCGTGTAGCTGAATTGTTGTTCTGGTCCTTTACTAAAAAGTATTGGACTTTCGCCTTTCTTTTGAGAAGGGACAATACGGTACGAGTCTTTTGGATGTTCCAATACGACCTCCGTCTGAAGAGACTGTACAACTCCCATTGTAAACGACTGAAAGCTATCTAACATATCCAAATAGCATTTAGCATGATAAATGACATCAGTATACTGGAAAGTAGATACTTTTTCATTGATATGTACATCCGTATTTACAATAGGACCTTTAGCCTTAGCAGGCTTGGTCAGATTGATTACAAGAGGGGGAGAAGAAGAACGTGGAGGAGGCTTGTTACGACGAAGGCCAATAACAAGTGGCTCAGAGGAGGTGAGCTCCATTTTTTTCTTGTTGCGAGATAAATCAACAAGTGGCTCAGAAGAGGTGAGCTGCTTTTTATCCTTGTTACGACGTAAGTCGATAACAAGGGGCTCAGAAGAGGTGAGCTCCCTTTGATCTTGATCACCATCAGTTGGTTGCTTCCGTACTGGCAAGTGAATAGCCAGTGGTTTGGAGGATTGAGGATGAGAAACACGCCCTTTGACAGGTATGATGAGGGTGTCATTGGGCACTGCTTCTTGTTCTTCTTCAGTGTCCATGGCCAATACCACTTTCATGAACTCTTCCTTGTACATACGAGCGTCGTTGCAATATGCTTCGACACCTTTGAAAGGGTAGAGATCTGCAACCTCTTTTGAACTTCTCCTTTGTCATCGACATATTTGAAGCATTGATGGAGAGTCGAAGGAACAATATTGTGTTCATGCAGGAATGGTCTCCCCGGAAGAGCATTGTAGGAACAACCATGATTGTCTATGATGTAGAAGGTCACCTTCGTGCGGAGATTGCCTATTTGGAGTTTTAGGCGAATCTTGCCCAAAGGCTCACTTCTTCCTTGGTTGAATCCCAAGATAGTAGTGATTGTGCTAGAGAGACTATGCACTGGGATCTTCAGTACATCCAGCATTGTCTTCGGCATGATACTGAGAGCTAACCCTGGATCTATCAGAATACGATCGACTTTCATCGAGTCGACATATCCTGTATAGTATTGAGGACGGTCATGTCTATTATCCTCCAGCAGCATATCATCCTGAGTGAAAGTGATGTTCGGAATTAGCTCCAACACGCTGTGGCAATAGAGGCAAGAGACCGGCTCTGCTTCCGGCTTCTTGAGAAGAGTTAGACAGGTTTCTGCCTGCATCAGAGCTTCACTCAGAGTTTCTCGAGTTTCCTTGGAGAGCCGCAAGAGCTCGAAGATTGACAACCTGGCCGGTGTATTGGCTAATTGAGCCAAGATATCGAAGTTGTACGGCTTTCCAAGTCCAGAATGAGATGATTTCTTCAAAGGTTTGTCGAATCGGACTTGTTGTTTGCCTTTGTCAGCAGCCACCGGCTTGGGGGGAATGGATACTACAACCGGTGAGGATGCAGAAGGGATATCCTCATTAGAGACCGGTTGCACTGGAGCAGACTCCGAAGAAGAAGCAGGATTCTCTTGATTTTCGGGAATTTCCCGTAGGTAGGCTTTCCCTGACCTGGTACCCAGCAAGATTTCTTCATCAACTATGGGGTCAAAAGATATCATATTGCAGATCTTCGTTTTGCCCTTGGAGCAGTCTTTCTTTTTGGAGGAAGAGGGAACTTCAAACTCTGAAGCAAGATCAGGGTGAATCCACATAATCTCACCATTGTCAAGAGACAAGGGGATGAGACCTTCACTTCGTGGAGGAGGGAGATTCTCGATTTTGAGAGTAGCCTTGGGAATAGGGATGACACCATGCTGTATCATCTGCGGAGGGAAGTCACCGAACTGTACCGAAACCATGTTTGCAGTAACAGTCTTCTCGTCTTGCTGTAGAGTAACAACCCCAGCATTGACGAGCTCTTGAATTTTTCCCTTGAGCACATAGCATGCTCGAGTGGGATGCCCGATGAACCTGTGATAGACACAGTATTTGGGATGATCAGTTTTACCGACTTCATCAGGCTTCTTCGGATCGGGGAGTTGGAGCTTATTGCTTTTGATTAAGCAATCAAAGATACTCGCAGTATCGTTCTCATCAAAGGAGTACTCCACTTTCGGACGTGGTTCCCTTGGTGGAGGGGCAGAAGGAGTAGAAGTAGATGTGGGTGGAGCCACGTTGACCGCCAGAGATTCTTTGCTCTTGAGATTGATATTCAAGGTTTCTTTGTTCTTGCGGTTGTTCTGACGATTACCAGCCGCTCGATGTCTGGTGTTCATCCCGGTCTGGATTAGACATTTGTACCCCCAGCTGTTTGAACTTCTCGGCACTCACTTCAGCTGCCTTAGCGTTGACGATGAATGACGGCCAGTCCTGGAATTGAGTTGATCCCGTCCACATACTGATAATAGGCAAAAGATTTGCCTTGCACGTATCATATGTGACAGCAGCTGGAGTCCCAGGAGGCATCTTCAATGCTTCTCGACGGAACCGTTCAATGAAACTCTCAGCGGTTTCATTGTGTCTCTGTTTGATTTTATTGAGGGCTGACATGGTCATGTCATTGATTCCCTCATAGAATCGCTCCAAGAAGATTTGTTTGAGACCCGAGAAGAAGGTGATACAACCATCGGGCAAGCTTCTGTACCAATCGTATGCCACGCCGGCTAAACAGCCGACGAATACTCTGGTAAGAAGAGCATCATTTGGTTGAAGTTGGACAGTCATTACCTCAAAGTGGTTAATGAACTGACTAGGAGAAGTACTGCCATCAAACAGCGAGATTGTTGGAATCTTGTACTTGGGAGGGAACGGGACTTCTTTCCATTCAACTGGATAAGGTTGTTTGATCCCCAATCTCTGCAAGTTGTCCTTCTCTTTGAAGGCCTCGAATTGAGTGCGTAAGAGCTTGACAGCTTCATTAGCATCCTCCGATAATGAAGAAGGAGCAGGCTGAATGATAGTGTTAGGAGGAGGAACAGCATGGTAAGCGCTACCTCCAGCTCCTGACTAGCTGGGAGTAGGTTGAACTTGTACAGGGGGTATTTGAGGAGACACTACCCCCAGCCCTGGATTGACAGGCACCGATGATGCTATGATCTCAGGATTTGCAGCAGGTACAGTCGGTGGCACCGTATGTTGGGCCACAATGATAGAGTGCATACTTGCGACCATTTCAGCCATGGTCTTCAACTTGTCCTCTAGTGCAGCAATTCGTTGTTCTTGATTAGCCGAACTAGAAGCATCCGGGTCTTCAGTGACAGTATAAGCTGTCACTTCTCTAGGTACAGTGGAGGACACTGTCTGTTCAGAGCTTTCACTGTATGCATCATAATCAGAGAAGGAGTCATCTCCCGAATGAGAAGTAGGAAGATGACCAGAAGGATCTTGAAGAAGATTCCTTTGACCGATTGTATCTCGGCTTCGGGAACGGGTATGTCGAAATACTCCTTCAGAAGATTCTTGGAGTAAATCTAAATACCGCTGGCTAGGTCGGCGAGGCTTGCCGTGTTTGGAGCACTTTCTACCCCCGGTGTCTCGAGAAGCCATGTTGACAGAAGCGTACAACACTTCGTCTTCATCTTCTGACATTGGTTCTGTGGTTGCATAGTTTAGACGATCGAAGACAGATCGCTTTGTTGTTTTGCAACAACACTGGATGACCACCTTATGATTACAATGGTGCTCAGGTGGTTGCACAGAAGATGTTGAGATATCGTTCCGCTTTTGCCTAAGGTGCTCTCGGAGGTCGGGAACCAGGCCAGGACGAGAAAAAGTTTGAGGAATATGTTCTTTGACAACATTCGCAACATGGTTCCGGTTCTTCAAATGTTTTGTCCCTTGAGTGTACAGGGAAGTGCTCACCTCATTAGCATAGGTGTCAGGATTTTTGATCCTGGGAGTTTGCCTTTGATGCAAGTTCGTCTTCGGCATTGGCTGCTTGCGTTTTGCCGAAGTTGACGTAGACCGAGGTCTATTGAGATAACTTCGTAAATCAGCAAACTCACCCCCAGGGGTTTCCGTCTGAGACACCAGTAATTTGTCCTGCTTTGAACGGGATATCTGGAGAGTTGGGAGATCTTGGAATTCTGCTACCGGAGTAGGCAGAATACCTCTTTGATCAGTACAGTTGACAGAACTCTTGTTTGAGAGAGTTCTAGTACTGAATGGTGTCGAGGCACGTTCAGATGGATCTTCCGCGGTACAGACCGGAGAAGACTGAGAAAAGACCAAAGGGCCTTTTCCCTTGTTTTGTGAAGAAGGGTTAGCTAAAGAGCATTTCCCTCTGTTGTCTTCCAATTCCTGGAACGAGGAAGATTGAGAAAAGACCAACGGGCCTTTTCCTTTGTTCTGGGGAGGAGGAGGAATAGCCAACAGACTACCCCCGGTGGATTGCACTGGAGCAACAGGGTGCTTGGTGAGGGGAGCAGAGGCTTTCCCCTTGCAGTGAGAAGAAGGGAGTTTAGCCAAAAGGCTGTCCCTCTTGGACTGCGCTGGCGCAGCTTGCGCAGCAGTTGAAGTGGTGGTGGGCGCTCTGGCCGATTGCGCATGAGGAGTTCTGCCAGATGACTTGCTGGCCACAGACCCTGTGATTTGCGCAGCAGGAGTTCTGGCCACAGAGTGCTTGGGTTGTACTTTGGTTGCTGGAGTAGTGGACTGCGCAGGAAGAGTTGCAGCCAACTGCGCCAGAGGAAGAGGAGTCTTACACTTAGCCAGGGCAGCATAGGAAGTGCTATGTGCACTGGCAAGAACAGACTGCGCATAAGAAGTAGAGACAGACTGTGCAACAGCAGACTGTACAACAGCCTTGGAAGCAGAGATGGTAGATTGCGCAACAGTCTTAGAGGCAGACTGTGCAACAGTCTTGGCAGCAGAGACCTCAGACTGCGCAGCAGCCTTGGCAGCAGAGAGATTAGACTGCACAGCAGTCTTGGGGACCCACACTGGGCGCACTTTGCTCGTGGCAGAAGTTGTTGCAGTGCGAGGGGTGGTCCTGGAGTTGATCATCGTCTCGTAGGCTGTCTGGTTGACCTTTACAACCAGCGTCTTCTGCGTCTTTCTGATAGACGCAACGTCACATTGAGTTGTCACTTCCTCGTCGGAGGAGAAAGTCGTCCCCAGCAGAGTCGCCATTTTGTTTGCAAAAACAAAAGTATGAACTTTATTTCACAAACTTTGTAAAGAAGATTACAAGAATTCTGGGAAAGTACAACTGTAGGAATCCGATCTGAATGACGATCGCTTTATCCCTTGGACGATGTGAACTTTGAAGACGATAGCCTCCGAAGTTGAAGGCAAAAGCCTCGGAAGAAAGCAGCAGCACTTGGGCAAGAACTCCTGATCTCTCTGATTTTTCTGATCTCTATCTGTCTGATCCCCCCTAGGAAGGACTTGAAACTCTATTTATAGAGTTCTGGAAATAACTACTTTTTAGTTATTCTGGATTGCGCAGGTTGGATTGCGCAACATTGGACTGCGCAGACATCAGATTGCGCTGACAGTTACTTGATCGTGGGCCAACTGTGTTGGACACATGGCATCATTTGATTGAAATGCGCATGATCGTGTACAAACGGTTGCCACGTAGTGAGTAATTGATGACATAAAGGCCACGTGTACATTGTCAGTTGTCTTGATGGAGTGCGCCACATGAATTGCGCTGGCTTCAGATTGCGCAGGGATGGACTGCGTTGCAGAGAGTCTGGCAGATTGCGCTGCATGTACAGCTGTCCTCGAGCGCTGTGCCGCACGATAAACGAACAGTTTCCTCGTTCTCCGTGCTGTCAGTTGTCAGAAGATCTGATTCTCTGTCAGGTAATGATGACAAGGCCACGTCAGCTTGCACACTTGGATGGGTGCGCAGTTCAGCCTGCGCAATCGAGATGGTGCGCAATCTGTCTCTTGCGCAGTTCATTTGAAGGATGCACTTTTTGATTTTCATGGCTTTGTTGATGGCTGCAACTTGATTTTTAGGACCTACAATAATCAAACACATACAAGCCTATTAACATATCCTTGTATATTGATACACACACCCACTAGATTTACAATGATGCACACATACACTCTTACTGATACATGAATCAGTCACATACCTTAACCTTACTGCTACATGCTGCCTCTCTCTCTCTCAAGGCCAAACCAAGCCTACACAGGAACCTGTCACGACCCGCACCCGCTTTTTGGGATGCGAGTGCGTGCGCAAGCCAACTACGTACCAAGCGGACTCCAGCTATAACTCGAATATGTATACGCTGTCCAAAATAGGGTATCATGTCTAATATGGTAAGTTAAACTATATCTCAATCCACAAGAAGAATATAAAACAAGAATGAACATTATGGTTCATGGTCTGCAGCCCACTAGCATATATGTTCGATTTGACTCCAAAGAAATAGCATGAGTCTATAAAACTAGGCTAACAAGCAGAGTGCAAATAACGAATGTAAATATGTATTCACGAAAGGTACCTGAGTCTGAAGTAATCAACTACCATCATGATCAGCTAACTAACTCCGTGCAATCAACTACATGAAGAGATCATCAGGTCCTCAGGAGACTAGCAAGATATATAATAACATGCCTACTGTAACAATAAATAACATGCATAAAGGAATGACATAAATAGGATACTGTACTTCTAAACAAAATACACGACCACGCAACATCAAGGACAATGTTCGACACTTGGGCTAACAGATACAGGTACCATAAAAAATGCAGCTCATCCGAAACTAACGGCCAACAGAAGAATCACAATCACATCTCCTCTGACAATAACGACCAATGGAATATCACAACCGTAGCAAGAAACTAACAGCCAACAGAATCATCAATACAACCGAAGCTCATCCGAACTATCGGCCAACAGAAGAATATCATATAGCCCGCATGCCTAGTAACTATCCTCTCCGTCTCAATGAACTATATAGGGGTCCAGTCAAGTCGAATCAAGTCAAGTACAACTAATATGCTAAGACATGTCAAGTGAATGTGACTCAGGACAAGGCAATACTATCAGGACCTATACATGAATTAGAGTGATCATAGAAAGAAAGAAATAACGTACATGCACGAAAAAGGAAAATAGAAATGACATGAACATGAGAGGTAATACCAAGTATGACTGAAAAGAATAACAATAGAAAAACACATGAATATACTATACAGTGGGAAGGTATACTTGCCTGGTGGTAGCACGTAGAACCAACACTATCTAGTCAATCGACGAGCCACAAAAGTCAAACTCTCACAACAGTCTTCGGGAGCTGAAACAGATATTACCAACATGTTTAGAATAGTCAAATTAGCTAGGATAGCATACCCATAAGTCCAATTCTGGACACATGAACAGAACGGTAATTTTGGATCAAAACGATGTCCGTCGTTGGACCCGCTTTGCACCGAAAAGCATGCCAGTACCTACGGTCTCTAAAGTCATCAAACTAAATGTCTACAGGTCCAGTTTGATGATACGAACCCAACAATATATCCAAAGTTGGATTTTGGTGGGCCGTGCACAAATTCTCCGTTGGATCGGATCGCGGGACTGCCAAAATAGCGTTCCGGTCGACCTTATCAGAATCGGACCAAACTTGGCATACATGACTAGAAAAATGACACGGTCCTATTGGCGCAAGTTTTGTCTCAAGATGACGAATGTGCACAAAGTAATTTTCTTGTTTGAAAAAGGGCCGATACAAGGTATCTCGACGGATATGCCTCGATTTTGTCGCGTACGCACAACGAAATCGAGTTCCGTCGAATCTCACGCGTCGACAACATCCATACGCGTCTTTCGATGCTCATGGATTGCGACCACGATGCCCAATTTATCAGGGCGCACGTCGTATCGGTAAATATTCTAACTTTTTGAAAATAATTTTTATGTTATTTTTCCTAATTTTTGTAAACAAATAACTTGTTGTAAAATAGATGAAAGTAAAAACTACCAAGGCCATTTCGATGTTGTATAGGTTGTCTTCAAACCTATCTAGCTACTTTTCAAAAGTCGCAGATGGATCGGCGATTAATCGCCTTCCAAAACAGGGGTTTGGGACAGTGTTCGTCCTGTTGACAGATATGGGTACGTATGAGTGAATATTGCTCTAACTCTATCCATTTTGAGGGTATCCGACAAATGGTTAACAGCTTTACGATTTTGTCTAATAAAATAGCTCAAGCAGTTCATGTGACTCAATTTAGCTTCCTACAGCTGAGGAAATGGGTAGTGAAAGGCACCAAACCTACCAGAGGTGAAACTTGGAGTCCCAAGTTTTGTTCTGCACAGAAAGAGAAGTTGAATAGTTACCTTTTACATGCATTAATAGCAAAACAGATAAGGAAAACATGCAATATAAGACTTGAGGTTTCACATATTAAGCAAAACATGAAAGTTCTTCCTCAAGAACATATTGTTCATAGCTATCATTATTAAAGTCGGGAACTTAAGAAGGGAAGGAGATAATGGAAAATGAGGTATCTCCTTAAAACGAAGTACCGCATGTGTCAATTAGTTTATTTAGGTCATGTCTGTATATTCAGATCCTATATCAAGTTATACATGTGCAGATTTAGGATTTATACTACTTGTCTATATTTAGGATGCCCGAAACTGGTTTTACACCCTATGGCTTGAGTAAATAATAGTAAAGAATGCATAACCCTGTAAAGGACCATGTCCTTCAAATGGACATCTATAATTGGAAGTCTACAATCTTGCAACACACTGAGATGGTCTTTTTGCCCCTATACAAATGTGGCGGAGTACTCAAGACCCTAAAGTGTACCATGTCTTTCATATGGACACCCACAGAAGGCTACAAGCTTGCAATACACTGAAGAACTCTAAAATAAACAAAAATTAGAGAAATATATATGCATTGCTTACCGATTTACTGCAAAATAGACATGAACTGATTTAGCTTAGGAGAAATGTCATTGCTTACTAGCTAGTTTCTTTTGTAAATTTTTTGAAAGAGAATTGAGCTAATACACATTCATGTATGATTATCTTAGCCAAATATGAAAATATTATATTTTAGAAACCTAGAGCATGATCCCCTTGACAAAGGAGTTTTTGACACATTCTCCACCAGTTGATATTTGGAACCTTTGTTGCGTACTCGAAACATGGGTACCATCTTGCCAATATCGAATTATGGCAAGACAGAACAAATATCAATCTAAAAAAACTCTCGTTAAAGCATTATAATGAATTCCTTGGCATAAAAGTCTTCAACCATACCTAAACTGAATCAATATAATCCAATATTAGTTCAATTATGGCAAGCTGCTTTCTAAAGACCACCATCATCCGACTTGTCATTTAGCTAAGGCAATCAACAAGTCTAAGGTTAAAAATAAGAAGTGCGAGTCTATGTAATCATGCATACATGTTCTTTGAGATGTTGGTCCAACAAACTTAATTGGTCCAATGCCTGTTCAGACCCATCTTTAGCATCCTTGCTCGTCAAGAATGTCATGAAAGAAGAGTATCTTTGAACCCGTGAAATTCTAAAGCTTAATAGCTAGTACTTTGAAGAGCTTTTTCTTCTTTCAGAATATCATAGCATCAGTCACTGCATATGGAAGTGAACTAGTGAGGTGTCCCTTCTATGGTTTATTTTACATAACATGACATTGTTGCCTTACCTCTAAGCTTAAATTATGTATTCACAGGAATAATCTTCCCTTTAATACTTTCTATTGCCCCTCATTTCCCTTAACCTCTCCGTTCCAAAACTAAAGGTGGAATCACATACGAGACAATTAGTTGAATACTAGTCTCGTAAGTCATAACCATGGTTCGCAATATTGGCCAATACCGATAGTGAAACCCCTCGAAATTGTAGGTACCAATACTCATAAGAAAAATGTTCATAAATTGAAACTTGGCACTTCTTTTACACCCAATCTAATTTTTTTGCCTATGGTAAAGTTTTCCGAATTGAGTTGGGAATTTTTGCCTCTAAAACTAGCGTTGAGGCAATTATAACATATTTTCTTCTTCCACAGGGAATCCAAAACCCCAACAAATGAGTTCAATTTAAAATTGTATAACGTAACAAACTAGTCTTAAATACTCAAGTTTCTTTTTAAAAAATTGGAGTCTATGACTCAGTCCAACATATTATCTGTATTTTCAAAATAGAAAGCTAAGAAAATTATCTTTAGAAACTTGCATACAGACAAGAAATCTAGACTTGAACTTTCTAAGTCGTTCATGAAGTCGGTTAGTAAAAACCTATTCAACACAGTACCAAAAGCAAAAGTACAACTCTAGTCTTCAATTCATAGCAAATATCACAAGCAATTTATTTTCGTACATGACCTTTCTCTATCTGGTATACCAATCCTCAGTGCAAACTGTAAGAAAAGGAGAGAAAGAAGGGGAGAGAGTGAGAGATTACCTACTACAGGACGAAGATGAGTCAGTCTGTGTAGAGAAAAGAGGAGAGAAAGGAACCTCTTTAGGGCTCGGGAGGAGAGAAGGTGGGAAATGAGGTTTGGGAAAAGTGTAACCCTCAATAACACTTAATTTTCACATAAAAGGCTGATGATTGACAGATTTTTTATTTATTTTAATTTTATTAAATTTTGTAACTGTTTCAAGTGTTACCAAATATATAACTATGTGTTACTAATATAAAAATTATTTATTTTTATTTATTCTAACACTTTTTTATATTCCTAACGGTATTTTACTATTGGTAATTTGTAACAGTAAAAAACTGTTCGTAATTGAAAAAATGAGTATTAGAAAATCCCTCTTTTGGTTTAGTGAAAATATTATGTTTATGGTCGCATAATACTACAAGTAGAGGGTATGTTATATGTAGTTGCAAACTAGTTAGCTAGTATATGTAATAGAGTCTATAAATAGTATGCAATTTATGGTAGATATGTTGTCTTAGAAGTAGATTTTAATTTTGTTATTTACATTTTAGGGTTCGTGATTGTTCGACTGCGGTAGGAGCTGGACGGTTGAGTTACTCAGTTTAATTTTGAGGTTTCATGCAAGATACCTTGCCATTATATGTATGTTTAAATATTTATGTCTATCCTTATATTAGGTTTGTAGTAGTTATAGTAGTGTACTTCCGAGTATGACTTGGGTGGTATCGATGATAGCATCGATATGATAGGTGTGTGTGTGTGACTTAGTGTGTAGAAGATATTTCCAAAAGTTGTGTAACTTCCACATGCAGCATTACACGACACTGTGAGTGAGAATTCATTGTGTTGGCACGAGCTACCCCATTCGGATAGCTACCAGTGCGAGCGTTTCATGTGTCGGTGCTTGTAGAGTTAGAGTGTGTCTAGTTTAGTGACTCGCTTTGAGATATGGGTTGTTCGAGTCATAGATATGACTTGTGCAAGTCTATGGGCGGGAAAGACTACCAGAAGATGTATGGGACTACCTTACTAGATTCTGTAATCTTCGGAGGAGATTGTAGGTGTCACGATCCGCATCCTGATTAGGGGTACGAGCACGTGGGTACGTCCAGCCTACGTCGCAGAGTCGACGGTAGAACGCTGTATAGGTCAACTAGAATATACAACATCTAGACACAAAGTATATAAACCTATCATCTCCGCACGGACGTATATAAACACAACTCAATCACAAGACATCTAGGGAAGATAAGCACGAATATGATAAGATATGATGGAAATAGATAAACTGGAAATAGATGCAAAGTCACAACACAAGTTCAGAGTTCAAGACATAACAAAAATTACAAATAAAGTATACTACAAGTCTCAAAGTACTAGCTAGAAACGCAGTCCAGTCAAACCTAACTAACCTAGGTCAAAGCAGACGATGCGTCCTCAACGGGCACCGGCTCCACAGGGATATACATGTCTTAGTTTTCGTCTATGCCAAACCCTTAGAAGGTCGAGCAATCAACATCTAAATCATCTGTAAAATCAACGGGGTTATCCTGTCAGGATATGAGCAAGTACAAACGCTAACAGCAGTTCCATGTGAATTGACAAATACTATAAGAGACAATCATAATGGAATACAAGATGAAATATCAAGACTGAAAATAAATAATATATGTAAAACTGAATATCATGTCAGGGTGTGAAATATTAGAATGTAAAACAATACAAGAATATCTGATATATAATATAAACATAAACTGTACCTCGAGTATTAGAGCGCTATGTGATTGGCTTGGGTCAGAATCAGGCTGTTCCATTTGACCGGCTATCACAGGAAATGTATATATAAGGTCAAGCCGGCCAACCTAGAAAGCGAGCACAAGAAGTATAAGATCAGGCTACACCCTACGTGCAGTGAGGGTGGAGCCAGCACAGGAAGTTACAAGATGGATATTGATCACATAATCTCTAATAACTTCCCATCCCCAAATAGTATAATAGATCCGGACATGACACGTCATGACACGGCATTCAAAAGCAGGGGACCAGTCCACTCCCAAATTGGTGTCTAAACAAGTACATGAAACAAGATCGAACAATGTACCCATATAACAGGAAGTCTAGGAATAACATCTCATGACAGGATCCGATATATACTAGTTCATGTATCATCGTGTCGAAAATCAAGTAAAATACTACAACTGAATCAGATATAGTAGATATCAAGACAATGAAAACTATCAGCGAATGTACTCGCATGCGGTCCTAAGCTGTCAATGAGAATCGAGGCTCAGAGTGAAGTCACAGACCTAAAGATGAGATATCATGAGTTAAATTGGGTTTAACAGTATAAGGCATGATTTTCTAGTGTATGCTATGCAATCTAGGTCAAACTCAGTCAAACTAAGTCAAACTAAGTCAAACTAGGTCACACTAAGTTAGACTAAGTCAAACTAGGTCAAGGGTTGACTTACAGTTGACTTTTGGTCAACTGGTCAACTCTGGTCAACTCCTGATCCAATCTAGGTCAAACTAGGTCAATGGTTGACCTACTGTTGACTTTTGATCAACTGGTCAACTCCTAGTCCAATATAGGTCAGATGTTGACTCTACTTTGACTTTCAGTCAAAATAGTCAACCCTGGTCAAATAAGGTCAAATCTAGTCTAAGTATCATATTCCTAGCCTTTATCTACCAAGATACCGTATACCTTGACCCTATTGGTAACCCAATACCAATACCTTGGTTGGAAGTCCAATACCTTAGCATCCAATATCAATACCTTAGATATCTAGTATCTACCTATCTACCCCAAGCCATTAGTTAACAAAACCTTATCATCTAACCTTAGTTATATAGGTAAATTCCTTTACCATAGCTAGTAGGTAAATTATTCTTACCTTACCCTTAAGTTAATAGGTTATACTAAAGATATCCTAAGATACTAAATCTAGTATCCTAAGATACTTAGCTTAACCTATACACTAACTTACCTTGCCTCTAACACACTAACATATCTAAGACACTATCTTAGAAATTATATATATATATATATATATATATATACATATATATATATATATATACATATATATATATATATATATATATATATATATATATATATATAACTCTACATATAACCATATCCTAACTTCTAAATATAAAACTAAGATACTAATATATAACTTATACAAGATATCTAAAATATACCTCTCTAACTAACTAATTCTAACATATCATATATAGATATCTATCTCTAACATATAACTACTCATCTAACTATCTAACATCTAATCATACTAATATCTAACTATCTAACCACACACACACACCTACATAAATGGAATGGGGGCAAAGGTAAATGGGCAATTTGGGGCAAAGTGGGTGTCACGATCCGTTACCCAAATTGTTGGGCCGGGCCGAGCCATGTCCAGCCTATGCTTAGTTAAAGCGTAGTAAGCTGTTCTAAGAATAGACAATAAATGATCTAAGCTGCTAACAGTTCTAATATCACATTTGAAAGGTTCATCACAACACAGCATCTATAAGTGATAGTAAACAAGTACAGACTTAATAATACACTTCCAAAGTATCTAACTGGAGACAAAGTCCAGTATCCAAATATAAGTTCAAACCAAAGTCTAAGTCTCAAAACACATGAAAGATATCTAAGCAAGGTTCCCCGCTGGGTCCTCTTCTGGAGCTGAGGCCAGGTCCTCAAAATCAGTACCATAATATGTATCACATAGCATTTCCTCCTCGGAAAGTGAACCTACAACGTTATCCTGTCAGGACGGGAGCAAGTATTTGTACTACAAACATATAATACTGATCATGTGATGGAAAAAGATGAAATAACATAATCATGACATATCTTGATTTATCCAGTTTTTAGATACATTTCATCATGGCAATACATATTCGTTTTAAAGTTTAAAACTGTAGTAGGTGAGTGATCAGTCAATAGGTAAATAGGATGTACAGTGGTACATATCAATTTTCTGATGTGTACATACGTACACATAACGGCATCGGTGTATATCCATACACAAACGCAGGACCAGAACATACGACAAAGTTACATATAGAATGTAATAGTGCTCGATAAATACATACGGAGAAGGGGGGCATGATCACGTACTTACTAACAGTTTCCCCATTACCCGTTTTATAACATGTGAGTGATACGAGAACAGTATAAAACATGTGAAAAATACTGGGAGCAGTATAAGCATGGTAGGTACTGAGAGCAGTATAAAACATGGTGGATACTCAGAGCAGTATAAGGCATGTGAAACATGAAGAGATGTGACTTGCAGTTATCCAGAAAGCAGTATTTTAACATGATTTAATCATAATTTATTGTTATAAGCAGTAAATAAGCTTGTAGGGGTACTTGCCTAGAGCAAAGCAAAAATAAGAATATGAAGATACAGATGTCCGATGTCCTGTCAATAATGATATACAAACTCAGCCTCTAAGTTATGATTAAGATTTTACACTAGTGGCGTGACACGACTCCTAACTGGACACTAGCTAAGTGGTGACCTAGCATAAAAGTCCAATGTGGGGTGACACTATATCTAAACCAACACTTTAGGGTCCTTAGAAACACAAGGATCACTTTAGAGTTTCACAAAAACCAAACATATAAATATATACACTAATAATAATAATTAATTACAATTTAAGGATGACACATAAGCAAAAATCTACAAATGTCGTCGGATGATAAAACAAATATCACCAACGTGTCCAGAATGGTCAAATTAGCTAGGATAGCCTACCCAAAAGTCCAATTTGGACACAAGGGCAAAATGGTAATTTCGGGTTAAAATGATGTCCGCCGTTGACACACTTTACACCGAAAAACGTGTCAGGATAGAAGTCTACAAAACCTAACAAATTATATGTCCACGAATCCAGAATGATGATACGAACCCAACGGTATGTCCGAAATGGAATTCCGATGACCCGATCACAAAATGGTCCGTTGACCTGGATATTGGTATCCGATTTACACGGAAATGCATGTCGAAGCCAAAGTCCACTAAATCTAACAAAGTATATGTCAACGAGTTCAGAATGACAACACGAACTCAACGGTATATCCGAAATTGAATTCCGATAAGCCGATCTCAAAATGACACATTGACGCGGACATTTAGAATCCAGTTTGCACCGAAATGCGTGTCAGAGCAAATGTCTTCAAAACTCAGCAAATTATATGTCAACGAGTCTAGAATGACGATACGAACTCAACGGTATATCCGAAATTGGATTTCGATGAGCCGATCTCAAAATGACCCGTTAACTCGGACTGTGGGACCCGTTTTACACCGAAATACGTGTCAGGGCCCACATTCTCCAAATCAAGCAAACTTTATATAAAAACGTGCCAGAACGGCGCCACGAGTCTACTGGTGGTGTCAGAAATTGAATCCGGAGTCCCGGGTTCAAAAATAGAATTTAACAAGTGCAATATTTAGAATTCGGACGACCAATTTTGGCGTCGAATTCGACCAACCAAACGTGATCACAATGAAACGAAACTTAAGGGGCAGGAAGAGGGTTATACCAGCTACGCACAATAACTGGTGGCACGCCAAACGGAGCTGCGACGGCGGAGTTACGAGCTGACGAAGTCGGCTCCATAAAACTGTCCAAAAACAGTACAATTTAAATCGTCAACTTGGTGGCCAGTTTTGATTTACCAAACGACGAAATTAACGGACGAAACTTGAGGAGAGTGAAGAGCTATATACCAAGATTGTGACGGAGCAAAGAGATCGTCGATCCAACGGTCGGATCTCTCGAAAAATGTGCACGAAGTTGCTGCGACGGAACGCCATTTCTGAGTTCAAAACTCGCGCATCACAACGGGATTCCGTACGAAACGCACGAATCGTATACGTGGCTCGTCAGGGAGGACGACGAGCACCTCAGGGAGGTCGCCTAGGGTTCGTTGGATAGGGGAGGTCGCCGTGGTGGCGGTGGTTGACCGTGCGGTAGCGTGCGACGCATGATGGCGCGGCCGCTGCTGCCGTTATCGCAGCTGCTACTGCTGTTGTTGTTGCAGCAGCTGCTGCTGCATGGCACACACGTGCTGCTGCATGCCCGCACAGAGGCGGCGATCGCCGGCGGGGGTGGCCGCGGTGGTGGTGCTCGGAGGCAAAGTGGTGGTGGCGGTTATAGAGATGGTGGTGGTAATGACAATGGTGATGGCGGTAATGGTGATGTTAATGGTGGTGATGGGGGTGGATGATGATGATGGTGTGGTGGTGGTTATTGAAGTGAAGAAGAAGAGGATGATGGCTGTGTGGTCGAGTGAGAGAGGAGAGATGAGAGACTCGGCTGTGGAGTAAGGGGGGTGTGTTTGTGTTCTGTGAGAGAGAGAGATTTGTGAGGGTGAGTCATGTGTATATATATTATACATAAGAAGAGAGAGAGTGAGATATTTGAAAGTGAGAGAGAGAGAGAAGTCGGTTGAGAGGGGGGTATTGTGCTGGTGGAGAGAGGGGGTGAGGTGTGTGTGTGTAGGTGTTAGTAAGGAGAGAGAGAGAGTGTTAGATATTTATATGTATATATACATATAAGAGATAAAAATGAGATATTTGTAAAGTAGAGAGAGAAAGAGAGATATTTTTAAATAGAAAAAAGAGGGAAATTATATGGGGTGTTTGGGTAGTCACGAGAGGACAACATGGAGCTTGGGTTCGGGTTCGATCGAACCGGGTTGGGTCAAAATCGGACATGGTACAATAATTGAATTTAAATAGATATTTATGATCATGGGTAAATAAGTAGCATGTGGGGACTCAAATAAATGGGACACAAGTATCATGTGGGTAGTAGGCTTCTTGGGGGCCATGTCCATATGTTGGGCTGACAGGTTGGATCGATGTCGGGTCCCGAAATTTAATTGGAAATTAAGTCAGGTTTTACGGTAGATAATTAATTGGCCTAAATTGACCCGAAAGTTGTGCGAAGCAAATGAAGCACAAAATGGAGTGTCTGAGTGGGATACGAAGGTCATGGGTGTAGAGCATCTCGAGTAGATCAGGCATGAGAAGTTGGTTCTGAGAAAACGACTGGTCTTGTGCTCCCAAATTAAAAGTCATGGTAACGTGCAAACGATGATCAAAGATAAAAGTGGGAATTCAATTAATAATCATTTAATCGATCAAATGGTCTAAATTGACCCGAAGTTGCACGATGCAAAAAGAGCACAAGGAAATGAGTTTAAGTGGGACATGATATATCAAAACGAAGATAATCTTGTCTACTACAAAATCCATAAAGAGAGTTTACAGAGATTGGCATATCTGACGCTCCAGAAGTCAAAGTCACGAAAAGTACATTAATGGTCAAAATAGTTAAATAATAAAATATTTATTGAAAATAATTCATTTAGAAAATTTAAAATAAACCCTAAAATTCAGGGGGCTTACATCCTACCCACCTTATAAGAATTTCGTCATCAAAATTTAAAATCATCCAATAGGTCAAACTAGAACATGTAGCTGCTCTGGCTACAATACTCAATCTGCCTTCCTTGTGATCATCCATGTTATTCTCGCTACATGTATTTTGTTTCAGGTTCAACAAGGTCATTCTATCATAAACTACGTCATATATCATTTAGAATCTTCCATACTAACATGGAACCTTTATGTATACCCTAAACTATAGGTCATTCTCTAGGTATGTTTATAAGCCAACAATGCTTGATCATCAACCATATTTCCAATCTCAATTGTAAATACTTGATTTCCTTATCACATCCTAAGTATTCTTATTCTATCAATCCACAAGCCCTTTGCATTATTTGTCGTCAATCCTTTCCTACAGTTTCTCCTTGAAATCATACGTTCAATACTTATCCTTGGCGTAGAGCCTTCTTCTTTTTACTTAATAACTCCTCTGAATATAAATCCTCAATTTCAAACTCCCGATTTATTAATTACCAATGTACATATGTCTTTGCCTTATTCTTTGTCGTTTTAACTGATATCTTTCCGGTCTCGTACGCAATATTATATCTCATTCTAACTTATTCTATATCATTCCACATATCGATCTACCCTTTAATCACATGTAATTATCTTATAGATAACCAATAATTACTTGGTCATCAGAGTCCTACGAATGCACAATCCTCAAACTCTAAGCACAAGATTCTAATCCTCAATCCATAGTCACAATAATATACTATCTCATTTCTCCATCTTAAATACCCTATCATCAATTTATACTATCAATACAATCGTTCTTAATGGTTTCCAAGTCTACTATAGTCAGTCACCCATACTTGTCCTATAAGCTTAATCTAACCAATCCCTATGAAAAGTACTTATCACAATCATACAATAACATTTATAGTTATACTATAGAATCAATTAACAAGGTTTGGCTATTTCGGTCGTCTATCAAATAGAAGGTAAAAAAGCCTAAGACTGGGTCGAGCATTCCATAACAGTGTCCAAACAAGTTAAAGGGTCAAGTAAGACAGAAAAGTTTATCGGAATATCTTCAAGAATGGTACGAAGACAACGAGATGCATACGACGTAGTCGAGGTAAAACTCTAGAACCATATACCTCCGCGATTTGGTCACGTGAAGTTATTGCCAAGTCGGTGTGCATCTGGCTGAAATAACTTCTTTGTTCTGTAATACGACGGATGGCTGCAGTGTATAGCAGATAATACAGGTTCTTGAACTTATCTTGGCTAAATCCATGAAATATTAATCAAATACACATGGTATGGTTCAAGTAAGATCCGTGAAACATATGTAACCATGATGCCGTCATCTAAAGTCTTGTCTCGCCAGTATTTCTCTGGCCGCAAAACTCTCGATTTCATAATACAAGGTTAAAATCTAATTTCTCGAACCTTCCTTGGATCAATCTATAGGGCATTTTCGACAATTACCGAGAAGAACGAGAAGAATTACCCGAGAGGTTAACGAAGAAGAGTTTAGTCAAATCATAGGAAAGATGGAGCACAAAAATAATTATGTCCAAAAAGATAACATGAAAGCAATCCTGTTGGAGAGTCCTAGAGAACCTATAATCCTAGTTGTGGATGAAGATAGGACAGAGTTAATCAAGATGGGGAAGAATGATGATAAGAATTCATTCTTGCTCATAGTGAACCAAGTTGAGATATGATCTGATAACCATACACGTCTTCCTGAAATTATGTTGCCCGAATTTTCGCCACACCAGTAAGCTTAGATGTAATAAACGATAGAGCCATAACTAAGGTATACACCCTATAATCATGTCATCTCGAATTCTCACCACGCCAACCGGTATGGCTGCGAAAAAATCTAAATTCCATAACTAAGATAAGTATCCCCAAAATCAGGCTCTATGTTTTTGTCATACCAGCTAACATGGCTGCGATAAATTCTAAACTCCATAATTAAAGCAGACATTTACCTTATCAGAATATATCATAATACAATCCACAAAATTTATCACGATACAAGATCAAAGTCAACAACGAAAATCAGAAATCAATTTCAACAACGAATTAAGGAAGAGCAAATGGAAATAAGCGGAAACAAATTTCAAGGTATGATTAGAGTGAGATCCTTAGGGGTCATCCCAAAGGTACTAACATGGTCAAAATTGTAATCTACTGAATTTTCAAACAAGAGACTAAATATAGTTAACGGTCATATGCTGTGATGAGTTTTCCTATGTTGCAATCCTAGAAATCCTCTAGGTGTTCTAAATGTTGTCCCTAGTGTTAACAAGTTGTCCTAAGATCCTAGTTGTAGGCATGCTTGGTACAATAACGTAACCAAACAACTTAAGTCTTAACCTGTATGGGCACCACTAAAAACATGTTACGACCCGTTACCCAAATTGTTGGGCCGGGCCGAGCCATGTCCAGCCTACGCTTGGTTAAAGCGTAGTAAGCTGTTCTAAGAATAGACAATAAAGGATCTAAGCTGCTAACAGTTCTAATATCACATTTAAAAGGTTCATCACAACACAGCATCTATAAGCGATAATAAACAAGTACAGACTTAATAATACACTTCCAAAGTATCTAACTGGAGACAAAGTCCAGTATCTAAATATAAGTTCAAACCAAAGTCTAAGTCTCAAAACACATGAAAGATATCTAAGCAAGGTTCCCCGCTAGGGCCTCTTCTGGAGCTGAGACCAGGTCCTCAAAATCAGTACCATAATATGTATCACATAGCATTTCCTCCTCGGAAAGTGAACCTACAATGTTATCCTGTCAGGACGGGAGCAAGTACTTGTACTACAAACATATAATACTGATCATGTGATGGAAAAAGATGAAATAACATAATTATGGCATATCTTGATTTATCCAGTTTTTAAATACATTTCATCATGGCAATACATATTCGTTTTAAAGTTTAAAACTGTAGTAGGTGAGTGATCAGTCACTAGGTAAATAGGATGTACAGTGGTACATATCATTTTTCTGATGTATACATACGTACACATAACGATATCGGTATATATCCATACACAAATGCGGGACCAGAACATACGACAAAGTTACATATAGAATGTAACAGTGCTCGGTAAATACATACGGAGAAGGGGGCATGATCACGTACTCTACTAACAGTTTCCCTATTACCCATTTTATAACATATGAGTGATACGAAAACAATATAAAAATGTAAAAAATACTAGGAGCATTATAAGCATGGTAGGTACTGAGAGCAGTATAAAACATGGTGGATACTCAGAGCAGTATAAGCCATGTGAAACATGAAGAGATGTGACTTGCAGTTATCCAGAAAGCAGTATTTTAACATGATTTAATCACAGTTTATTGTTATAAGCAGTAAATAAGCTTGCAGGGGTACTTGCCTCGAGCAAAGCAAGAATAAGAATATGAAGATACAGATGTCCGGTGTCCTGTCAAAAATGATATACAAACTCAGTCTCTAAGTTATGATTAAGATTTTACACTAGTGGCGTGACACGACTCCTAACTGGACACTAGCTAAGTAGTGACCTAGCATAAAAGTCCAATGTGGGGTGACACTATATCTAAACCAACACTTTAGGGTCCTTAGAAACACAAGGATCACTTTAGAGTTTCACAAAAACCAAACATATAAATATATACACTAATAATAATAATTAATTACAATTTAAGGATGACACATAAGAAAAAATCTACAAATGTCGTCGGATGATAAAACAAATATCACCAACGTGTCCAGAATGGTCAAATTAGCTAGGATAGCCTACCCAAAAGTCCAATTTGGACACAAGGGCAAAATGGTAATTTCGGGTTAAAATGATGTCCGCCGTTGACACACTTTACACCGAAAAACGTGTCAGGATAGAAGTCTACAAAACCTAACAAATTATATGTCCACGAATCCAGAATGATGATACGAACCCAACGGTATGTCCGAAATGGAATTCCGATGACCCAATCACAAAATGGTCCGTTGACCTGGATATTGGTATCTGATTTACACGGAAATGCATGTCGAAGCCAAAGTCCACTAAATCTAACAAAGTATATGTCAACGAGTTCAGAATGACAACACGAACTCAACGGTATATCCGGAATTGAATTCCGATAAGCCGATCTCAAAATGACACATTGACGCGGACATTTAGAATCCAGTTTGCACCGAAATGCGTGTCAGAGCAAATGTCTTCAAAACTCAGCAAATTATATGTCAACGAGTCTAGAATGACGATACGAACTCAACGGTATATCCGAAATTGGATTTCGATGAGCCGATCTCAAAATGACCCGTTAACTCGGACTGTGGGACCCGTTTTACACCGAAATACGTGTCAGGGCCCACATTCTCCAAATCAAGCAAACTTTATATAAAAACGTGCCAGAACGGCGCCACGAGTCTACTGGTGGTGTCAGAAATTGAATCCGAAGTCCCGGGTTCAAAAATAGAATTTAATAAGTGCAATATTTAGAATTCGGACGACCAATTTTGGCGTCGAATTCGACCAACCAAATGTGCTCACAATGAAACGAAACTTAAGGGACAGGAAGAGGGTTATACCAGCTACACATAGGAACTGGTGGCATGCCAAACGGAGCTGCGACGGCGGAGTTACGAGCTGATGAAGTCGGCTCCACAAAACTGTCCAAAAATAGTACAATTTAAAATGTCAACTTGGTGGCCAGTTTTGATGCACCAAACGAGGAAATTGACGGACAAAAATTAAGGGGAGTGAAGAGCTATATACCGAGATTTTGACGGAGCAAAGAGATCGTCGATCCAACGGTCGGATCTCTCGAAAAACGTGCACGAAGTTGCTGCGACGGAACGCCATTTCTGAGTTCAAAACTCGCGCGTCACAACGGGATTCCGTACGAAATGCACGAATCGTGTACGTGGCTCATCGAGGAGGACGACGATCACCTCAGGGAGGTCGCCTAGGGTTCACTGGATAGGGGAGGTCGCCATGGTGGCGATGGTTGACTGCGCGGCGGCGTACGGCGCACGGTGGCGCGACCGCTGCTGCCGTTATTGCAGCTGCTACTGCTGTTGTTGTTGCAGCAGCTGCTGCTGCATGGCACACACGCGCTGCTGCGTGCCCGCACAGAGGCAGCGATCGCCGGCGGGGGTGGCCGCGGTGGTGGTGCTCGGAGGCGAAGTGGTGGTGGCGGTTATGGAGATGGTGGTGGTGATAACAATGGTGATGGTGGTAATGGTGATGTTAATGGTGGTGATGGGGGTGGATGATGATGATGGTGTGGTGGTGGTTATTGAAGTGAAGAAGAAGAGGATGATGGCTGTGTGGTCGAGTGAGAGAGGAGAGATGAGAGAGTCGGCTGTGGAGTAAGGGGGGTGTGTTTGTGTTCTGTGAGAGAGAGAGAGAGTTGTGAGGGTGAGTGTGTATATATATATTATACATAGGAAGAGAGAGGGAGAGTGAGATATTTGAAAGAGAGAGAGAGAGAAGTCGGTTGAGAGGGGGGGTGTTGTGCTGGTGGAGAGAGGGGGTGAGGTGTGTGTGTGTAGGTGTTAGTAAGGAGAGAGAGAGTGTGTTATATATATATACATATAAATATATATATATATATATATATATATATATATATATATATATATATATATATATATATATATATATATATATATATATGGAAGCGGATCAAAAAACCCCCTTAGAAAGCCCCCCCAAAACCCCCCTCACTCTAATCCGTAATTTAATGTTAATATTAATGTTAATATTAATGTTAATGTTAATATTAATGTTAATATTAACATTAAATACTAAAATTAACATTAAACTTAACATTAAAATTAATATTAACATTAAAATTAACATTAACATTAATATTAACATTAACATTAATATTAATATAAAAAAAATTAAAAAAAATTTAATATTAACATTAACATTAATATTAACATTAATATTAACATTAACATTAATATTAACATTAAAATTAACATTAATATTACGAATTAGAGTGAGGGGAGTTTTTGGGGGGCTTTCTAAAGGGGGCTTTTGATCCGCTCCCTATATATATATATATATATATATATATATATATATATATATATATATATATATATATATATATATATATATACATATAAGAGATAAAAATGAGATATTTGTAAAGTAGAGAGAGAAAGAGAGATATTTTAAATAGAAAAAAGAGGGAAATTATGTGGGGTGTTTGGTTAGTCACGAGAGGACAACATGGAGCTTGGGTTCGGGTTCGATCGAGCCGGGTTGGGTCAAAATCGGACATGGTGCAATAATTGAATTTAAATAGGTATTTATGATCATGGGTAAATAAGTAGCATGTGGGGACTCAAATAAATAGGACACAAGTATCATGTGGGTAGTAGGCTTCATGGGGGCCATGTCCATATGTTGGGCTGACAGGTTGGATTGATGTCGGGTCCCGAAATTTAATTGGAAATTAAATCAGGTTTTACGGTAGATAATTAATTGGCCTAAATTGACCCGAAAATTGTATGAAGCAAATGAAGCACAAAATGGAGTGTCTGAGTGGGACACGAAGGTCATGGGTGTAGAGCGTCTCGAGTAGATCAGGCATGAGAAGTTGGTTCTGAGAATATGACTGGTCTTGTGCTCCCAAATTAAAAGTCATGGTAACGTGCAAACGATGATCAAAGATAAAAGTGGGAATTCAATTAATAATCATTTAATCGATCAAATGGTCTAAATTGACCCGAAGTTGCGCGATGCAAAAAGAGTACAAGGGAACGAGTTTAAATGGGACATGATATATCAAAACGAAGATAATCTTGTCTACTACAAAACCCATAAAGCGAGTTTACAAAGATTGGCATCCCTGACGCTCCAGAAGTCAAAGTCACGGAAAGTACATTAATGATCAAAATAATTAAATAATAAAATATTTATTGAAAATAATTCATTTAGAAAATTTAAAATAAACCCTGAAATTCAGGGGGCTTACAGTGGGGCTGCCTATTGCAGCTGCTACTGCTACCTAAACTGCTGCTGCTGCTAATATTGCAGCATGTTGATGCTGCTGCCCTGCCAATTTGGTTGCTGCCCTGCTGCAACCCATTTGTCTGCTGTCAATGCAGCCTTGTGGCTGCTGCCATGACCTCCCCCCTCTTCTCCTTCTAAACACACACCACAATGTCCAATCCCCTTCTCCTCACCACACACTAGCACACATACAAGACATACTAAACAAACACACACTCACTATCTAACACACCACTCTCAAGCACTAGCACACTCACTCACATACAAATCCTCTTCCTCTCCTCTCCTCTCACACTCACACAACCACAACACAACCAAGCCACTCACAAACACACACACATCTAACTTCTCATATCCCCTCTCCACACCACACACTAGCACACACACAAGACATATATATATATATATATATATATATATATATATATATATATATATATATATATATATATATATATATATAACATTCCCCCAAAACAGTCCACTATACAATATATATAGCAATATTCATATCTTTACATATATAATATGACTTGTAGGCAAAATATACATAGATACATACTTAGGTATCCAAATAAAAACTAATTGGAGCACCCTAACCATGGCTAAACTATTCTCTAACATACTTAAATCTGAAATTAGAAGTCTAAATAGCCTATGGTACATAAACACAAACACTTGGTGGGCCACCCTCGAAATTTCTCCATGGGTGACACCAAACCACTCATACTTCCTATTGAGGAATCAAAAGAGCCTCTAAATCAAACCTAAGTGTGGTTCATGCATGGGGGTGGTTCCTATGGATTCAAAACTAACAAATATGCAAAGGAAAGATGAATTTAGAGAGGGTTTAGAGAGAGAGAGAGAGATACCTATTGGGAGTCGTATCCCAATGATTTAATCAAAGGATACGGTTCCGACACGAGAATCCCTTGCAATTGGACTCCCCTCCTCTCCTTGCTCCCCACTCCAAGTAGGCACCTTCTCTTTGATGGATAGAGAGGAATGGAGGAAGAATCAGTTGATTTGTGAGATGAAATCAAGAGGAAAACTCTCAAGTTTGGGGAAGAACTCTAAATGGAAGAAAAGAGGCTACAAAGGAAAGGAATGATGGGGGAAACCCTACCATAAGTGGCCGGCCATATAGAGCCCTATTTGGGTCAAGGGAAATGTCTAAGTTGCCCCCCTCTAGTCCCCCTTTAGTTAATTAGGAGCATGCAAAGGTTTGGGGTCAAAAGGGTCAAGTTTCTAATCTCTAAATGAACTAACTATTCATGTAGGATTAGCCTAATTGCACTGGCCTAATAAGTTGGGTTTGTGGGCCATGTCTAGCTAATCTTTGGGTCTCGACTAGAGTCTAAACTACCCGGACCACTAACACAAGCCAAAACTAGACGAAACTCAACCCCGACTAAACTAATCCCCAAATTACAATATTAATAAATAAGTATTCGTAAAAATATTAGAATATGGAAAATGACAAATTTACCCTCGATTTTGAAAACTAGGAGTGACAAATCTACCCCCTTAAAATAATTTCATCCTCGAAAATAGAACAAACTAGCACAGAAAAACAAAAACAGAAACAAAAAGAATAATATACCTCAAGGCTCGAAGAGATAAGGGAAACGCTCCCGTATGTCGTCCTCCCTCACCCAGGTAGACTCACCTGGAGAGTAATGCCTCCATGCAACACGAACCAAGGGTATAACCTGGTTCCGGAGCACCTTCTCCCGACGATCCAGAATATCCACAGGCTATTCTGGATAGTTGAGAGTAGGCCCCACCTCTATCGCAGAATGATCCAATACATGGCTAGGATCTGCCATTTATCGCCTCAGCTGTGACACATGGAACACGTTGTGAACTCCTTCGAGCGTAGGCGGCAAGTCTAGTCGATGGGCTACTGCACCGACCCTTTCAAGGATAGTGAAAGTCCCGATGTAGCACGGACTAAGCTTTCCGCCCCTGCCAAAGCGAATCGTGCCCTGTGTCGGAGAAATCCTCAGGAACACCATATAGCCAACTAGTCACAAAACAAGTCTCAACACAATGTTCACCTACCATCTCTAACTTATCTTAAGAAAACAAAACAATATCTAGATTAGTCACTTACCTCCAACCGGATCTAGTGGCTGGAACTCCCTCCCCGAACCGGGGCTTTAGCTCAAAGGGGTGCACTAGGACAGTCTCGCATCAGGTATGTAGCTAACCCACAAAACTGGCACAATCCCTTCCTCTTCCTACAGTTGATCCTTACATGCCCCGGCTTCTTACAGAAGTTACAGGTAAGCACCCGTTCTATTGGTCTCTGCTGAGCAGGAATCCAAACTGGAATATATGGCATAGGCTGAAGGTTTGGGCACTTCTGAGGCCCAGGGCGGATATTGCTCCTCACTCTCTTAGAACTAGGCTCTTCTCCTCGAGAATCCACTAGGTCCCTCAGCTCCTGGATCCTCTGAATCTGCTACCTTAGGATCTCGGTCTGAACTCTCTGTGTCTCTAACGCATCCCGAAGTAGTCCAGATATATGAGTTCCATCAATGGGCAAACCTCTTGTGTATATGGTATAGGGCACCACTCCAGGAGGCAGAGGAAGACTCTCAGTCCCGGGCGAAACTGCAGCCCTCTCCTGAATGGTAGAAAAACTCTCTGGTGTGGCTGCTACCACCTCCTCAACGATAGGAGGTGCAACTACCCCCTGGTCAACCCGAGGGGTCACTACCTCCTGAGCAGTAGGAGGTGGAAGTACGCCACCAGTCATGTTCGGAACTGCAGCTGCTCTCGGAAGTAAATGTGACTTCGTGGGGTGAATCAAGATTGGGTCTTGTGTCAGAAAAGTCGTACGATAAAAATGAAGCATAAGATGGTGTGTCTGAGTGGGACACGAAGTTCATAGGTGTAGGGTGTCTTATCTAGATCATGCATGTGAAGTTGGTTTTGAGAAAACAACTAATCTTGTACTCCTAAATTAAAAGTCATGGCAATGTGCATATGATAATCATAAATAAAAGTGGGAATGGTCAAATGGCCTAAATTGATCCGAAAGTTGTGATACAAAAGTAGTACAAGGGAAAAACTTTGAGTGGGACATGATATATCAAAATAAAGATAATCTTGTCTACTACAAACTCATGAAGGAAGTTTGTAGAGTGCAATACCTAAGTTTGTAATACCTAAGTTTTGTATTCCTTATCGGGAGTTGTATCGTTCTTGACCTTAATTTTGTTGTTGTCATCACAGAAATTAGGATGGACCTAGAACTGAGTGTACCTTAGTTTTGGTAGGTTATGTAAACTTAGAATCCCATTGGTATTAGCGTCCTCTAGAAAGCAGGTTCGATTAGTTTCTTTTATATCATATTTTATGTAAAATTAGAGGATAGCATGGTGGACCGATCAGACATCCAGGAGTACATCTTCAGCAGAGGATCGCCTTGTACCAGACAAAGGAGCTCCCGACTTGTTACTTTTTTGGCAAGAAGGGACATGTTTAGAATGATTGCAACAAGAAGTTAGGACGGTGCCATTGATTATTTGTTATTATTAATATTATATGTTGTTATATTATTGTATGTCAAATTTCAAGGACAAAATTTCCTAAGGTGGATAGGTTGTAAGCCCCAAAAATTTTTAGGATTTATTTTATTTATTTAATAGATATTTTTCCCACTATTATTTTTTATCGTTAAATACTCTTCTCCGTAGTTTTGGCTTTTGGAGCACAAGAAATGTCAATATCGAGAAACGTCCTTCATATGTTTTGGTATAAACTAGTCCATCTTCATTTTGATGTATCATGTGCCACTCAAACATGTTTCTTTGTGCTCTATTTTTGTTGCACAACTTTTGGATCAATTTAGGCCATTTTATCATCTACCGTAAAATTGTCGATTCTTCTAATTTGATTTCGGGACTCAACTTCGATCCAACCCATTCAACCCAATATAATTTTTACCTATTTCAAGCCTACTACACACATGTCAATGATATTCCACTCAATTAAGTTCTCATGTGCTATTTATTTTCAAATTGCAGAAAAGACCCAAATATTAGACTTTTTGAACTCAATTCGGTCGGATTAATTCTACTGACCCAAAACAAGTCCAACTAGGGTTAGTAGAGCCTATTCTATGGTACCCTAACCTTTAGATATATTTTAGACTAATTTTTGTTGACTAGTATGCACCCATATTAATTCAAATATGCTTTTAAACCAACCCAAAATCTACTTTCCTAATTTGGATTCTAATTTAAATCTTTGGAAACATATCATTGTGTATCTTTTGATTTAGCTATCAAATCCAAACCAAAACTCACCAAACGAACTCCTATCATATCACAACATATTAAATCTCATATTTTTATATTTGAAACCAAATTTTCTATCTGCCAACCCCCCTCTCTCTTCTTACGAATCCCAAAGCCTCCCGGTCCAAAATCGTGCACACTGTTCTGGGAGCCGAACAGAAACTCTGCTAAAACCCATCCTTCCACCTTCTTTACCCCTATAATCTGAACCCCAAACCTTCCTTCTTCACCCCCAGCAAGCCCCCAAGTTGGCACAAACTCGTAGGAGGTCGGCACAGCCCCGAAACCGAGAGCAATCTCAATCTATTCAAATATGTGCATCACAACAGGTTGTTCATCTTCCTCGATGGGTTTCATCTACTTTTTATTATCCATTTGTCATAAAACCAAAACTAACATTTAGCCCTAAGTGTCCCCTAACTCTCTACAAAATTTCAGGGCACGGTTTATCTTCGTTTGGTCAGGACATGCGTTCTACGAAAACGTGTCCAGGCTGAACCAATATTCTCGTGCAGTAGTTTTCATCTATTTGGATCGCTTTCCGACACCAAAAA
Source organism: Iris pallida (assembly GCA_029216955.1). Classification (NCBI taxonomy): domain Eukaryota; kingdom Viridiplantae; phylum Streptophyta; class Magnoliopsida; order Asparagales; family Iridaceae; genus Iris; species Iris pallida. The sequence goes on along the minus strand of JANAVB010039837.1, from coordinate 28,910 downwards.
AATACTTGGTAACGATCCTAACTCATCCTTCTATATTCCCAATCAATTAGATTTATATATTGTTGAAGATTTCATGTATATTTGCTTCCATCTCCATATCCATAGGATAAGTAATTGAGCATCGAAATTTCGTTGAGTATCATATTGCTTTGAACACAAACTTAATAATAAATGTCTATGATGCCAATCTTGTGCTTCCTAATATAAAAGAATATTTTACCAATATTTATTGATTTATTCCAAAATTTAAAATATTAATTTTGTATTTACTTTTGGTTTTAATTTAATCTGATGCCAGAGAAGTCGTCTTCAGCCAAAAGACAGAGCCGACACATAGCAGAATACTACGTAGAATAATCAGAATCCAAATACTGAGGTCTAAGGAAATAAATATGTTACGACTCCGTGTGTTCTAGGAGTTCGCAAAACTCCTACACTCGGCTTTCGTTCATAGGGTATGCTCCCTCGCGTGCAAAAGAGGTTGACAAAGCAAGAAATGCTCCAGAAGTATATGCGCAAAAAGGAGTTGCACACATCATCCACGCGCTAATGGTGCTTAGAAGTCTCGCTTAAAAAATATGCACGTACTATACAAAAGGCATGGTCTGCCTTCTTCTCTCCATTCTCTTCCTACTCTGGATTTGCACGATCTTTTGCACGATCTAATCAACAGAAAGGAAACCTTGGCCACAACAATGGTACCTCCTAATAAGTACCCATGTCATAATATCACAATCAACTGCTGCTGCCCAAACATGACTGAATCTTCTCCAAGGCGGTCAGCGTTCGACCGATTACATATTGCTTCGTCGATAAGTCATCTCTCTAAAAATTGAAGGTAAGATTTGTGCGGTAAAGGCCCCCATTGCCTCAGTCTATATGGCATCTGGACTTCCCTCTGACCAGGTGAGTTCGAGACAAGGCACGTCTTCGAATTATAGATGAAGTTGTCAATGATGATTTTACAAGCAACAAAGAATATATCGAAATACGTTTCCAAAGTAGGGTCTTCTTTCAAAATGATGAACCACTACAAGAAGCTCTTCAAAATTCATAGCAGACTCGTAGCGTCCCTTATGAATTTGAGATGGATAACGTAGAAACCAACTACACAATCTTGGCAACTACTCATTTGGTTTGTAACAGGGAAGTCAGTACCTATGAAATCGACGATGAGCCAAATACAGATATATCCACAAACTTCGATGACCGTCTCAATACCCTCGAGGTTGTTGTCAACGACAACCATACCATGATGCAAAGCATACAACAGATGCTGATCGGACAGAATCCTACCACCACCATGCTAGTGCAACAACCAGCAACAAGCCTTAACCAATAGGAAGAAGATCGATTGGTCCCCTAAAAGAACCCTGGGGTAGCCAGACACAATGGAAACCTGCTGTACCTCGATCGACAGTTATACAACTGTATATACTGCCAATTTTTGAAGCCATTCTTGCCCTCGATGCTCATTTTTACGACATAAACCGTCGAAAGAAGCTTTAGAAACTTGGAATAATGCAACCTTATCCCCCCCCCGAGTGGAACAAAAATGTCTGCTACCAAAACTTAAGACAAAGTCTCTGATTCCGTTCAACGGAAAGAAGTTGCCCTGCAATTCATGAACTACTTCGACTCTTAGATAGTGCACCTACCACAGCATGACGTATTATTCACCAGGATATTTATCATTACTTTAACCGATGTCGCCTGCGAATGGTTTTGTAGTCTTTCGACAACTATATTACGTCATTCGATGACCTTTGAGGGCTATTTCTATAGCCCTATCTCAATTTTACGAAGGAGGAATGGATATGACCATGTCAACCCTCATTGATACACATCAAAAGGAGAGTGGGCCTATATGTGCGTGTGCAGCGGAAATAATCACCACTTCAAAATAAGTAGTTATAAACTATAGAAGGTAAATGACAGTAATTAAAATACGGTAAAGTAAGAGATCAGAGAATCAAACTCAATGACATAGCGATGTATACTGGTCTTCCTCTGAGAGGACCACTCCAGTCTCGAGTACTATTGCTCGATGTTAATCTACTATGCACAAGCTAAATGAGAGCTTGTAGTCCCATACAACACCGTACTTGGTGACGAGCGCACGACCAATTCCACAAATTTGATTTTGAAAACTAGAATATTTTTGAATTACAACCTCTAATACAACTCTTCAGAACCAAAACTCTAGATTGAACAGAACTATACTGGCTTTGGCTAAAGAGTGGTATAGGCTTGATTTGAAAGCTTTTGCTCGAGAAAAACACTTAAGAATAAATAGAGAAGAGAATGAATGAGTGAATTGAAATGGTGAGAATTTTCCTCTATTTATAGTGTTTTTGCTGACCGAACTCGGGCAGAGTTCGGATGCATGATTCTCGCAAATGAACGTTATAGGCAGATTTGGTGGAACTAAAAATTTTAATTCACCCTGGTCGATCTTGGGCCGAGTTCTGGCCGAGTTCGCCAGGGTTCTGTCTGGGTCAGAATGCTTTGGTTTGGGGCCAAATTTGCATAGGCATTGGGCTATTTGGAAGTTTGGACTTTTGGGATTTAGATAGGTAGGCTTATTTGGATATGTGGATTGAGAATAACCTAAGCCAGTATAAATCCTGATCAAGCTCATAATATATTTCCTAGACTCAATAAAATTGAAAAAATACAGAAGAAAATATAAAAAGTCTTTATCTTGATTCCAGTACGAGATTGTTCTTAATGACGATCCGATGTCTGTATTTGGAGTAGTAAAATATAGATGTAGTAGACGTTCTTCTTCTTTGAAATCGGCAAACCTTCAGCAGTTTGTATATTTTGTGTATCGACCAAAGTGAACGTTGATTATCAAAATCACGTGTGATCATTAACCAATGGGCCAATAATCTCCCCCATTTTGATAATTGACAAACTTTGAGTCTATACCAAAATATAAAAAATATATGTAACTATGAAATATATACCTGACTTGTTCTAAATCATGAAAATTTTGGTACTACTCTTTCTCCCCCATTGTCAAGTACTTAAAATGTTGCTCCCCCGCAATGTGTGGAGCCAACAATAACAAGGAAAAAGACAAAGTAATATCCACAAAATATATGAATGAACCAGCAATAGCAGTAACGAAATATGAGTAATGGAAACTAACTAATATAGCATCAAAAGAACTACTACTACTGAAAATGAGTTCAAAGTACATAAAATAATTGAGACTGAAATAGTACAAAATACTACAAAGTCCAAACAGTGCAAAAATAAGGTGTCACTACACATGATCATCATCATCAGAACATGTCCGCAAAAAGCTAAGCCAAAATAGAATTAAGCATCAGCATCACCACCGAAAGCATCAACTGGAGGATGGGGATCAACATAGGTTGTCGTCGGATCGAAGAATCCGAAAGTGAGACGATCCTCAAGTCTCGGTCCATCGAAGGCGGGATGATAAAAAATAAGAGCTGGAGCCGAGGGATGACGTGCCAATGTGTACTGAATGTCCGCCATACTATTTCTCAAGACCTGAGCCTAAGAAATGTGACGATACTCAGCATCGGTAAACGAGTCATATAGGTCTCATGCCTCGGAGGGTGACAAACATATCAAACCTTTGGAAGAACTCATCGAAGTGGCCTAGAGTGGCAGAAGATGGAGCATCAGCTAGAGCTGCGGCTGGATCAGGGGCTGGAACAGCACCAGGTGGAAGTAGAGGCTGAGGGTACTTCCTAGATCTAGTTAGCTCATAAGGTGATTCAGAAATGGGACACATATCTAAGTTGATTTCAAACTTCTGGAAGATCATTGCAAGATGCATGGATAAAGGAGGTTGCAGTTTGCCCTCCGATAACTGATCATGTTATCAATAACAGTCTTTAGAACAGAAAAGGTAACTCTATAGTTAATATGGCACATGGCTGATATCTCTAAGAAGGTGACCTTATCAGTAGATCCCGTCTTAGGGAGAAAGGCCGAATAAACAATACGATGGAGTTCATAAAATTGCTGGTTCAGGTGCTTTACGAACAACCGAGACCGAGAAAATAGACCCAGATGACACATAACTGCCTTGAATGATTGAAGGGTCTCATCATGAGGGAATTGAACTTTGTTAATCTCGATTAGAGCTTCGCCGTTATCAGGCATATGAAAGTACTCACTCAAATCGGTCGAGTTAAACTCAAGTTATTTTCCACTAACACAAGAGTAAATATTATCGTCTGCCTCTTGCATATTGCAATAGAACATCCGAACAGAATTTTCATAGATATCACTCGAAGTTGCAAGAAAATCTCGGAGCCCTAAATTTCAAAAGTAGATGCATACTCCGAAAAAATAGTGAATTTATCGATTGTCCGGGAAAATATTCCGGCATCAAAATTGGGTAAACCAAGAATCAAAAATTTCGAAGACAAAAATAGATTGGTGTCAAAATCCTCGTCGTTGTTGGGATGAGCCGGACTAAACACGTTAACGGGTTCATACTCCGAAGTGGAGGATAAAGCCGCAGAATCTCTCTTCTTTCTCTTGAAGAGCTTGGAAGCCATAGAAATTGAAACTAGGAGAAAATGAGAGATATACCTAAAAAAGACTATAAAAAAGTGGAGGACACCATCGTAGAGCCGTTAGATCCGAGGAAAATGACGGTTGAAACTTTGGAAGGGGGTTTCCAAAATCTAGGGTTAGGGTTTACTATTTTCGGGTGGCTGTGCTATAAGAAGGATGAAGAAAGAAGAGGAATAGGGCCGGCTGAAACGATGTTATCTTATAAAAGACCGAAACCGAGTTCAGCTCGAACTCGATCAAAACTCGGTCCGAGTTCTGTCCAAGTTCGACTAACTTGAATTTATATTCATTTTATGTGTAATGAATAATAAACGTACTTAATAACATTTAACTCTTTGATTTAATTAAAATCCATCACTTTGGGTTAGGGCCGGATCCCAGTTAGCGGCAGTCCGAAGTCTAATGCACCGTATCGCTTCAGGCTATTTACGCCTGTATGACAGAAGGACCTTTTGGCTTGTTCCCAAAATAACTTCAATTAATAAATCTAGGAATATCAAGTTTTAAGTAATTTTATTAATCATAATGCATTATAACTTCGAAAATTCAAGTATGCCTAACTCACAACGCAGATAATTGAAACGATCTTCAGCTAACGATTTTGTGAAAATGTCTGCTAATTGATGATTTGTGTCAATAAATTCTAAGCCTATGTCCCCGTGTTGTTGGTGATCACGTAAGAAATGATGACGAATTTCTATATGCTTTGTGCATGAGTGACATGCTGGATTCTTAATCAAGTTAATCGTGCTAGTGTTGTCACAATAAATGGAAATCTTTGTGTAGTACAGATTATAATTTTCTAGGGTTTCCTTCATCCACAAAATCTGAGCACAACAACGTCCTGCGGCGATATACTCAGCCTCAGTTATTGATAGCGCTATAGAGTTTTGCTTCTTGCTAAACCAGGAGACTAAAACTTTTCCTAGGAAATGACACATACCGCTATTACTTTTACGGTCTACTTTGTATCCAGCAAAATCAGTATCTGAGTAACCGATTAGGTTAAAAGATGTAGTTTTAGGATACATACCCTAAGCCAACTGTAGAAGTTCTTTTAAGGTATCGAAAGATACGCCAAACATAATATTAGGGTGACTAGCAGTTAAGTAAAGTAAACTATCAATCATACCTCGATACTTACGCTGGTCGACTAGTTTACCACTTTTATCAATGTCAAGCCGTATTGGTGTAGCCATTAGTGTGCTGATAGGATTTATATTGTCGAAGTCATACTTCTTCAGTAAATCCTTCGTGTACTTAGCTTGATTGATGAATTCCCTGCGAGTGTTGTTTGATCTGAAGTCTTAGGAACTAGTTGAGCTCTCCCATCATACTCATCTAAAATTCACTCTGCATCTACTTAGCAAAATCTTGACAGAGTTTTTCGTTAGTAGACCAAAAAATAATGTCATCTACATAAATTTGCACAAGTAAAATATTATCATCTGAAGATTTGATAAATAAAGTTGTATCAACTCTTACTTTTGAAAAGCTATTTTCAAGTAGGAAAGTACTTTGGCATTCATACCAAACACGCGGTGCTTGTTTGAGTCCATAAAGAACTTTTCTAAGCTTGAAAACGTGATCAGGTTTTTGAAAATTTTCAAAACCAAGATGCTGTTTCACAAAACCTTCTTCCTTCAAAAATTAGTTCAAATGCATTTTTTACGTCCATTTGAAAAAGTTTGAAATCATGAAAACATGCAAATAGACAAAACTTGCGAATGACTTCTAGTCTAGCAACAGGAGCATATGACTCGTCATAATCAATTTTTTCTTCTTGATTATAACCTTGTGCCACTAGGCGTGCTTTGTTGTGTAGAACTTGTCCATTCTCACTAAGTTTATTTCGAAACACCCATTTGGTACCAATTATCGATTGACCAATAGGTTTAGGAACAAGTTCCCAAAGTTGGTTTCTCTGATATTGATTTAGCTCCTCTTGCATGGCATCAATCCAAAACTCATCATTAAAAGCATCTGCTACTGTAACCTCCGTAAATCGAACTTTAGAATTTTCCCGAATTTTTGGATTTTTTTTATTTTTCTAATTTTTTTCTAAATCTTCGAAATTGATACGAAGTGTATTTTCGATCGTAATTCGCTATCGATATATTGATGGGCCTTTGGTTTTGCAAAAACTATTATATATAAGATTTCTTCATAAATAATTCAACCTCATTTTCCTGAATATATAAATATATTATGAATATTCTTTTAATGTAAATAAAATGGTTGTCAAAATAGGATTTTGTAAATAAATATTTTTATATTTGACTAAGTGAATTAATGAATAGCAATATGTTAGCGGTTAGTAACTAGAGTTAGTGTTAGTGTTCTCACTAAATTCTTATTTTCTATTACAAATACAATTTTTCCTTTAGGGTTTCTTCCTACCCTATAAATAGTCACACCTTCCAATGTTATATATCAAACAATTCCTAAACCTATTTCCTCATCAGCCGCTACCCCTCTCATGTGCTCTTCTCTTAACCAACATTCTTGCTACGACTCCTCCTGGCCACACCATTGCCATCACTACATTGTCCTCCTGACCATAGCAGGTCGGCACCACCACGACATTCCGGCATCACCATACCAGTGTGAACTTCCACCACCTCGACCACCTGTGGCCAAAACAACCACAGCTTCCCCAATACCACCCCAACAACCCGACGCAGCCGCCATGTCATCGAACACCACCATTCACCACAATCATCTCCGTCACTCGCCCAACCATCAAGAATAACCACCACAACGACCGTAGAAAGCACCAACACATATCCCCTTGCCACCAGCACTCCCGTTTACCGCCACCACTATTTCGACCCAACACCCTTGATCCGACCACACCACCACCACCTGAGCCAACCACCATCGCAAAAAAAAGAAAAAGAATATAGAAGGGGTAGACCATCTCCCCGAGTGATCGACCACCGCCCTTTCTCCGCCTCTGTGCCGGAGAGCCACCGCCTCGCCTGGTGGCTAGTCCGCACGTCCCTCCGAGCCACCTACCCAGGGAGCTCGATGCCGTGCCACCACGGCTGCTGGGCCTTGCGCCACGAGCATTGCTGCAGTGCCGGCGCTGGGCGCTGCCTCTGCCGGCGATCTCCTGCGCCAGAGTTTCCCTAGCGAGCCCCACCACCATGCAGCTCCATGCTCCGGCCACCCCCGCTGTGAGCTTCCCCTTCTCCTTACTCCCCTCTTTGTTCGTTATTCTTACTTTGTGGTCAAAGGAAATTTGGGGAACAGTTTCTGAAGAACCCCCCTTGATTTATTGATTGGGTTGGATTAAGTAAATTAGTTAGTGTTTTGATTAAGCTTTTGGTTTTAATTAGTATCTTTATTATTAATTAGTGATTAATATGATCGTTATTTTAGTGATATTAATTAGGTAGGTTGTACTTATTATTGGGATGTCAAGCCTTGATTGAGGATGGATTGAGAGCCCATATGCTGAGCTAATTTTAGTATGCCCCATATCCTTGCACACTATATATATACGTATATGAATTATATGGATTTATGCATAAAGAGTTATTTAATATTATGGATACTATTAGTGTTTTTATTATGATTACTATTACATAAAATTTATGGGCTTAGACCCTAAAGGATTTAAAAAGGTTTTCTTTCTTTTTCTGATGAATTAGGCTTAATAGCCATTAGAATTTATTTTGTATTTAAAAGGGGCTTTTGGACCTAGATATTGTTTAATTAACTAGTAGGTTATGGGTTTAATATAACAAGTTAAGATTTGCCCTAAGCCTCTAAGTTAATATTAATAATTTCTAAATATTATTTTGGGATAAATAGTATTGGCAATAATTTTGACTCTATTCCTAAGTCAGTTTCTTTCTAAATTATTAATTCATCAAATCGTGACTTTTATAGTCATTTCTTATTTCTTGATTCGTTTATCATGCCGAACTCTGATTTTGGGCTTCTATATACCAAACTAGGCTATTTGGACTATTCTGGACACAATGGAACTGCCTGTGCCATTGTTTGGGACCATCTTGTGGAGCATAGCCTCGTACCTATTCTGTGTTGATACGTTCATGCCATGCCCGTCGACTCCAACAAATTGAGACAAGTACATTCTCTGATAGTTTCCATTATTTGATTACTACTATAATTCAAGCATTTAGAAATGTTACTTATAATTCTTGACACGTTGGTACACGGATTGGTATTGTCGTTGGATCTTCAGTCATGGGATGTTACCTTAACTCATCACAATGATATCGGATACTGTCCTCGTTGGTATTGGATAATATTGGATAATATTGGATAACACTAGAATATTGGATAATATTGGAATACATTGGCTAGTAACGTGTCATGGTTGGATCCATCGTATCAGGCGGGACGGAGGAAAATACTAGTTAGATATGTGATCAAGAACTATCGGCAAGTAGTGTAAATCATTGGCTACTAGCTATCATACACTTCACGTATGGTTGAGCTAGCTTTCCTTAGTGTAAATTATTGAATCTCCCGAGCCGATCACATATCTAATTGGTATTCCAAAATACATTATCTATTATAGCTTCATACTTAGTTCGCCTACTACATTGCTCTATCTTGATATGGTAGTTCCCCTTCCATAACTTGCTCGCCCAGATTTATATTTTTAGATTTATTGCCTGTCACTTTTCATTATATTATTACGTCAGACATGTTTTTTCGCATTGTATATAGCATTTTCTTTATCACCGGTTTACAGTTTTTGTCAATATAAATGGAACTGCTGTTAGTTTATGTACTTTGCTCCAAGCCTGACTGGATAACCTATATTTTTAGGAGTTGTTATGCCCTACATACTTAGACCACATGACGATGCTAGCTGAGACAGGTTCTCGATGTTCCATTTACCGTGAGTTGTCTTCTGGGAGCTCTAGGGCATTATTCCTTATTCAGATTCATGTTTCGTTGTCGAGTTTGTCTCCGACACATTTTGATATGTATGATCATTTGTAGATTCTAGTTGATTTAGTGATATTGTCAGCTCTTCTTATTCATATCTTCTCTAGATGTATGTGATTTGAGTACATATTGTTATTATAGATCATTTAGATGTTGAGATAATTGTTGGGTACTTGACAGCGCTCTACTACCGATAATGCGGCGTAGGCTGGGCGTGGCCCACATACTTGTGCCCGAATATCCGGGTACGGGTCATAACACATTTTTATGGTGGCCTATGCAGGTTTGTCTTTGCAACTATTGCGAAGTCGTGGTAATACTTAGGCTTAGTCGTACTACTGCGAGCCTGCCCTAGGAATAGGATTGAATCATAGAATATTTTAGGAGATTTGGTACTCAATCAGATATTAGGGACTTTTGATAGATTCCAGGGATGACCCCTGAGAACCTTACTTCGAACTATATTAAGTCTATTTTCATCCGCATTTGCTTATCTTGATTTTTGAAAACACATATCCATTGCCGAACCCTATTCTTGCATGAATATGAGTCCCAAGATAAACTTCTATCACTACTTTCTTCGTCTTGTTTACGCTGTCCTATTTACATCGATCAACTATTTCGTACCTAATTTTGTCAGCTACACTTTGAAATCTTTTTAAATTCTTGTATCTCTTTATTTGGGAGAGGCCGAGGAAGTATCGTAATCATCTACCTCAGAAAGGAAGGAATTTTTAACATGTTGTAAACTTGATAGGAATATAAGATGTTGGACATTCATAAAATAGTGGGATAAGAATATGACTCAGACTGAAAACAAAGACAAGAGACCGATATGGTCAGTTTGGAAATACACTTAGAGAACTATTGAGTATGGATTACTGTAGAAGGAACGTAGGAGGATTTCGGGAAAGAAGAACAATAGAAGGTACCTCAATGGTAAGAACTGTAATATCTTATATTTTTAGGACTGATGAGGATATACGAAGCCGATTCGATCTTGAGAACTTAGATATTTTTGAGTTACTGATTCTCGAGATATCTCATATTAAATTATGATTAGATACTGAAATTAGGAATCCAAATACATGGAAGGAAGCTTATGGCTACATGCGGGGATGACATGAAATTGAACAAAGGTTGGTAAGAGAATGATTTGGAACCGAAAGAACACAAATTTTGAGTTATGAGAAAATTTAGAGATTTTGTTGAAGTTTTTTAAATTTAAGAAGGATATTATTTGAAGGAACAAGTTGGAAGAAATATGATGGTTGATTATATTTTAATGGAGAATGGATTTTATATGGCATAGTGGCATTAGATTTGAGTAATACGAGGGGTATGATTTGAACAAGTTCAAGGATTTCATAAACTTTGATTCAGAGATTTCGGATATAATTTTGGACAAGGTGGAGGAATTTGGATTTCAAGATGATTAAGTTGATAGTGGAAAAAAATATGAGTTAAAACAAAGAGTATGCTTCATGGGTACTGCCTTTGGAATAAAGGTCAATCCTGTAGTATTTATAGAAAGGTTCAATCTTCATTACCAAAGATTTGATTTTGGTAGTAGTCGTATCAAGGGTTGATTCACGCGATTGAAGATCATGATTTTGTAGTGGTACGTTTGGGCTTGTCAGATAAAGGTATAATTTGGAAATGATGATCAGATAATCACGGCAGAGTAAAACGATTGCTTTAGCTTCCTTATGCAATCCTATTTTTGATTTCCTATCATAGTAAGGGATACTGATTTTCCTGCCCTTAAACTATTCCTTAGATTTCAATATCGCTAAATTTTAATCCACTTTGATTGTACCAATCGACTTTGGTCATCTCCTTTATCGTACCAATATTCATAATCCTTGATCATACTCAATCGATTTAAATTCAACCGTGACCTGAATTTCTATCAATTTGTTGCTCGTTCCTACACTACGATTATATTCTTCATCATATCTAAATACTATTTTGACCAATGTTAGACTGACCTTATGTAAAACCCCTGAATTTTTAATTTTTTTAATTTTTTTATTTAAAAAGACCTAAAAATGAATTTTATGCAATTATAACTTTTATTAATTATTAAAATTTACCTTAACCATTGTTGAGTTTTAGAGAACAAGGCGACCACAAAATTTGCACGGAAGAGGTAGCAGTGTGCGTTGACTAGTATACTAGCCATGCTAGGGGAGGCCCAGCCATAGTGATGTCCGAAGTAGGAAAAACCACGCCAAGTAGCGACGTAACTCCTATAAGTGAATTAATTAATTATTATTTAATATTGTTGACTTTTTAGTAACCCAGTTGTACCAAACCAGCCCAACGTGGCCCAAACCAAATCCAAGCCCATATAGGCATGTGGTAGGACCAAGATGACCAGGCAGGCATATTTTTTTAAAGTGTGCAAATGTTTTTAAGATTATTTTAGAAATTGAGAAATATATATTCAAATTATTGAATTAGAGGTAAAAATTATATTTTTTATTATTAATGATGTTTTCAATATTGGTACAATTATCTGGACCCAAGTAAGAGTGTGGTAAAATTTACCCATTGGAAAGATTTTATTTTTAATATTTTTATTGTTGTTAAAATTATTTTTGGGAGATTAACTAAGCCCGTTATTTGGTTTAAATATTTTGCATTAAGATTGTTTTATTGTAAATTATATATATATATATATATATATATATATATATATATATATATATATATATATATATATATATATATATATATATATATATATGCATATCGGTTTAAATATGTCAACTATTCGCATAAGCAAATAGTTAATTTGTTATTGAAATTCTTTGGAGATTTTGTGCATATATATGGATAGATATAAATATGTATCCATATAAATATGTCCATATATATATATCATATATATCTACTCTTGATAAATGGGGCGGCCACCCAAGTACCAGCGCATCAATTGCTGCTTTGGGTGAGGTGGGAACCGGCCTTCCTTTTGTTTGCTAAGCCAGTAGCATAAAAGCTACTAGCCGACCCCTTATAAGAAGCAACAGCAGCAACAAAGGTTGCTTTATGTAGCCGACTTCAATATCTCTCCTCTCTCTAAGCACACATATCCAAACCCTAATTCTCCTCTCTTCTCCTTCCTTCCCCTCTCCCGACGAGTCCGCACACCCAGCCCGCAGCTCGACAGCGCCACCGTACGGCGACAGTAACGGCAACAACGAACAACAACCGTAGCAACAAAACTCCGAGGTATACAACTTCACCAATTCAATTTCTCCCTCTCTAGGAGTCCATTTTTCGTTCCGTAAATTCATGTAGGAAGCCCACCTGACCCTCTTCGAGATCCCCTAAGTGGAGTTCAACATGACCATCTAACTTGCTCGAAAAATCGAGATAAAGTTAGGAAAAATTCAGATTCTGAAATCGTTAATAACTGAATTGAAACGACAACTTGTCGACCAATTTCCTTGCTGTTTATTTAAATTTTGTAGAAACTAATTGAAGGCAATCACTGACAACATAAACAAGAATGCAACGCACCTTTTGGATAGTTGTTTCGATAAACGTGCAAAAAGTTATTTGATGTCGAAGTTGGAGAAAAACTGTTTTAAAAACAATACAAAATTCTAGAATTTTTTCGATACGGGGTCCATCCCGACAAACCGGGTGACGTGGTCGCGCGCTATACGCATCTAAAGGCGCGTATGGACGTTACCGACGTGTGGGAACTGACGGAACTCAGTTTCGTTGTGTGTGCGCGACGAAATCAGTCCGTATCCGTCAAGATACCCCCGTATCGCCAATTTGCAAACTTTGCCCTAACTTCGTGTACAGTCGTCGATTCGAGACAAAACTTGCGCCAACAGGTTCGAATCGAAATTCGGGTCCTGTGTGCCAAGTTTGGTTCGATTCTAAGAAGGTCGAATCGGAACCCCTTTTTGGCGGGCACCCACTCAAACGGGCAATTTTGTACACGGCTTATCGGAATCCAAAACTGGACATACCGTTGAATTCCTCTCTTCAAACTGAATCCGTATACATGTAGTTTGACGACTTTAGAGACCATAGACTTTGGCACGCGTTTCGGTGCAAAGCGATTCCAACGACGGACATCGTTTTGACCCAAAATTACGATTTTGCCCCTGTTCCAGAATTAGACTTTTGGACAGGCATTTTCTAGGTATATCTTTTACACCGAGTGTGTTTTTGATATTTGTTTCAGCGTCCAGAGTTGTTTGGAGACTGTGACATTTCTGGGCTGACATTGTGATTTTTTGGGCTTGCCACTTTGCACCATCAGGCAAGATACCTTGCCACTTTACTATGTGATTATTATATTCTTATTTTCAGTTGTTATTTTCAGCATTCTTATTTCTTGATATTATAAAACTGTGCGTCCAAGTCACACTTGGGTGCAAGCAACTCTATCGGTCGTTTTTTTCGCTTTATTTATTTCTCTTGCATTGACTTAGTCTAGTGACCACACATTGATGTGAGGTATTGGTATATCTCATACGGCCTTGACACTTGCTTTACCACGTTATGTGAGTCACATGTAGGACACGTATCCGTGTAGTCGGCTGGCCACCGATACGTATGGAGCGTGCGACGGATAGGAGTAACTGCCAATAGAATTGCATGCTAGAAGACTTGGCGGTTACTAGAGGTTCATGAGTCATGGATGTGACCCTAATCGGCATTGGGTGGAAAGAACAATTCCTTAACGTATGGGTCATATATGCACTGTCCTGATAGCCGGTTATCTCCAGTAGGAGGTACGGTCCTGATAGCCGGTTATCTCCAGCGGAAGGTACGATCCTGATTGCCGGTTATCTCCAGTAGGAGATACGGTCCTGATCCCTGATATTCCTGATCCTGCCCATGCGTTAAAGGTTTGTTCTTATTGTATTATCACTCTAAACTGGTTAAGCACCTGATTGCATACATATTTCTTTCTTTATATTATATATCACAGTTATCATGGCATAGTATTTTCTTGTATCTTGTTACGTCCCTCTGTGGACCTGGTTATCTTTCAGGATTAGACGACTTCCCGCAGGAGTACGGAGTAGCTCTGGATCCAGCTTACATTGATACCGAGTCAGTTCCTACTGATTTCTAGTCTATTCTTTGTTCGAGACATTAGTGGACATTATTTTTACATCTCTTTTCCTTCTATTTTGCGGAGGTTGGACTCCGATCTTGTGAGACTATTTTTCATAGCTGTTTGGAGTGAGCATGTTCACCCGGCTATCTTTTGATACTCTTATTTATTATTTGGACTCTTTATTCTTCTGTGTTGAGCTGTGATGAGATTAGATTATGTTATTCTGGCCTGTGATTATTTTATTTACAGCTTATGTACATATATGAGGATTCCATATATTGGAGTATTCTTCGTATATGTGCAGCTGGCATGTTCACGTTCTTGGTCCTATGTATTATGGGACTGGGGCGTTACATGTTTTTGTGGTGGCCCATACAGGTCAGAGTATATTGTTGGGTTACATGACTGTGCCCAACAAGCCTGCATATAGGAATAGAAATAGTATCTCATCCAGAACTACTGCTCCCCCTGACTTCCAATCCTTTTCAAATCCTTTGATTGCTCATTTTACCTCATATCTAACTTTTTCTAATATCTTCCTATTATTCTTCGTGCCAACAGTATGAATCTAAGAAGCGGACATTCTTCTGCCTTGGCCCTCACATCTGGCGAAAAGGCCAACCCGAGGGATAGAATCCTCCGATGACTCCAGTGACACCATACCAGCCGGGACAGCAGCAGACTACCTCACCTCCAACAACGGTGCACCAAGAGACTCAAGCTCCCCCAGCCAATCAAACGGGGCAGGTCCCTGCAGCACCCTTAGAAGGGACAGTACCACCTCCCCCACCATTCCCTTAGCAGTTTCTGCCACAGTCGGGCCCACAGATGCCTCCCCCACCGACTGATGGGAGCCCTATTACCCAGTTCATGTATGCCATAATGCAGGCGCAGTGACAGCAGACAGAGTTGATGAGACAGACTATAATGGCGGCTATGACTAGAACTCCACCTGCATCCCCAGCACCGGCACCAGCACCGGCTCTACATCCTTATGAGGGCTCCATCAAGAATTTTACAGATATGAACCCTAAGCCTTTCAGTGGAACGGAGAAGCCACTAGAGGTGTCACAGTGGCTTATTAGTACAGCGAAGCTAATGAAGACATCCCAGTTGCTAGCTCGAGATTGGATGACAACAGTGGACCTACTGCTAGAAGATAATGCTCACCACTTGTGGAAGACGGAAGAGAGACGATTAGGCACTGGGACCACTTGGAAGCAGTTCTATGATTTATTTTATGAACGGTTCTTTCCTATTCATGTTCGAGATGGTCTCTACGACCAGTTCCTTCATCTGAAGCAAGGGAATATGACAGTTGATGAGTATGACTCAGAGTTCAATCGCCTGAGTAGATTTGGTGCGGGATTGATTTCGATAGAGTTAGAGAAGGCGAGGAGATTTCACCAGGGGCTTGCACCAGAGCTCAAGTCTTATACGACTACCCAGTCTCGAGTCTCACATTCAGCTGTCCTGGAAGAAGCTCGTGCTCAGGAGATTCTTCGCAAGGAGCAGCAGCAGACCCCGAGACGCCATATGCTGGCAGCTACCCCTACGGGATCGACACAGAGTGGACCTATCAGAAGGGCTACAGGACAGCAGCAGGAGAGGTCTGCGCCTTATCAGAAGCCTATTTGCAATTTCTGTAGAAAGCTAGGGTATCTCCAAAAAGACTGCAGAACTCGACTTGGAGTATGCTTGAGATGTGGCTCGCTACAACACAAGGTGAGAGAGTATCCAGAGCAGCAGTCACTAGTTTATGCCCAACAGGCCCTGAGACCGGCAGTTCCAGTACTACCAGCACCCGGGCCAGTAGCAGGATCACCTAGCCTACCATTACTTCCCCAGCCAGTACAGCACGACAGGACTAGAGCTCGGGACCTCAGTCAGAACTATGGACAGGCCTTCTCGCTGGCAGTGGAGAATGTAGGAGTAGAAGGAGAAGTCATAGCAGGTACAGTTTTAATTACAAATATTTTCTATTATCATGGCTTGACATAAGATCCATACCCCATTAGTTTAGTCTAGGCCATAAAAATCAGACTGTAGAATGATTGGATAAGTACGAACACCGGATACAGCTTAGATTCTTGAACAAATTGTGTTTTCCTTCAAATCACCAATCTCGCGTACATACTTTGACCATTTTGACTAACACCGCAATTATAGCCTAGTTTTTGCAAGCTTATTCTTCATCGAGCTTGATCATGACATGATTTATTGGGTGCGCACCCACTAATATATTGTCTAATCAGAACAGGTGCATGATGGTCTGATCAACCTAGTGCATTTTGGTTCGCCTTCACATATTATTCTACGTGGATGAAGACATAGTCAAACTCGTTCCCGTAGTCTCATCCGCGACTGCCTTGACAATTTCCCTTTGAATTATTTTATAGCCTATGGACCTCGTATTCGTGCTCAATAGCATCGTCTATGAATTCTTTATTGACCTTATCGTTTACTTAGTTTTAGAAAGGTGATGCACGGTGAATGAACCCAAGGTACCACTTTAAATCGTGCGGCTGTATCCTCACCATTTATCCCTCAACCCTACCTACCCTGTTATTCCTAAATTTCGAGGACGAAATTCTTGTAAGTTGGGTAGAATGTAAAACCCCTGATTTTCAAATTTTTTTTTTATAAAAAGACCTAAAAATAAATTTTAGGCAATTATAGCTTTTATTAATTATTAAAATTTACCTTAACCATTGTTGAGTTTTAGAGAACAAGGCGACCACAAAATTTGCACGGAAGAGGTAGCAGTGTGCGTTGACTAGTATACTAGCCATGCTAGGGGAGGCCCAGCCATAGTGATGTCCGAAGTAGGAAAAACTATGCCAAGTAGCGACGTAACCCCTATAAGTGAATTAATTAATTAATTATTATTTAATATTGTTGACTTTTTAGTAACCCAGTTGTACCAAACCAGCCAAACGTGGCCCGAACCAAATCCAAGCCCATATAGGCATGTGGTAGGACCAAGATGACCAGACAGGCATATTTTTTTTAAAGTGTGCAAATGTTTTTAAGATTATTTTAGAAATTGAGAAATATATATTCAAATTATTGAATTAGAGGTAAAAATTGTATTTTTATTATTAATGATGTTTCAATATTGGTACAATTATCTGGACCCAAGTAAGATTGTGGTAAAATTTACCCATTGGAAAGATTTTATTTTTAATATTTTTATTGTTGTTAAAATTATTTTTGGGAGATTAACAAAGTCTGTCATTTAGCTTAAATATTTTGCATTGAGATTGTTTTATTGTAAATTAAATTTATATATATATATATGCATATCGGTTTAAATATGTCAACTATTCGCATAAGCAAATATTTAATTTGTAATTGAATTTTTTTGGAGATTTTGTGGATATATATGGATAGATATAAATATATATCCATATAAATATGTCTATATATATATCATATATATCTACTCTTGATAAATGGGGCAGCCACCCAAGTACCAGCGCAGCAATTGCTGCTTTGGGTGAGGTGGGACCCGGCCTTCCTTTTGTTTGCTAAGCCAGTAGCATAAAAGCTACGAGTCGACCCCTTATAAGAAGCAACAGCAGCAACAAAGGTTGCTTTATGTAGCCGACTTCAATACCTCCCCTCTCTCTAAGCACACATATCCAAACCCTAATCCTCCTCTCTCCTCCTTCCTCTCCCTCTCCCGGCGAGTTCGTGCACCCATCCTGCAGCTCGACAGCGCCACCGTGGGGCGACAGTAACGGCAACAACGAACAACAACCGCAGCAACAAAACTCCGAGGTATACAACTTCACCAATTCAATTTCTCCCTCTCTAGGAGTCTATTTTTTGTTTCGTAAATTCATGTAGGAAGCCCACCTGACCCTCTTCGAGATCCCCCAAGTGGAGTTCAACATGACCATCTAACTTGCTCAAAAAATCGAGATAAAGTTAGGGAAAAACCAGATTCTGAAACCGTTAAAAACTGAATTGAAACGACAACTTGTCGACCAATTTCCTTGCTGTTCATTTAAATTTTATAGAAACTAATTGAAGCGGTCACTGACAACGTAAACATGAACGCAACGCACCTTCTGGATAGTTGTTTCGATAAACGTGCAAAAAGTTATTTGATGTTGAAGTTGGAGAAAAACTGTTTTAAAAACAATACAAAATTCTAGAATTTTTCCGATACGGGGTCCGTCCCGACAAACCGGGCGACGTGGTCGCACGCTATACGCATCGAAAGGCACGTATGGACGTTGCCGACATGTGGGAACTGACGGAACTCAGTTTCGTCGTGTGTGCGCGACGAAATCAGTCCGTATCCGTCAAGATACCCCCGTATCGCCAATTTGCAAACTTTGTCCAAACTTCGTGTACAGTTATCGATTCGAGACGAAACTTGCGCCAACAGGTCTGAATCGAAATTTTGGTCATGTGTGCCAAGTTTGGTTCGATTCTGAGAAGGTCGAATCGGAACCCCTTTTTGGCGGACACCCACTCAAACGGACGATTTTGTACACGGCTCATCGGAATCCAAAACTGGACATACCGTTGAGTTCCTCTATTCAAACTGAATCCGTAGACATGTAGTTTGACGACTTTAGAGATTATAGACTTTGGCACGCGTTTCGGTGTAAAGCGGGTCCAACGACGAACATCGTTTTGACCCAAAATTATGATTTTGCCCCTGTTCCAGAATTAGACTTTTAGATAGGCGTTTCCTAGGTATATATTTTACACCAAGTGCATTTTTGATGTTTGTTTCAGCGTCCAGAGTTGTTTGGAGACTGTGACGTTTCTGGGCTGACATTGTGATTTTTTGGGCTTGCCACTTTGCACCATCAGGTAAGATACCTTGCCACTTTACTCTGTGATTATTATATTCTTATTTTTAGTTGTTATTTTCAACATTCTTATTTCTTGATATTATAAAACTGTGCGTCCAAGTCACACTTGGGTGCAAGCGACTCTATCGGTCGTTTTTCTCGTTTTATTTATTTCTCTTGCATTGACTTAGTCTAGTGACCACATGTCACGACCCGCACCCTGTGTAGGGGCACGAGAAGTGGGTACGTCCAGCCTACGCCACAGTGTCGACGGTAGAACGCTGTCCTAGGTTGCTAACTAATCTCATGCAGTGTATATAATGTACTTGCCAAGATCTCAACTCCGAAGGGAGGACAAGTAAAAGATATGATATACTCAATCACAGTCTAAGCACGATAAGATAACACAGAAATCTAGATACCAACTAACAATAACAGAAATTAAACTACTAAAATAATAACAACAATATCTCAAACAAACTCTAATACAACTCAATATCTCAAGTTTAATACAAACAAGCTCAAAACATGAAAGCTAAGTAAGCCTACTAGCTAAACTCCTGAATCACTCCTGAGAGTCGGAACCAAAGGTAGCTAATCCCTCGCCAGGTCCATGGTAAGTAGGGCATGTGTCATCAGGAGTATCATCTGTAATATTTTTAACAGGTCCAATCAGGACAGGAACGAGCACATCTCATCTAGAAATCCCAAGTAAATGACAAAGACTATAAAGCAGTTTTTAGACAGTTATACAGATGGGCATGGCAGTTTTATACAGATAATGATGTAGAGAAACAGTGAGGGTACAAGGGAAGTAAAGTAACTAACAAGAGAAGAAATCATGGCAAAGAAGACTGTAGTAAACTAGCTGAACTAGAATAATATGGTATAAGTCCAGACAGTATAAAATGTAATCCCAGTGTGAGTCCAGTCCATATAATCCAATACTAGATGATTCCAGTACCAGATGAGTCCAGTAAAAATGAGTCCAGAAGTGATCCATGATTCCAGGGTAAGTCCAGACTATACTCTAACAGTGTGTTTTAAAATACTGAGATCAACATGTAAACGGCTAGGGGTAATCAGGCACATCGCACACTCGGCCAAGTGTGGGATGGCTAGCATTCCAGAATAGTTCCAAGGGAGGTGGTTCCAGATTTTAGGTATGTTCACATGTCTACTCAAGTATTTCCCCGCCCACAAATGAATCCATAATCCAACACTACAACCAGTATGAGTCCAGCCAATGATTCCAGAAATGATTCCAGTAGGGTGATGCCAGTAGTGATTCCAGATATAGAGGCCAGACATGAATAAATGAGTGTCGCATGTAATGGATCCAGCAATACTAATCGTGTTTATACAGAGAATCACATATAGCTAACTAGAACTGAAATACAGTAAATGACAAGTAATGAAAGAACTATCAGAGAATGTACTCGCCTGATAATTGAATGTCTGAAGAGGATATACTGTCTGAGGAGAGGTGTATGGCTCCTAATCAGAGCAATACAAGTCACAATGTATCCACAATGGTAAAAATAAAGTACACAATGCATACTACATGATTCTAGGTCAATCTGGTCAAAAGTCAACTCTTGGTCAACTCTAATAGTCAAACTAGGTCACAGGAAGTCAAACTAAGTCAATAAGGTCAAACAAGGTCAAACAAGTCAAATACTAGTCAACATGATCAATCTGGATCAAGTCTAGGTCAAACTTAGACCAACTAAGGTATTGGTCAAACAAAGACCAGTCAATAAGGTAATTAAGTCACACATGGTCAGACTAGTCAAACTAGTCAAAGTTAGGCCAACCTTAGTCAACTAGTTAGGGTTTTAGTCAAACTAGTTAAACTAGTCATTGTAGGTCAATCCTAGTCAATTCTAGGTCAATTAGGTCAAGGTTTGACCTAAGGTTGACTTTGGTCAACCTTAGTCAACAAAGGTTAACAAGTTGGGTTTTGGGCCATTAGGGCTAACCCTCAAGCCATAGGCTAATAATCTTGGCCATAGGCCATAGTCCTTTAGGTTCCATAGGCTAGTGATTATAGGTTTCTATATAAACCTAGACTTAGCAAGTTATACATATATATATCTATATATATAAATATATATATACACATCAATCTACTATCTATATACCTATATGGGAATACCATATATATACCATACCCAAAAACCCACATACATATGATACACTATATATGTGACCTAAAACAAATATATATATATATATATATCAATATATATATACATATATATATCTATATATATAAAACTTATATATGTACTATACATGTATAAAGAGAGGAAAGTGAGGGACATAGAGAGAGAGACTGAGAATGAGAGAGAGACAGTGAGAGAGAAAGTGGAAGAGAGAGAGACTGAATAGAGAGAGGGAAACACACACTCACAGGAAATGGGGGTGGGGCTGTTCTCAGTTTTCCTGAGAACAGGAAATCACAGCCCCCAACCCACACATACACAGTACATATATACATATATATGTATATATATACATAACTACATATATACTCAACCAAATACCTCCAAATTTTACCCACACTCACACATACATATATACTATGTATACCTATACTGAAATTATACATGTACATGTATAAAACATAACAAAAATCAAATCAAAATTCATTTCTAAAAACTGGGAAATTATCCCAAAAACTGGAAATTGGGACTGTGCATAGGCTAAATAGGTAAACCCGATTTCATACGAAAAACCGAGCTAAGGCTCGAATCCCTAGGTTGGTAATTGATGCCCCATAGGTATACGTGTCGTGTGTGTCGATGGGAGTCCTCCCCGACACGACACGGCGTGTCCAAATACGTGAAAACCCAATCGGGTAAATCCTATATACACAGACACCTACTGTGTCGTGCACACGTTCCATACTCTCGTGGACACACCACGAGACACGACACGTCTCGTGGTTGTACACACGTGTCGACTAGGTCTAGGGCTAGGGTTTAGACACCCTGACACGTATCCAAACCGTGTCGTGTCCGAGTTCTAGGTGCGTATCAGAAGGGGTTTCACACACGTTCAGACCGCGTCGTGCACGCGGTCGAACACCTCGTGTTCGCGACACAGGACACGACACACCACGTGCTCGTGTCCTGGGGTTCGCCCTAGGGTCTACTACACACGTGTCACTCTGACACGTGTCCACGACTCGTGTAAGTGGGACACGAGACCCGTGTCAGAGCCAAAAACTCGACTGTGCAGTGCAGTACGTGACCCTTGCGGGGACGATTCCGTGTCCGACACGACACGAGGTCATCCCAAACTTTGGGGATGACCTGTCAGTCATTGCCCCGTGTCGTGTGTCAAGTTTGACGTATCCAAGTGGCGTGTCCAGTGAGTTATTAGTGTCGGGTAGCAGGACACAAAATATGACAGTGTGCAGTACAATTCTCGTGAGTTCGTGTCCGATTTGGACACGAAAAAGGACACAACTTGTGCTCAGAGTTATGGTTCTATGATCTACACCTATAGGGCTAAAAACTTGTTCAAATAGTTTTCGAAAATAATAACATTTAATTTACAGAGGCAATACATCAAACACTTGCCTAAAACCCTAGATACGTGTCCGATACGGACACCAAACCAACTCAAAATCCTACCAAACTTGTCCTACAGTACCCTAGTACCAAGATGCATGCAAATATGAAGAAAAATCAGAGTTTTAACTAAGTTTGAGAGCATTTACCTATTTGGTGAAAAATCAAGAAAACACCCAAGTAGGGGGAGGGGTGTTCTTCCACTTGGTGATGCCCAAAAGCTTCTAAATTCCTTGATAGCAGGCCCTAACTAGTACCCTCTAGTGTAGGGGAGTCCAATGCAAAAGACTAGAGTGAATTTGGTTCAAATTTGAGGAAGTTATCAAGGTTTGAAGAAATGGGATTTTTCTATGTTAAAATTCATGTAAAATTCTTCATGAATGATACATTGGGTTAATATAGGATGGTGTAGGGCTAGGGGGGTGCCCTATGGCCGGCCAAGACTAGGGGGGGTGTCCTTGGGCTTGCTTCATGGAGAAGGCAAAGACTTTAGGTGCTAAAGGCTTGATCTTTTGAGTGATTCAAGCAAAATATCTAAAATGTAATATCTAGATATTTATCCTCCTTTACCCAATGTAAATATCTTTCCCCTTATCATTCTAGGTTAGTGGCTAACCTATGGATTAGGGTAGACTAGATTAGGGGCTCTCATGACACTTAACAATAATTTAAACAATAATAAAAACACATAATTCCAAATAATTCTAAATAAATTCTAGAAAATTACCAAAATACCCTTTTAGGCTAAAATCACTAATTTGGTGTTCTAAGCCTATGGCTAAGCTCTCATGGTCATGGCAACATCTAGGTTAGAGAAAACTAGGGTTTACACTAAGGTTTTGCTAGTAAGTCACAAAGTCATAAGTCATGACTTAGAAAATGGTTTATCTTAACTAAAATCAGCAGAAAATCATACCATGACTAAAATACCACTAATAAATAATAAAAATAATAAATTTTCAAAAATCCCCAATTTTAGAAAACAGGGTGTTACAAGTCTACCCACCTTAAAATAATTTCGTCATCGAAATTTAGATGGTCGTACTCCTCCTAGGTCAAACCTCCAACAATCAAGGACGAAGCCACTACCTAGACAACATACAAGGTCAACAAGCAAAATATGGGTAGTAGACCTATACTGGGTCATGTCCAAAAATTGGCTGGCAGTTTCAGGTCATAAGGTGTCCTGAATTCAAATCGAAGCCAAAAGTAACTCCATGGGGTAAATCAGGATAGAGCCTCGGGTCAGAAAAATCGTACTAAGCAATGAAGCACACGATGGTATGCCTGAGTGGGACACTAAGGTCATGGGTGTAGTATGTCATGTCTAGGTCATGTATGTGAAGTCAGTTTTGAGAAAACAACTAATCTTGTGCTCCTAATTTAAAAGTCACGGTAATGTACCTATGATGATCATAATTTAGAGTGGGAAAGGTCTATGGTCTAAATTAAGCCAGAAATTGTGGTGTAATAGTAGTACCAGGGGAACAGGTTAAATGGAACAGTCTGTGGTCTCATCTAGGTGCACTAGTCATTCTAGATCAATACTGTTCTATGGTATCAAAACGTACAAGCAATCTAAAGTGTCCTAATTGGGAAGATAAGAAAACAACAATCATGAAGGCTATAGGGTCGTCTACCATCCTATATGAAAATAGGTCATTAACAAGTGAAAAATCATTAAAGTTACCCTTCCATAAAAAGAAAATTGAAAATTTAGGTACAAACAATCACAAATAGATTTTTGTCTTGACACGATCTAAGTTGATCAATTTCAGGATAAATCGAGATTGGGCAAGATGGGAAATCAATGAAATCAAGTATGAGCACGAACATCCAATGATGAAGATCCAGGTCATGATTAAATTTAATCCAACTGGATATGAATACGAGGTTCATAGGCGATAAAATAATTCCAAGGAGAATTGTCAAGGCTGTTGCGGATAAAATTCTAAGGCAAGTTTAACTATGTCTTCATCCACGTAGATTAATATATGAAAAAGTGAACCAAAACGCAATAGGTTGATCAGACCATCATGCGCCGGTTCTGATTAGATAATATGTTAGTGGGTGTACACCCAATAAAATATACCATGATCAAGCTCGAAAAGGATAAGCTTGTAAAACTTAAGGATAAATTTATAGCATAAGATATAAGTAAGGGTGGAATGATGAAAGAAGAGACATAGTCCAAGATCCTTAACCAATCGGGTCAAGCATCCAAGGTAAGGTACAAGGATGATAGTATCAAAGGACAATATGAAATAGATTATACAGATTTGAACAATAGTCAGTAGATTCAAATCCATGGAAATTTCCTAGTTGTGATTGAGTATCCTCTCTCTCTAAGCCTATTCCTCAAATCCTATCGCAGGCTGTAGTGATACTCTAGTTCGAATACCACTACATAAACTCGAGACCTGCGTGGGCCACCACTAAAAATGTGTCACGACCCGCACCCTGTGTAGGGGCACGAGAAGTGGGTACGTCCAGCCTACGCCGCAGTGTCGGCGGTAGAACGCTGTCCTAGGTTGCTAACTAATCTCATGCAGTGTATATAATGTACTTGCCAAGATCTCAACTCCGAAGGGAGGACAAGTAAAAGATATGATATACTCAATCACAGTCTAAGCACGATAAGATAACACAGAAATCTAGATACCAACTAACAACAACAGAAATTAAACTACTAAAATAATAACAACAATATCTCAAACAAACTCTAATACAACTCAATATCTCAAGTTTAATACAAACAAGCTCAAAACATGAAAGCTAAGTAAGCCTACTAGCTAAACTCCTGAATCACTCCTGAGAGTCGGAACCAAAGGTAGCTAATCCCTCGCCAGGTCCATGGTAAGTAGGGCATGTGTCATCAGGAGTATCATCTGTAATATTTTCAACAGGTCCAATCAGGACAGGAACGAGCACATCTCATCTAGAAATCCCAAGTAAATGACAAAGACTATAAAGCAGTTTTTAGACAGTTATACAGATGAGCATGGCAGTTTTATACAGATAATGATGTAGAGAAACAGTGAGGGTACAAGGGAAGTAAAGTAACTAACAAGAGAAGAAATCATGGCAAAGAAGACTGTAGTAAACTAGCTGAACTAGAATAATATGGTATAAGTCCAGACAGTATAAAATGTAATCCCAGTGTGAGTCCAGTCCATATAATCCAATACTAGATGATTCCAGTACCAGATGAGTCCAGTAAAAATGAGTCCAGAAGTGATCCATGATTCCAGGGTAAGTCCAGACTATACTCTAACAGTGTGTTTTAAAATACTGAGATCAACATGTAAACGGCTAGGGGTAATCAGGCACATCGCACACTCGGCCAAGTGTGGGATGGCTAGCATTCCAGAATAGTTCCAAGGGAGGTGGTTCCAGATTTTAGGTATGTTCACATGTCTACTCAAGTATTTCCCCGCCCACAAATGAATCCATAATCCAACACTACAACCAGTATGAGTCCAGCCAATGATTCCAGAAATGATTCCAGTAGGGTGATGCCAGTAGTGATTCCAGATATAGAGGCCAGACATGAATAAATGAGTGTCGCATGTAATGGATCCAGCAATACTAATCGTGTTTGTACAGAGAATCACATATAGCTAACTAGAACTGAAATACAGTAAATGACAAGTAATGAAAGAACTATCAGAGAATGTACTCGCCTGATAACTGAATGTCTGAAGAGGATATACTGTCTGAGGAGAGGTGTATGGCTCCTAATCAGAGCAATACAAGTCACAATGTATCCACAATGGTAAAAATAAAGTATACAATGCATACTACATGATTCTAGGTCAATCTGGTCAAAAGTCAACTCTTGGTCAACTCTAATAGTCAAACTAGGTCACAGGAAGTCAAACTAAGTCAATAAGGTCAAACAAGTCAAATACTAGTCAACATGATCAATCTGGATCAAGTCTAGGTCAAACTTAGACCAACTAAGGTATTGGTCAAACAAAGACCAGTCAATAAGGTAATTAAGTCAAACATGGTCAGACTAGTCAAACTAGTCAAAGTTAGGCCAACCTTAGTCAACTAGTTAGGGTTTTAGTCAAACTAGTTAAACTAGTCATTGTAGGTCAATCCTAGTCAATTCTAGGTCAATTAGGTCAAGGTTTGACCTAAGGTTGACTTTGGTCAACCTTAGTCAACAAAGGTTAACAAGTTGGGTTTTGGGCCATTAGGGCTAACCCTCAAGCCATAGGCTAATAATCTTGGCCATAGGCCATAGTCCTTTAGGTTCCATAGGCTAGTGATTATAGGTTTCTATATAAACCTAGACTTAGCAAGTTATACATATATATATCTATATATATAAATATATATATACACATCAATCTACTATCTATATACCTATATGGGAATACCATATATATACCATACCCAAAAACCCACATACATATGATACACTATATATGTGACCTAAAGCAAATATATATATATATCAATATATATATACATATATATATATCTATATATATAAAACTTATATATATACTATACATGTATAAAGAGAGGAAAGTGAGGGACATAGAGAGAGAGACTGAGAATGAGAGAGAGACAGTGAGAGAGAAAGGGGAAGAGAGAGAGACTGAATAGAGAGAGGGAAACACACACTCACAGGAAATGGGGGGGGGGGGCTGTTCTCAGTTTTCCTGAGAACAGGAAATCACAGCCCCCAACCCACACATACACAGTACATATATACATATATATGTATATATATACATAACTACATATATACTCAACCAAATACCCCCAAATTTTATCCACACTCACACATACATATATACTATGTATACCTATACTGAAATTATACATATACATGTATAAAACATAACAAAAATCAAATCAAAATTCATTTCTAAAAACTGGGAAATTATCCCAAAAACTGGAAATTGGGACTGTGCATAGGCTAAATAGGTAAACCCGATTTCATACAAAAAACCGAGCTAAGGCTCGAATCCCTAGGTTGGTAATTGATGCCCCATAGGTATACGTGTCGTGTGTGTCGATGGGAGTCCACCCCGACACGACACGGCGTGTCCAAACACGTGAAAACCCAATCGGGTAAATCCTATATACACAGACACCTACTGTGTCGTGCACACGTTCCATACTCTCGTGGACACACCATGAGACACGACACGTCTCGTGGTTGTACACACGTGTCGACTAGGTCTAGGGCTAGGGTTTAGACACCCTGACACGTATCCAAACCGTGTCGTGTCCGAGTTCTAGGTGCGTATCAGAAGGGGTTTCACACACGTTCAGACCGCGTCGTGCACGCGGTCGAACACCTCGTGTTCGCGACACAGGACACAACACACCACGTGCTCGTGTCCTGGGGTTCGCCCTAGGGTCTACTACACACGTGTCACTCTGACACGTGTCCACGACTCGTGTAAGTGGGACACGAGACCCGTGTCAGAGCCAAAAACTCGACTGTGCAGTGCAGTACGTGACCCTTGCGGGGACGATTCCGTGTCCGACACGACACGAGGTCATCCCAAACTTTGGGGATGACCTGTCAGTCATTGCCCCGTGTCGTGTGTCAAGTTTGACGTGTCCAAGTGGCGTGTCCAGTGAGTTATTAGTGTCGGGTAGCAGGACACAAAATGTGACAGTGTGCAGTACAATTCTCGTGAGTTCGTGTCCGATTTGGACACGAAAAAGGACACAACTCGTGCTCAGAGTTATGGTTCTATGATCTACACCTATAGGGCTAAAAACTTGTTCAAATAGTTTTCGAAAATAATAACATTTAATTTACAGAGGCAATACATCAAACACTTGCCTAAAACCCTAGATACGTGTCCGATACGGACACCAAACCAACTCAAAATCCTACCAAACTTGTCCTACAGTACCCTAATACCTAGATGCATGCAAATATGA